>CM045767.1:76906954-77456158 GCA_025200525.1 Camellia lanceoleosa | reverse complement strand
TCAGAAGAGGCTTGTTACACCTCGCAGTCGCCGAAATCTTATCTAATCAGAGGAGGAGACCTTTGGTGTTTGAGGTGGGTGATCATGTCTTTACGAAGATATCACCAAACGAGGTTTGATGAGGATTTGGGAAGGCGGAAGTTGTCCCTCGGTTTATTGGGCCTTTTGAGATCCTTGAGAGGATTGGCGAGGTCTGCTATCGTTTAGCTTTGCCACCGCAGATTATCAGGAGTTCATGACGTGTTTCATGTAGTATGCTTGAGTATGAGCGATCCGTCACATGTGTTGGATTGGACTGATTTAGTTGTTAATGAGGATGTCTCGTATGAGGAGAGACCGTTCGGTTTTTGGAGATAGGCGGATCAAGTTTTATGTGAGCAAGACCATCCCTTTGGTGAAAGTTTTGTGGAAGCATCACGAGTAGGAGGCCACTTGGAACGTGAGTTGGAAGTCCGTGAGAAATATCCGGATATGTTTATTGATTTGTAATCTTGTATTTAGATTATATAATATTGTGGAACTTGAGAATTTTATATATATCTTAAGTTGGAAAACATTGAGAATGTTTTGGATTTAATGTTAACATCTGAACTTGCCTTTTATGGAAGTGAAATATAACATTTTTATATTGAATGTGTTGTTTATATCATGAGATTGAATATGATATGGAAATTGTTAACATTGAAGGAATAATGCATAATCTTGATCTTTGGTTGAAATATATATTGTTTATATATGTTGTGAGATGCCTCTTGATAAGAGATGAAGTGGCCGGTATTGGGTCAAGTTATTGTTTATTATTTTATAATATCATTGAGAATTGAGAAAAACTTGTTTTACAAACTCATACTTAATTTCGGGACCTAAATTCTTTTGAGGGAGGTTATAGCGACCGGTCTTTTCCTTTGATTATTGTATTTGGACTTATGTTCCGTAGATTCTATTGTCTTATTATTATTTGTTGTTGTCCTTTAATTCCTTATTCTTGAGTTATAGGATGTTTTGGGTGTTGATTGCGAGTTGGTTGAGTTTAGAAACCAAGTGTTGATGTTCGATTTTGGCTTGTCCGCTCGAGGAGTTTAACGGCGAGACTTGTTGTTCCTTGTCCGCTCGAAGGGTTTTGGCGCCGAGGAAAACACCCATCCAGATTTCTTGCTTGGTTATACGCTCGGCGGAGTTGGGCCGCCGGCGGAGTTCGAGTGTCCGCTCGGCGGGGTTTGTCCGCTCGAGCAGGGCGTCTGGGTATAAAATCGTGTTTTGACATTTTAAAAGCAGTTTCAGCCCTTTCGGTTTATAAAACCCTAGGTTACGAGTTTTCTCTCTCAACTCATCTTCTCTCCTAGGATTGATCTAGTTAGGGTGTGTTTTACCTTAGTTGCTTTACAAAAAGATAGATGAGAGTGAGGGCTTTCATTTAATCTGAACAAACTTGAATTTGGAGCACTTTGGAATTTGGGCTATCATCTTCGTCTTCTTCTTTTGGATTCTTTGCTTCGAGGTAGGGATTTCCTACTCCATTTTTCGGCTTTATTCGTTAGTGTTGGTATTTTGGTATGTGGGGTAGTTTGGTAATTTTGGGAGAAACCTTAGGGTTTTGGCTTAGATTAATTTGTATAATTAATTCAAAGGAAAAATGTGGAATTGGGTTTAATTCATGAAGTTGGAAATTGTGAGATTAATGATATAGTTGGGTAGTTTAAATACTCACCTATGAGAATGTTGATTTTACATTCATTGTTGTATTTCTTTCTTGTTTAGAAATAACTGTTTTGGGCTATCGGTGGAGGATAGTCGTGATTGTTGTAGATCTTGCATGTGGCTTAGGTATAACTGGAATTAAGTCACTTATGTTGACTGTTGAATTAATACAGAACATTACTTGTATTGATTATGTGTTGTATATGGCAATTGTGTGCTTCATTGCATATGCATGTTGTTTGGAGAAGATAGGGGATGAACTCCACGGTTTAAGGGAAGATAGGGGATGTACCTCTAAACCGGATTTGTTGGGAGGAGATAGGGGATGGACTCCAGTAGCATCACTCATATGTGTGCTTATTGATAATAGCAATATTGCTATTTGTTGTTGATATGATACATCATTATAATGGGTATCAGTTGGAAGTATGGAAGTGTTGTGGTTTGAGCTTTAGTCTCATTTATTTTTGTGCCATCTGGATCACTATTATAGTTGGCCAGGTTCTGAGCCATAATGATATAATTGGAAAGTTGAATAAATATTGGAAAGTGAAAGGTGTCATAGACATTATGTCATAGACAATGCACACATTCGTGTCATGAAATTGGAAATTGATTATCTTGTGTTAACCATGTATCGAATGCTAACGCTTTAGTTAATTCTTATGCTTGGTTTAGTATTTTTCTCTGGTCGTGGCTCACCCTATATAGAACTTCATTTTCGTGGTGGTTCACTACCTCCAAGGACTTAGCTTGTGAGGATTTGGACTCGAAGGCTTGCTTTATTTTATTTGTTTTATTTGAACAACTTGTAAACTTTCAAGCCTAGGGCTTTATTTGTTTTTGAGTTAGAACTCATGGAATTGTGTCAAAGTGTTGGCTTGGCAAGATGTAAGCCCATAGGGCATTTATTATGATGTTTTATTTCATGGTACTCTGATGAATGGAATGAGATACTTTATTTCCTTATAATTCCGCATGTCAATATTATGTATTATGGGTTTATTTTTTTTGAGGGCGTGACATGCTGGGGCTGACGAACCAGAGGAAGATCAATCCAAATGGTCATGTCTTTGTTTAAGACCCTCTATGTGGATGATGCTATTCATCCAACAATTGAAAATGTTGGTCAAACAATTCGATTTCGCCATGTCCAGCTCGGCCACTATGCATGCTTATGGAGGGCAACACCCCCGCACGATTCATGTTTATTGGCAGGATCGCCAGATTTTGACCAAGATTGGTGCGATATCTACTCATTCATCGATTGGGAATCACTATCAACACCCATACCTGCAACGTTTACAAAAGAGAAAATAGCATTGCCAAGGGTTGTGGTGCTTAAATCAAACTACAATGACAAGTACTTGCGCTACATACATGAAGATAGGCTGGTGCATGGGTTTCTCTAATTCTCTGAAAAGGAGGTTTCTAGTCGATACGCAAAGTATGAATTGAACAGAACTAAGACTAGTAGTGGGAAGGGATGCGTGCATATAAGATGTTGTTACAGCGACAAATACTTTACCAGGGGGTTGGCGAATGACTGGTGGATTTTGTCTAGGTACGACCAACTAGAGGCGCACCAATCCAAATGGTCACAGACCTTATTTGAGCCCCTCTATGTAGATGATGGTCTTTGCTCAAACAACAATTGGGCGTGGTGGTCAAACAATTACGTTTCCGTCATGTCCAAATTTCGGCCACTATGCATGCTTATGGAGGCACCCCCCATGATTCACTGCTATATACAGGTCACCAAATCCTGACAAAGATCAGTGCGATGTCTACACAATCATTGATTAAGAATCGCTGCCAATATTGCTACCGAAAGAAGCAACATTTGCTAGAGAGAAACTGGCATTGCCCAAGTTTGCGGTGCTCAAATCAAACTACAATCACAAGTACTTGCGCTACATACATGAAGATGGGAGGTGCATGGGTTTCTCCAATTCTGGGGAGCGATTTCGATTAAATTTGATGTTGAATTGGAGATGGCAAAGACTAGTGGGAAGGGACTTCTGCATTTAAGATGCTATTACAACAACAAATACTTTGTAAGATGGTGGCCAAACCACTGGTGGATTGTTGCCGAGGCTGCCGAACCAGAGGAAGACCAATCCAAATGGTCATGTACATTATTCGAGCTCCTCCATGTAGATGATGGTGATGCTCAAACAACAATTGGATCTGTTCAAGGTTCTAAATCGCGATATCGAATAACGAATTGTCGATCGCGAATATCGATATCGGTAGTATCGATCGGTACATATCAGGAAGCGGGTGTCACGGCGATGAAATTTTAAAAATCATTTTATAGGTTTTTCAGTTTTTTCTTTCTCGTACTGGTCTGAACCGGTAAGTATCGGCCCATTGCGGCTTATGTAACGGCTTGTGTAATTCTGAGCCGATCGTCTTGGGACTTCGGTGATACTCTGCGATTTTCAATCTCAGATATATCGGCTGTATATCCGTCATGCACCCCATTTTTCGATCGTGTCGGCCGATCGTGGCGTATCGACGATATTTAGAACCATGGATCTGTTGCTCAAATAATTCGATTTCGTCACGTCCAGCTCCGCCATTACGCATGCTTATGAAGGGTAGGACCCCCACATAATTCATGCTTATTTGCAGGAACAACAGAGCCTGACAAAGAACAATGCGATGTCTACACAATCATTGATTGGGAATCGCTGTCATTATTACAACCCAAATACGAAGCATTTACAAGAGAGACAATAACATTGCCTAGTTTTGTGGTGCTCAAATCGAAATATAATGACAAATACTTGCGCTACATACATGAAGATGGGTAGCAGCATGGGTTTCTCAATTCCCTGGAGAGGAGATTGTGAGCCCGTACACAAAATACGAAGTGGTGATGGCAAAGACCAGTGGTGGGAGGGTAGGATTTCGGCACCTAAGATGTTCTTACAACAACAAATACTTGGTGAGGTGGTCGCCAAAGCATGGTTGGATTGTTGCCGGTGCTAATGAACACGAGGAAAACCAATCCAAATGGTCATGCACATTGTTCGAGCCCCTCTACGATGACGTCGTAGCTCAAACAATCCGATTCCTGCTTATTCATAGGAAATTCAACGCTTGACCAGGATCGATGCGATGTCTACACCGTCATTGATTGGGAATCACTGTTGATAGTACCTAAGCACGTGGCGTTCAAAGGTAATAATGGCAACTACCTTAGCACCTACTGGATTAAGGGACACCCATATCAGCATTTCTTCTCCAGTGACATTGGAGATCACACGGTTGGGAACGAGGTCATCACAACTCCCAATGGAAGCATTCGCATAAAGTCTGATCACTTGCGCAAATTCTGGCAGTGCAACAACAATTGGATCTTGGCTGATTCAGATGACTCCACCAGCAACAACTCCTATACATCGTCATCATGTAACTTTTTAACTAGATTTTTTTGTTGTCAATCAGAAAAAGGAAGAAAGCAAAAGCAAAAGCAAAAGCAAAAACAAAAACAAAAACAAAAACAAAAACAAAAACAAGAAAACAAATCCCCCGAGTATGACATGTTTTGGCCGATCAAAGTTGACAACAATGTCGTTGCTCTCCGTAACTTGGGTAACAACAAGTTCTGCAAGATACTTACCGCCGATGGCAAGATAAACTGTCTCAGTGCTGCTGCGCCCACAATTTCCAGTGAGGTACACCTGAAGATGGAGGAAGCTGTTTTCTCAAGGAAGATATATAATATCAATTTTCGCCTTGGAGATGCCAGGATTTACAACAAAAGCATCCTCACCTTGGCCACTGAAGATGCTATTAACAGGACCCAAGAACCCAAAACTGTAGACGTCAAGCTCTCGTATTCAGAGAGTAGAACTTGGAATTCCATCGTTTCAATGAAGTTGTTGGGTGTCAAAACGACCATCCAAACCATTGTTCCACTCATTAGTGCAGAGGGAAAAATTGAGCTTTCGGGTGAATTTAGTGGAGATTACCAGTGGGGTGAGTGATTGACAACTCATGAGGAGAAAGTGTACAAGGTTAGTGTGCCACCAATGACAATGGTGAGGGTTAATCTGATAGCGACAAAGGCTTCGTGCGACATTCCCTTCTCTTACGAGCAGCTTGACACCACCACTCTTACTAGTATACAACAAATTACAGAAACCATGGATGATGGCATTTACACTGGCAGCAATTGCTTCAACTTCAAGTGTGAGACTGAACAAGAAAAGTTGTGATGATATGTTGAAAAAAAAGGAAAAAAATAAGCAGCTTGGCTGAGCTTCTGGGTTGCTCTATTGCTGGAAGTTTGTGATGTTGAGGTCTACTCAACTCAACCCAGATTTCATCTGTTTTATCTTTTCATTTCATATGTACGTGTATGTAAATAAATGTGTATTGGGAAATTCTATGATATGTCCAGTTATGACATTTATGGCTTTTAATTACAACCTCTTGATCGTTCAAAAAAAAAAATTACAACCTCTTGTAATGTTGGTTATAACTTATGGCATATTGTTGTTACTTTGGTTATAACCAAAGAAGTCTTTGGATATGTAGTGATGTTTGATTACGACACATTGTGATATTGATTATCATTTAATTATGATCTACTTGTAATTTTAATTATGACTATAGAGATTTTTTATTATGCCCCAAAAGTATTTGATTATGATCTATTAAGTTATGACAAAAAGTGATTTTATAACTTGCATATGATACACATTTTTTTAAGGGTATGTATTGTACCATTATTCTCAGAAATTATACTCAAAATTTTTAATATGTGATTCAAATTCATTCTATACATAGATTTTAAAATATATGTATTGCATTCTGGGGGATAAGACCACCATTGTTTGTTTGGGTTCCCTGTAAACAGAAATGCTATTAGCGCAGCAAGTTGTGGACATTAATGGTGTAGATTCTATACTTCAAAGTTCAAATAAATCTCGAATGCACAATTAATTTTTTTAAATATTTAATATTGTTGATATGTAAATATTACGAAAGAAAGAATCTATAATACCAAGAATAAAAACCAGAAACTGATCCAGAATCACATATTGGTGTAATTATCTGATTGTGAGTTCACTCCAAATAAATCCTAGCATTAAAGTTGTATTATGTGTAATATCTAGTCCTCATTTTCTCGGTTTGGAAACCCTCGTATTACAAAACCTTAACGCGATTTTAAGAATAATGTATTCTATTACTGAATTGATTCACGAATCTTAATGATTTAAAAAATAAATAAATAAAAAGAAATGCTTTCTCCAATTTATTGGACTGTCCAGTCCATACGCTTGAACTTCACATGGTGTGGAACCATAATATATAAATTGCAATGTTGTAAGACAAAAATAAATCACAGATATTTACAAACTTGTGAATCCTTATTACAAATTTAAACATGAAAATTAAGGAGCACTGTTTTAAATCCATATGTAGGTTTGAGTATTAATTTTTTCTTAAAAAATTTAAGTTCACAATGTTGCTAAATTTGGATGGAACAATGCTAGGTATCATGAAAAAACTTTCATGAAAATGATCATGAAAGATTTATGACCATTGGATTACACTTAAAATAAAACACCACACACTAATCAAGGTAATCTAAAGATCATAAATCTTTCATGATTATTTTCATGAAAAAAATTTCATGATTCCTAACTTTTTTCATTTGGATACTCAAATGTTCATGCAACGGAACTCTGTTTTATATAAATCTCGTATTTCATGAATTACTTCATGAAAAAGAGAAATAATTTACAATATCTTACAACAACAACGACTTTAGCTCAATACCATTTTTGAACATTTCACTTGACACCAAAAAGAAATAAATGACCAAAAACAAAAACCCACTTTGTTTGCTTTCACTAATAAAACCCATTTTTTCAAATATAAAAATTTTTAAATTAAAAATTAATTTGACAAAAATCAACACTAAAATGATGTTTTCTCCCAAAAAAAGGAAAAATTATATAAAAATTATAAGTATTTTTATTTTATTTTTTTTCATTTTACACCAAACTAATTACAAAACAGATTTCGAAAACGAAATCAAATAGAGATTTTCATTTAGCCATTAGAAATAAATGAGCGAAAACAAAATTCATTAGTTTCATTGTGCAAAATTTTATTTTCTGAATTTTTTTAAATAAAAATTAATTTGACGAAAAAAATATCAAAAAAAAATATTTTCACCTAAAAAAATATGTGAAAATAATAATAATAATTTTTATTTATTTTTCATCAAACGAATTTTTATTATTTTTATAAAAAAAATCAAAAAATGACATTCTAAAATTGAGTCATTCTGCCTAGTTCTCGAAACACGGAGCACGCATACACAGTTCAGAAGAAAGCACCGGCGACAGCAGACCATGGCAATCAGCTGGCGAGACCTCAAGGCCCGGGCGGCGGCTGGGAGCCGAGCGGGCGCCGGTAGTAATAGGGGAGAAAACTCCAGCAGCAACGGAAGCACCAATGGGTTTTACATATTTATCCCAAAAATTAATTTAAAAGTCTCTCCAAGTGTAGCTAGCTTGGGAGAATCTTGTTAAAATAGTTATTGTAATAAGTAGCTTACTGGAGAAAGTAAAAAGATGAGATTAGTTATAAACTCTATCGATATTTAAAAAAATAAAAAAATAAAAAATAAAATAATTAAAGATCCAATGCGTGCATATATATATATATATATAGCCTATCCAAGTCTATGCATATTACCAATCTTTAAAAAAAAAAAAAAAACCTTTACATATGGAATGCTAAATCCTTATTGTTAATATTCATGTTTTTAATGCAAGAAATGAGAATGGTGGTAGCATCAAAGAAGCAGGAAATTAAACATCTCATTCTGTGCCCCAAGAACTTGTGGGGTTGCTGTTTAACTAAATCTGCTCCAGTCAACAATTGTTGGCTTAAGGACTCAGTTTGTGAGGTCCAACGCTCTCATTAATTTAATCCATGCCGTTTCTTCTTTTCTTTTTTCTTTTTTTTCATTTTTTTCATTTTTGATTACATCATAAAGAAAACTATAACAAAGGGAAATCCGTTCACTAGAGAGACCTATCATGTATGATGCGTCTAACAAGTTCCTAATTTCAGCCAGTGATTAAGTCACCTCCAACATTTCTTCAACTTGCTCCACACCTAGTTTAGCCAAAGTGTCCGCACATAAGTGTCTTCTTTCCATACGTGTTGAATAGTGCATTCGCATCCTCTGAAAAGTATTTGGGTACTTACCAATTAGTCCTATTAACTAGACTTATTTACCTACAAGTCCTAACTATTAAATTTAACACTATAAAAATAAGAGAGTGATAAATTTATCACTAAAAATTTATTCATAAAAACAAAGAAACTGATAAATTTATCACTATAAATTTATTCATAAAAATAAAATACTGATAAATTTATCTTTATCACTTAATAAATTTATCAATAGGACTTAATGGGTAATAAGTCTCCAAAGTAGGACCTATTGGATAATAAGTCTCCAAAGTAGGACTTATTGGTAGTTTACCCCAAGTATTTTGGTATCTTCAACCAAATTTCTAAAGGGGCATTTGTCCCCTATTGGTTCGTCCAGCAGCTATACCACTTGGGCCGTATCAATTTCTATCATCACTTTGCACAATCCCTTTTGAAGTATGACAGTGAGGACCTTATTATTAGTACCAATCATAACATTATATGAGAAATCAAAATTTATTAATTTTATGCTTATTATAAGCCTTTGTGGTGAAAATATATAAATGAGCTTCTTAATTAACACTAATAAAAACAAAATATGTTATTAGGAGATGTGGATATGAATCATCTTGTGGATATACTATCAAATAAAATTATTTGTCTCATTTTCTATCTTGTCCTTTTGTTGCCTAGATATTTTGTATAAGTGAATCTCAGCTTAACATGTGGAATGTAAAGGGTAATTTGAAAAGTTAATGCAAGCTTCTAAGAGGCAACAGACACGTGGTAGTTCATATTGGTAATAATGGATCTCTGACATTGAAGCGACTAGAAGGCGCCAAGATAACGAGCCCAATGGTTACTTACAAATTCAAATTCATAAGGGAAGCCTAACTACAAGAATGGCGTAATGGAAGCTAACTATGAGAGAACATGTTGAGGATCATGAGAGGACTTTTCAGCAGGTTGGAAGCCCACTTGACGATTGCCATCTAAAAGTATAAACATGAGAGAAGGCCCTAGAATGAAGGCTCCAAAATGAAGGACCCAGACTCAAATTCAGAACCAGTCATTTACTTTATATTTTTCTTTCCAATTTTACTTTCCAGTTCTTTACATTTTCAGCACTTCAATTCTTGTACTACACTTCATTTCCTAGGAGTAGTTTCAAGTAGTCCTGCTGCAAACCTTTTCAATGTTGGGTCATGTCATTGTAAGTTCCTATTTACTTAATGAAAGTTAGTTTCTGAATTGTTTTATATTTGTTATTGTTGGACCAATCTTCTGTGTATAATAAATAAATTAAAACCAAATCAAACAAATAAAACAAATAACTTACAAGATTTATTTTACCGAACCGAATGAATATTTAAAAGATCAAGTCAAATGTGAGACACTTTGTTCTTAAGACATATTTCGCCCCGCTATGGCGCTTATGGACAAATGGCGTCTATCTCTCAGGATACAACAATCTTTACAAATTGTAGTAGCACTCCAAACAATTTGTACGGCGAACAAAACCCATGTTCTAAACTCTCTGAATTTTTTCCTAAAAATTAAATATGAAGAATAATGCAACCAAAAAGCAAACCGGAAGGAACCAAGAGAATTTCAGAGTTTTTTGGATGTTTTCCAAGATCCCAATCTGCTCAAAATGAATCTAAATTGATAGGCTTCATGACAGACCCGAACAGGTCTAAAAATTAAATATGAAGAATAATGCAACCAAAAAGCAAACCGGAAGGAACCAAGAGAATTTCAAAGTTTTTTGGATGTTTTCCAAGATCCCAATCTGCTCGAAATGAATCTAAATTGATAGGCTTCATGACAGACTCGAACAGGTCTGAAATTTGAATGAACAGATGCAAATTCAAATCAGACAAGTAAAAACAGATAACTGCTGAACAGTTTCTATATGTTGGAAAACTACTGGCAGATTTGAATCTGTCTAGCAATTTTGAATCTGTCCAACAGTTAAAAAAAAAACCTATTTAACAGTTGGGAATTTAGTGGATTTCATAGACACAATTTTTGGACAAAAAATTTGAATTCAAATACATTTTGAAATTCAAATAATTTCCCGCAAGAATATGAAAAAAATTCAAATAAATTTTGTTTAAAAAATTAATGTTAGAACCGACCCGACCCACAACCCACACCCACGCCCGGCACGGTACGACTTAGCTCGGCCGGGTCCAGACGAGTGTGGCGGCAGCAAGACGTGTAGTGGTTTGGGCTAAGGTTCACTTTGTCCATAACTCCATCTTTTTATAAACTTGAGGTGCCCCTTGGGGCCCAACCCAAGTTAGTACACCAAGAGCTTATATACATACACAAGCTCTCTTAAAGTTTCAATGTGGAACAACCTATTTCAAGGAAACCCACATTTAATTCTTAACTGTCCATTCCACAAACCCGAAATCGACGTCAAGTTCCCATTCACTCATAAATGGTTTTGACGAACCGTCTTCACCGTGTGACTTACCGTACGGCAAGGAACACGTCACTTCTTTGGACCCACCCCAAAAGACATGTGGGGCCCCCTCTATTTTGGGCTCAAAGTTGGCTCAAAATAAGTCTATAAAGACCAAAATTTCCAACAATCCCCCACATGAATGCAATTTGGCAGAGAGAAAATACAACAACATGATCTAATTTCAAAGAGTACAGAAAATCGAAATATTTTGCCAATGGTAGGTAGCTTTTGCTTTGAACCTTCCCTTGTGAGACACTATCGGATTTACTAGCTAACCAGTGAATATGATGTCTTGAACTATTCAGCTATTTGTGTAAACTAAGACAATAGAACTCACACAGTATATCCCCAGACACAGTTTAACTCTAACTATTGTGTTCATTTTGACCTTGAACAACCTGGTCTTTCATGAGTGCTCTAGAGATTTGTAGCCCTTCGCAAATCTCATAGAACCAGCCTAGTTCACACTTACATAGGTGATTCTTATGAAGAGTAACCTGACATACTCCACTAGGTATTCCTAGTTATAAGAATCATTAAAAGTATTTACTTAACCTAAAACGCTACAGACATCACTATTTTGTCATAGAAATGGGTAGGAGTTTGACTCCCCAGTGATCCTTCTGAGTCATACACAACTCGGTTGTTCCTTTAAACCTAGATCTTGGGATCTCCAGTCAACTAGGTTGGGTTGCTGTTGTGGTAACTCTTATTTAATAGGCTTAAGTCCCATTCCCTCGATGAATTTTCAACTAACTCTCTTGCTAACCTTTTGGTTAGTGGATTCGCTATGTTGTCTTTAGACTTCACATATTCAATGGAAATAATTCCATTAGAGAGTAGTTGTTTTACGGTGTTATGTCGACGACGAATGTATCGTAACTTACCATTATATATATGACTTTGTGCTCTACAAATTGCTAATTAACTATTGCAATGTATGCATATAACAGGCACCGGTTTTGGCTACATTGGAATATCTTCAAGGAAGTGGCGAAGCCATTTTGCTTCTTTCCTAGCTTTATCTAAAGCTATAAATTATGATTCCATAGTAGACCTAGCAATGCAAGTCTAGTTGGAAGATTACTAAGATACAGCCGCACCACCAAGAGTAAAGACATATCCAATGATGGATTTTGAGTCTCTAGTATCCGATATTCAGTTTGAATCACAGTACCCTTCAAGTACTGCTGGATATCTAGTATAATTTAGCCTAATGTTACGAGTAAATCGAAGATACCTTAGAACCCTTATAATTGCTTTCTAGTGTTCTACTCTTAGATTACTCGTATATCTACTTAATTTGCTTACTGCATAAGCTATATCTGGCCGAGTGCAGTTCATCAAGTACATTAAGTTTCTAATAATTTGGGCATACTCTAATTGAGAAATACTTTCCTATATATTCTTAGAAAGAAAAAATTTAACGTCCACAGGTTTTCTAGCAAGATGATCATCATCTTTGTTAAATTTGTCAAGTATTTTCTCAATATAATGTGATTGTGACAAAGTATATCCTTCTGATGTTTTGATAATTTTCATACCAAGAATTACATCAGCAAGTCCCATGTCTTTCATGTCAAAATGTTTATTCAACATTTTCTTGGTAATTTTAATCATGTCATTATTACTACCTGTGATGAACATATCAACCACATAAAGACATACTATAACATAGCATTTGTTTGTGTTTTTAATATAAACACATTTGTTACATTCCTTAATTTTGAATCCATTTGACATCATTGCTTTGTCAAATTTCTCATGCCATTGCTTTGGTGCCTATTTTAAACCATATAATGATTTAACTAATTTACACACTTTCTTTTTTTTTCTTGGAACAGAAAATCCTTTTGGTTGTTCCATATAAATTTCTTTATCTAACTCACAATTTAAGAAAACGGTTTTCACATCCATTTGATGAATTTCTACATTGTATAAAGATGCAATGGCAATTAGCATTCTAATGGATATTATTCTAGTAATTGGTGAATATGTGTCAAAGTAATCAAGACTTTCTTTTTTTTCTAAAACCTTTGACCACAAGTCTTGCCTTGTATTTTTCAATTGATCCATCCGCTTTCATTTTTCTTTTGAAAATCCACTTGTACCCAATAGGTTTACAACTTGATGGCAGATCCACCAATTCCCAAGTATGATTTTGCAGGATGGATTCAACTTCACTATTCACAGCTTCTTTCCATAAAGGAGCCTTAGGACTGGACATAACTTTTTTAAAAGTTAAGGGCTCATTTTCTAACAAAAATGTTAGAAAATCTGGACCAAAAAATTTTGAGGTTCTAGCACGTTTACTATGCCTAAGTTCCTCTTCCTCATTTTGATTTATCTCTTGTTCTTGTTCTTGATCTTGTTCTTGATCATGACTAGTAATAGCATCATAAGATCTTTTATTAGTACTAGTCTCTTGTCTAGTTTTATTTGGAAACACATGTTAGAAGAAAGGCATTTGAGATTCAATAATAATATTTACATGCATTTGGAATGTTCGACTTATGAATCAAAATCGATATGCACTACTATTCTTGGCATAACCATTGAAAATGCAATCAATTGTTTTAGGACCTATCTTAGTCTTTTTAGAACTAGGAATAGCCACTTTAGCCAAACACCTCCACACTTTTAAGTATTTGTAGGATGGTACTCTCCCATGCCACATTTCATAAGGTATTTGATTCACTTTCTTTCGGGGTACTTAATTTAAAATACAATTGCTAGAATTTATTGTTTCCCCCCACAAGTTAATCAGAACTTATTAACATGGCATTCATCATTTCTTTTAAAGTCCTATTTTTCCTTTCGCAATTCTATTTTCTTTGAGGTGAGTAAGGAGCAGCGTTTGATGAATTATTCCATGTTCTTTACAAAATTCACCAAAAGGTGATTCATATTCACCACCTCTATCACTTCTAAGTTTCCTAATTTTCTTACCAAGTTGATTTTCAACTTCATTCTTGTATTGAATGAAAGTTTCCAAAGTTTCATCATTGGTTCGAATTAAATAAACATAACTATATCTAGTATAGTCATCTATGAAAGTGATAAAATATTTTTTTCCACCTCTAGTTTGAATTAATTTAAAATCCACAAATGTCACTATGAATTAATTCAAGTGGTTCCATACTTCTTTCAATTAAATGAAAAGGAGTTTTGGATAATTTTGTCTCAACACAAATTTTACATTTATGATTTGAGTCAATGTCAAATTTAGATAAACATTTCATATTAATTAATCTACGCAAAGATCCATAATTAACATGTCAAATTCTACGATGCCATAAATTTGAAGACTCAAGCAAGTAAGAAGAAGATGTATTTTTATTAATAACAGAGAGTACAACAGTTATTACATTCATTTTGAAAAAGCCATCAGACATGTAACATTTTCCTACGTACATCCCGTTTTTGGTAAGTACAAACTTGTCACTTTCAAAAACTAGCCTAAACCCATTTTTACTCAACAAAGATCCAGAAACAAGGTTCTTGCGAATGTCCGGTACATGCAGCACATTGTTAAGAGTGAGTTCCTTTCCAGATGTCATCTTCAGAATAATCTTTCCTTGTCCTTCAACTTTGGAAGTTGAGGAGTTGCCCATAAAATGTTGTTCACCGTTGTCCACTATAAAATAAGATGTGAACATTTTTTTGTCGGCCTGAGATATGGCGAATAGCACCAGTGTCCACCCATCATTCTTTAGGATTTTTGACAAGATCTGCCTTGGAAACAACTGCAGAAAGATTTATGTCATTTACACCATTAAAAATTTTGTCCACTTTGGTCATATTGGCTTGAGCAGGCTTTTTGTTTGTTCTTCTTTTGATTTTGCCTTTGCTACGGCAATCTTTGGCCCAATGTCCCTCTTTATCACAGATTTAACATTTGCTATTAAACTTGTACTTTTTAGTTTCCCTCCTCCCCTTTAGAGCCTTGTGATGAACTTTCTCCAGAAAACTTCCGTTTCTTTGCTTTTGGAGCATGTTCCACCACATTTTGCCTTAGACTCTATTGGATGCTTACCAACCCGCTTTTCAGAATTGCGGTTGTTATCTTCAATCCTCAAACACATAATAAATTCTTCTAAAGACATTTCTTTGCGCTTGTGTTTGAGGTAGTTCTTGAATTCGTTCCAGCCTTATGGTAATTTCTCAATTAAGGCTGTAACTTGGAAGGATTCACTGAGAGACATGCCTTCTACGTGAATGTCATGTAGAATGAGTTGAAGATCTTGAACTTGGCTGATCGCAGTCTTAGAATCAACCATCACAAAGTCTAGGAATTTGCCAACCACAAATTTCTTTGAGATAGCATCTTCTGTTTTGTACTTTTTCTCCAAAGACTCCCAAAGTTCCTTTTACGTTTTGATAGGACTGTAGATGTTGTATAATGTGTTGTCAACTCCGTTCAAGATGTAGTTCCGGCAAAGAAAATCAGCATGTTTTTAGGCATCGACCGCAACAACCACTTGCTGATCAGTTTCATCATCTTTCAGAATAGGAGCATCCTCAATGAGAAAACGAGTCAAGTTTAGAATTATAAGATAGAATAACATTTTCTGTTACCATCTTTTAAAATCAGTTCATGAGAACTTCTCTGGCTTCTCACCGTGATTGACTGGCACAGTCACAATAGGAGGAGGGGTTGGAGCAATTGCAGCCACCATACTTGTACTTGTTTGAGCATTAGTTTATCGAGTTTCAGTAGTCATGAATTCTAAATTATAAACCAAAATTAGAATTAGAATTTTATACTACATAGAAAATTTAAACCAAAACCATAGAATTAAATTCTGTAAAAATAAAAGAAACAAGAATTGTAACTTTTATTTCCAATTAATTTGAAAATAAAATAAAATTTTATTTAAACAAATTAATTCCACACAAAAAAATATTTATGTAACACTTCACAAATAAATATTTTGAATTGCTAATGACACTAGTATATTACTACTAGTTGTCAAAGAAAAAATGCAGTATATTACTATTATCTGTCAAACAGTATATTACTACTATTTGTTTTTCCAACTATAATATTATTTTGTAAAACCATAGAAAATAATTTTTGTAAGAAGAAGAAAGAGAAAAGGAAACAAAAGAAAAATTCTATAAACAGAATAATTGAATCATCTTAAGATTGTTGGACCGATCTTCTGTGTACAATATATAAATTGAAACCAAATCAAACCAATAAAATAAATAACTTACATGGTTTATTTTGCCGAACTGAATGAATATTTAAAAGATCAAGTCGAGTGTGTGACACTCTGTCCTTAAAACAAATTCACCCCGCTACAGTGCTTACGGATAAATAACGTCTATCTCTTAAGATACAATGATCTTCACAAATTGTAGTAGCACTCCAAACAATTTGTACGGCGAACAAAACCTGTGTTCTAAACTCTCTGAATTTTTTCCTAAAAATTAAATATGAAGAACAATGCAACCAAAGAGCAAAACCAGAAGGAACCAAGAGAATTTTAGAGTTTTTTGGATGTTTTCAAGGATCCCAATCTGCTGGAAATGAATATGAATTTATAAGCTTCATGATAGACCTGAACAGGTCTAAAATTTGAATGAACAGATGCAAATTCAAATTAGACAAGTACAAACAGATAACTACTGGGCAGTTTTTATCTGTTGGAAAACTTCTGGTAGATTTGAATCTGTCTCGCAGTTTTGAATCTATCCAATAGTTAAAAAAAAAAAAAAAAAAACCTGTTTAACAGTTGGGAATTTAGTGGAATTCGAAAGCACAATTTTTGGACAAAAAATGTTCATTCAAATAATTTCCTGTAAGAATATGAAAAAAATTCAAATAAATTTTGTCTAAAAAATTAATGTTAGAACCGACCAGACCCACAACTCATACCCACGCTCAGCTCGGCTCGGTCGGTGGCGTATGTGTGTATGGTGGTTTGGACTAAGGTTCACTTTGTTTATAATTCCTCCTTTCTACAAACTTGAAGTGCCCCTTGGGGCCTTGGGGCCCAACCCAAGTTATTATACCAAGAGCTTATATAAATACATAAGCTCTCTTAAAATTTCAATGTAGGACAACCCGTTTCAAAGAAACCCACATTTAATTATTTAATTGTCCATTTCACGAATCCGAAAACAACGTCAAGTTTCCATTCACTTATAAATAGTTTTGACGAACCGTCTTCATTGTGTGACTTACCATACGGCAAGGAACACGTCACCTTTGGACCCATCCCAAAAGACGTGTGGGACCCTCTCTATTTTGGGCTCAAAATTGGCCCAAAATAAACCTATAAAAACCAAATTTTCCAACAGTTATTTCTTATCAATTTCTTCTAAAACAAATCACCAGTAAAAGTCCTCTTCATTGAGGCTGAAAGAACTTCAACACAATCGTCTGATAATTAGTTGGTAATTAAAATTCTATAAGAACTAATTGATCCTTACTGATACGCTTAAATTTACACTATTAACTATCAAAAGCCAAAAAAGCCAACACCTTTACTCATACCCATTCGCTAATCATCAATTCCAATCATAACATTGTAATAGAAATTAATTCCTTAAAAATATGTCAAGATATCAGTTATGTGATTTTGTTTGAAAAGAAAATCAAATCAAACTCCAGATTAACCTATAGATTCTTTATTTTAGAATTTGTCGATCCACATGGGCTCCGAATTTCATCAAATACAATTGTTTTTGTTATGAAAAGATGCACAACCAATGGTTTAAATTTAAGGGATATATCAATGGTTAAACAATAATGTCTTACAATTCCTTAAGTCCATTATAAGGTTGTGATTTGATAATTGCGTGATATATGTAGAATGAAAGAATATATATGGATTCTACCAATTGCATTTTTTTTTTTTTTTTTAGTGTCAAACAATTTGTTGGAATATACGTTTTGAGTGCATGCGGTGGCTTACATCATAACTTCATAATTTTCACAGATTTATTTTGTAATAAATTCTCATATAAAACTTGTTGTCTTTTTTTTTTCCTTTTTTAAAATGATGAATTAGATAAATACAATTATTGGAGCGTTAGTTAAGAGCATAAATGGTTCAACTCGATTGGTGTTGAGAAGGAATTTAGCACTGAGCCAAACTTTTCAGATTTGATGGTTGAGGAACCAATATAAACCGTATGTTACGGTTCAATTTTATCAATTCTAATATTTTGGTATAAAGAAGAGATTTGCATGAGTTTTAAAGAATTTTATAAAAAATTATAGAATTTCATATTGAAAATAAATGAAGAAAAATTATCAAAGCTGTTTTGGGTCATTTTGGGAAGATGGTTATAATCAACTTTTTGGTTAAAAGCTGCTTATAAGCAGTTTTTTTGTAAAAAATGAAGTGGGTTATAATCTGGGAAGTGGATTATAACCCACTTCCCAAAATAGGTCAAAGAATATGTTGTCCTCTTTAGTTTTTTCTCACAAAATGTATATTATATTGGTCACTTTTCTTCAAATTATATTTTGCTTGATTCAGTTTGTATTGATGTAAAATTTTCTGATACTAAAATAGACCATACGTTAAAATAAATCCAAAATCAAAATTTTCTGGCTCAACTTGGTTCCGTTGGTTGCTTTTACACTCCTAGTGCTAGTGTTTATGTATTACAAAAAAATGCAGGACCAAAAAAAAAATCTAATTTTTAGCAATAGCAACCAGGTTACAAAAAATAATTTTGGGGTCAACTTAAAAACAAAAGGTAAGGCCTCATTTGAGAATATGCTTTTTTAGTAACTTTTTGACTTTTTGATTAAAATATAATGTAAAAAAATTAATATGTTTGGGATGACTTTTTCATTTTTTACGAAAAGATGTGCAAAAAGTTAAGAAAAAAGGAAATCTTTGACTTTCTGATATGAGTTGTTAGCTTTTTAATTTTTTTAGTAACTTTTTGACTAAACCGGTCGCTTTCCAAACGAGGCCTAAGTTACGTATAGGAAATGGTAGGTAAGAATTGTTGTTGACAATTAAAGAAGCTTTCGTAATATAGTCAATTGACATTAATTATAGTAATCTCTCAGATTTTTAATTAAATAGTTGTAATCTTGTAAAATTAAATTGTAATGGTCCAAAAAGGCATATATCAAATTAGAACAATGGTAGGGATATAAAAAATACTTAAAAAAAATTGACCAAATACTCAAATGAGTGTGAGTGAGACCCATACTCGTGTAATTATTTGGTAGAAATTTTGAAGTGAGTAACATTTGAGTAAGGATAGGAATACTAAAATTTCTATCAAATATTTCACATGGGTGTACCCACGCCCATGTCGAGATATTTAGTAAAAATTTTGGGCCTTCAAGCAATTTTTGTAACATTATGATCAAATTAAGGTTTGTAACTTGCTTATAAAAAGCCTTGCATCCTAACTAAAAATATCATTAAACAATTCTGTCATTGGCAACTACTAACGTTGATAAAAAATGCCCCAGACCCCTGTACTTCCCCACCCCCAGTACTCCACTCCTACCCCCACATGGGGGTGGGTGATTGAAAAAATAAAAAATAAAAAATAAAAAAAATTGGTCAATGAAATGCCAATGGAGGTGCTTTGGTTGAACCCCACTAGGGGTCCTTAGTTACGGTTTGCTCTCTTCTATTTGGTCTTCTTTATCCTTTTGGTCGGCCATGATCGGTTTATCCTCTTATTTGAAATTTTTCTTCTACATACAAATAAAAGACTATGAAATATTATTAATCAAATCTTTTAAAATACAATTCAATATTCAAAATTCTTTTTAAAAATTAAACCAAACGGAGCTGTTGTTTGCTTTTCTTTAATAGGTAACTATAATTAATTGATATTGATTATAGCAATGGCTATATATTTCATAAAATTAAATTTGCAACAATCACAGGGCGGCACATATCAAATTAAGATTTTTTTCTTTTCTTTAATGGGTAACTATAATTGATTGATATTGATTATAGCAATGGAAATTTGTAATAATCACATTGAGGCACATACCAAATTAAGGATTTTTTTTTTCTTTTCTTTAATAGGTAACTGTAATTAATTGATATTGACTATAGCAATGGCTATATATCTCATAAAATTAAATTTTTCATAATCACAAGAGGCACATACCAAATTAAGATTTTTAACTTCGGCTTATAAAAAGCCTTTTGTGTCCCAATTGAAAAGTATCAGTCAAAAATCTTCCAATGACGACTACTCACTTAGGTCAATTTGTTTTCTTCTGCTTGGTTTTCCTTACCCTCTTGGTCAATCATGAAGGTAAGCATACTTGAGTTTTTATTTTTATCTTGTGCAGTTATCAAGCAAGTTTTTTATAACTATTAGTATATTTATTTATCAATTCTTTAAAATGCACAAAATTCATTTCACACAAACCTTGTATGCATGCAAGAGCATTGTGACCAATTTTGTACACTTACTTTTTTATTTATTTATTATTTAATTTTTTATTATAGGATGTTTTGAAAAAATAATTAAAAATTAATTTTTTGACTTTTTTTGACCTTTTAATTTTATTTTTTTATTTTATAAAAAAAAAGTGAATTAAAAATCGAGAAATAACTTTTAATCTGCTTATCAAAATAGGCGTATATATGTTCAAGTCATAAAGGTGATGTCATCAAAGTCAAAGATGTAGACACCGATGAGTACAGAGCAGAACAATGGGAGAGGAATTGATTCCATGAATTTTTTTGTTTCCGATTTTATTTATTTTTTTAATAAAAAGTCTAAGCTTTGCTTCAGTTTGAAAATGTATTTTAATTTTGGTTTTACTTATCATTTTGAGTTGATCTCAAATGAATTTTAATTAAGTTAATCACAAGTTAAATTCAAAGAATGTGAGTTAAAAATTTATAACATATACAATTAAGGAGGAAATATCATTTTGTCTCTCAAATTTTTACGAGTGTTTCAATTTAACTTTTAGACTTCGTATGATATTAATTTGTCTCCCAAATTTTTGAAATTTTGATTAATTTAACCACTGTCTTCACATTCCGTTTATAATCAAATAGAACTTGTGCGCAACACCAAATTTTATTTGGAATTCATTTTATCCCCTTAATTATATCTTAAAATTAGCCCCCAAATATAAAAATATTAAATTTAAATATTTAATAAATAATTTTTTATTTCAATAATGAAAAAATTAAATTTTAAATAATATATATTTTGCAAAAAAATAATAAAAAAATATAAAAATGTTCATTTAGAATTATCTTGAGACTACTAAGAATGGGTACTTCAACAAACATGTCGTACCTGTACTAGGTACTTACTGACGTATGGTATTTCTACATACATATCGGATACACAAAACACATACTCACATTTTTTCTTATTAATTTTTGACGTACTCAGACTTACCTAATATATACTCAAGTCGTGCCGTACCTCAATCGAAATAATATTTCTTCTATTACAAAGATAAAATTCTTTTTATTACATTTCTTTTTCATTTTTAGTTTTATGATTTGCATGATTTTAAAATTAAATTATGTTTTGTAAGTTGTTTAATATAATAATATTTAATTTTGATTTATCGTATACTTATATTTTTGGCATTATTGGATATTAAAAAATTAAACTATTTAATCAATTTTTGTATTACTCCAAATTAAAAATAAATATTTTTTTACAAGCATATCAAACTGTCCTCATACCTTACTTTTTTTGGATTTTATTGTATTGATGTACCTGTATCGTACCAATACTCACACCCGTAGCTGTACTTTATAAGTCTCAAATTATCTTGGGTCGATTCCGAAGAAACTTATTGAACCAAAATTTATTGTATACTCTGTGTGTGTGCTCGCGCAATTGTAACTAGTTCATTCTTCAAATGAATTTCAATTGAATTGATTAGCTAATAGTAATTTTAAAATTTAGTAGGAAAAAAAAATTAAAATTCAATTACCATCTAAAAAATATTCAAATTTTTTACTTAGAATTTAATTTTTTCATTTTTGAGATAAAAAATTATTAATTAAATATTAAATATATTTTTTTTAATATTTGGGGGGCTAATTAATTTTTAAGGTATAATTTGGGGGGTAAAATAAAGTTTGGTGTTACGTCAGTCAATAAGTTCTGTTTAATTGTAAACGGAATGTGACGTTAGGAGCCAAATTGATCAAAATTTCAAAAGTTTAGGGGGGGCAAGTTGATCTTATATGAAGTCTAAGGATCAAATTGAAAAACATATAAAAATTTAAGAAGCAAAATAATATTTCCTCCACAACTAAGTCTAGCAGAGTGATTAAATTTAACATAAAAACTTAACGAATATAAAAAGAAAAACAAACAAAGAAACAAAAAAGATACAATTAATGCATATGCGATGCTAAATCCTTATTATTAATATGCATGTTTTGCAATGAATGCAGGAAATGAGACTGGTAGCAGCGAAGATGGAGTTGGAAATGGAGAATTAGGCAAGAAACTAAACCTCCCCTTGTGTCCGGAAAGATCTTGTATTGAAGGTCGATGTTGGTGTTGTTTAAAAAAACCTCCTCCCAAAAATTGTCAGAGCACCTATGAACAATGTGTGCTCCATTGCCCACACCCTTCTGTATCCCATACTAATTAATCCATGTACCTAATTATCTTAATTTTCACAATAATAATAATAATAATAATAATAATAATAAATATTTAGTTTTTTTGTGTCCTTTCATTTAAGGTTTCGTTTACCCTTTGTTGCATTTTTTTTAGAAAAATATTTGAGGGCCACAATTTTTGTGGCTCAAATGGCTCAAAATTGACAAAACGACGTCGTTTTGGCAATTTTGATGTTATTTAATACTTAAAAGCGACATCGTTTTGATAATTCGATTTATTTGAGCCACAAAATTGTGGTCCTCTATCATTGTCATTTTTTATTATTACATCAAGAACTACATTATTGTCTTCTAAAATCCCAACCACCAAGTGTTGGTAAATGGTTACAAATCTCAAAACAAATTTTTTCAAGAATCATCACCATGTTGTTTCCAATTTTTGAAAATACTTTTTAAATAATCTAATTTCTTATTTTCTGTATTTTTTATTTTTACTAAATGTTTTTAATATTTTAAGCAAATTTTTATTTTTTATTTTAGACACACCTAACATGTATACACTTAAAAATTATAATTTTCGTGAAAAAAATCTTTAAAAAGTTCACTAAATACCAAAAATATAAAAAAATAAAAATTTAGTATATTTTTCATATTTTTGTGTATTTATTAATTTATATTTTACTTCTTAGATACATCGAAGTAAAGTGCATCTGAAAAAGTAAAAAAAAAATGCTTAAAATATTAAAAATATTCACTAAAAAAAAACACAAAAAATAAAAAAACTTAGTTTTCAAAAAACTGAATTTAAAAAACTGAAACCAAATTTTTTTTTTTTTAACAAGCAAATTCAAATTTGTGTGCAAGAAAATGACTGATGATTAAAAGTTGTTAGTTAATTGCAGTTTATAACTGGTTCTAGCTAGCAAGTTACAAGAAAGCAAACATTTTAAGAAGCTTTTACTAAAATAATCATTAAATGACCACAGTGCAGCTCAATAAATAAACAAATATAAATAAATTTGAGGCTTAAAAAGTACTCTGCTCAAAAATTACAATTCCTAAACAGTATTTTGATTAATATATATACTTATTAAAGAATCCAAAATAACGTCGTTTTGAGTTTCGAGCCAATTTCGAGCCAAACGATTTTGAGCCCTCAAACATTTTTCGATCAAATTAAGGTTTGTAACTTGCTTTTAAAAAGTCTTGCATCCTAACTAAAAATATCATTAAACAATTCTGTCAATGGCAACTACTAACGTTGATCGGTTTGTTCTCTTCTATTTGGTCTTCTTTATCCTCTTGGTTGGCCATGATCAGTTTATCCTCTTGTTTGAAATTTTTCTTCTACATACAAATAAAAGATTATGAAATATTTTTAATCAAATCTTTTAAAATACAATTCAATATTCAAAATTCTTTTTAAAAATTAAACCAAACGGAGCTGTTGTTTTCTTTTCTTTAATAGGTAACTATAATTAATTGATATTGATTATAGCAATGGCTATATATTTCATAAAATTAAATTTGTAATAATCACAGGGAGGCACATATCAAATTAAGATTTTTTTCTTTTCTTTAATGGGTAACTATAATTGATTGATATTGATTATAGTAATGGAAATTTGTAATAATCACATTGAGGCACATACCAAATTAAGGTTTTTTTTTTTTTTTTTTTTCTTTTCTTTAATAGGTAACTGTAATTAATTGATATTGACTATAACAATGGCTATATATCTCATAAAATTATATTTTTAATAATCACAAGAGGTACATACCAAATTAAGGTTTTTAACTTCGGCCTATAAAAAGCCTTTTGTGTCTCAATTGAAAAGTATCAGTCAAAAATCTCCCAATGACGACTACTCACTTAGGTCAATTTGTTTTCTTCTGCTTGCTTTTCCTTACCCTCTTGGTGAATCATGAAGGTAAGCATACTTGAGTTTTTATTTTTATCTTGTGCAGTTATCAACCAAGTTTTTTTTTATAACTATCAGTATATTTATTTATCAATTCTTTAAAATGCACAAAATTCATTTCACACAAACCTTGTATGCATGCAAGAGCATTGTGACCAATTTTGTACACTTACTTATTTATTTATTATTTAATTTTCTTATTATGAGGTGTTTTGAGAAAATGATTAAAAATTAATTTTTTTTGACTTTTTTTAACTTTTTAATTTTATTTATTTTATTTTATTTTATTTTTTATAAAAAAAGAAATAAGTTAAAAATCGAGAAATTACTTTTAACTTACTTATCAAAATAGTCCTACGTATGTTCAAGTCATAATGGTCATATCATCAAAGTCAAAGATGTACACACGGATGAGTACAAAGCAGAACAATAGGAGAGGAATTGATTCCATGAATTTTTTTAATACCAAAGATTTTTGTTTCCGATTTTATTTATTTATTTATTTATTTTTTTTTTAATAAAAAGTCTAAGCTTTGCTTTAGTTTGAAAATGTATTTTAAGTTTGGTTTTACTTATCATTTTGAGTCCATCTCAAATGAATTTTAATTAGGTTAATCACAAGTTAAGTTCAAAGAATGTGAGTTAAAAATTTATAACATATACAATTAAGGAGGAAATATCATTTTGTCTCTCAAATTTTTATGCGTTTTTCAATTTGATTTTTAGACTTCATATAATATTAATTTGTCTCCTAAGCTTTTGAAATTTTGATTAATTTAACCTTGTCATCACATTTCATTTACAATCAAATAGAACTTGTCTTGCGACACCAAATTTTATTTGGAATTCATTTTATCCCCTTAATTATATCTTAAAATTAGCCCCCAAATATATATATATTAAATTTAAATATTTAATAAATAATTTTTTATTTCAATAATGAAAAAATTAAATTTTAAATAATATATATTTTGCAAAAAAATAATAAAAAAATATAAAAATGTTCATTTAGAATTATCTTGAGACTACTAAGAATGGGTACTTCAACAAACATGTAAATATCTATCTTTACTTACTGCCGTATGGTATTTCTGCATACATATCGGATATATAAAACACATACTCACATTTTTTCTTATTAATTTTTGACATACTCAGACTTACCTAGTATATACTCAAGTCGTGCCGTACCTCAATCGAAATAATATTTCTTCTATTACAGAGATAAAATTCTTTTTATTACATTTCTTTTTCATTTTTAGTTTTATGCTTTGCATGATTTTAAAATTAAATTATGTTTTGTAAGTTGTTTAATATAATAATATTTAATTTTGATTTATCGTAAACTTATATTTTTGGCATTATTGGATCTTAAAAAATTAAACTATTTAATCAATTTTTGTATTACTTCAAATTAAAAATAAATATTTTTTTACAAGCGTATCAAACTGTCCTCGTACCTTACTTTTTTTGGATTTTATCGTATTGATGTACCCATATTGTACCAATACTCATACCCGTAGCTTTACTTTATAAGTCTCAAATTATCTTGAGTCGATTCCGGAGAAACTTATTGAGCAAAAAATTTATTGTATACTTTGTGTGTGTGCTCGCGCAATTGTAACTATTTCATTCTTCAAATTAATTTCAATTGAATTGATTGACTAATAGTAATTTCAAAATTTAGTAAGAAAAAAAATTAAAATTCAATTACTATCTAAAGAATACTCAAATTTTTTACTTAAAATTTAATTTTTTCATTTTTGAGAGAAAAAATTATTAATTAAATATTAAATTTTTTTTTTCAATATTTGGGGGGCTAATTAATTTTTAAGGTATAATTTGGGGGGTAAAATAAAGTTTGGTGTTACGTCAATAAGTTCCGTTTAATTGTAGACGGAATGTGACGTCAGGAGTCAAATTGATCAAAATTTCAAAAGTTCAGGGGGGGCAAGTTGATCTTATATGAAGTCTAAGGATCAAATTGAAAAACATGTAAAAATTTAAGAAGCAAAATAATATTTCCTCCACAACTAAGTCTAGCAGAGTGATTAAATTTAACATAAAAACTTAACGAATATAAAAAGAAAAACAAACAAACAAACAAAAAAGATACAATTAATGCATATGCGATGCTAAATCCTTATTATTAATATGCATGTTTTACAATGAATGCAGGAAATGAGAATGGTAGCAGCGAAGATGGAGTTGGAAATGGAGAATTAGGCAAGAAACTAAACGTCCCCTTGTGTCCGGAAAGATCTTGTATTGAAGGTCGATGTTGGTGTTGTTTAAAAAAACCTCCTCCCAAAAATTGTCAGAGCACCTATGAACAATGTGTGCTCCATTGCCCACACCCTTCTGTATCCCATACTAATTAATCCATGTACCTAATTATCTTAATTTTCACAATAATAATAATAATAATAATAATAATAATAATAATAATAATAAATATTTTAGTTTTTTGTGTCCTTTCATTTAATGTTTCGTTTACCCTTTGTTGCATTTTTTTTAGAAAAATATTTGAGGGCCACAATTTTTGTGGCTCAAATGGCTCAAAATTGACAAAACGACGTCGTTTTGGCAATTTTAATGTTGTTTTGTACTTAAAACGACATCGTTTTGATAATTCCGAACTATTTGAGCCACAAAAATTGTGGTCCTCTATCATTGCTGTTTTTTTTATTATTACATCAAGAACTACATTATTGTCTTCTAAAATCCCAACCACCAAGTGTTGGTAAATGGTTACAAATCTCAAAAGAAATTTTTTCAAGAATCATCACCATGTTGTTTCCAATTTTTTGAAAATACTTTTTTAAATAATCTAATTTCTTATTTTCTGTATTTTTTTATTTTTACTAAATGTTTTTAATATTTTAAGCAATTTTTTTAATTTTTAGACACACCTAACATGCATACACTTAAAAATTATAATTTTCGTGAAAAAAAACTTTAAAAAATTCACTAAATACCAAAAATACAATAAAATAAAAAAAATTTAGTATATTTTTCATATTTTTGTGTATTTATTAATTTATATTTTACTTTTTAGATACATCAAAGTCAAGTGCATATGAAAAAGTAAAAAAAATACTTAAAATATTAAAAATATTCACTAAAAAAAAAAAAAAACTCAGTTTTCAAAAAACTGAATTTAAAAAATTGAAACCAATTTTTTTTTTTCTTTTTTTTAACAAGCAAATTCAAATTTGTGTGCAAGAAAATGATTGATGATTAAAAGTTGTTAGTTAATTGCAGTTTATAACTGGTTCTAGCTAGCAAGTTACAAGAAAGCAAACATTTTAAGAAGCTTTTACTAAAATAATCATTAAATGACCACAGTGCAGCTCAATAAATAAACAAATATAAATAAATTTGAGGCTTAAAAAGTACTCTGCTCAAAAATTACAATTCCTAAACAGTATTTTGATTAATATATATACTTATTAAAAAAAAAGAAAAAAAAAAAGTAATCAATAATTGTTAAAGCCTGAATTAATAGATCAAATGGTCTAATACCGGTAAAAACAACAGTCATGGAAGAGAGCCACATTTTTAAGAAGATAGATAGGCTAACCGGAGGAAATCACCGTTATGTATGCCAACTTTACTTTTTCAATTTTTTTATTCGGTCTCTGTCTGTATTTACATTTCTCTCCTTTTTTGTTCTTATTTTGCTTGCTCTCTACTCTACGGTTCCTCCATCTTCCCTCATTTTTCTCCTCTCATCATCATTTGCTGAAAGAGTTGTTCTACATTCCAAGTTTCATCAGCTGCCGATACGATGTATCCAACATCTGACGATGGCTCCTGGTCCCTATCAACATTGACCGTTATCAAGTTTCTCCACAGCAGACATTAAAAAGAAATTTAAAAACATAAGATAATAATTACATGGACGTATATATTTTTCACAATTTTTATTTTTTTTTATTTTTTTATATGTTGTGATGTTTTTGGGCCAAACCCTACATTGAAAGGGGAAAAATAGTTGCAATGTTTGTAACTTTTTTTGTTGCTTTTCTTTGACTATTGAAGGAAGAGGAGGATTGCAGCAATCTGTAAACCAATAGTAATGCTTTTGGCTGGAAAAAGCAAAAAAATAAATAAAATTTGATAATAAAGAGAAAGTGACTCAAGATAACCCTCATTTATGTAGATACACCACACCATTTGAAAAAGTAAATTCTTAATTATACACACTTCATTGATATAACTACGCAGTGACGATGAATTTTTAAGGGCACAATGTGTTTAAACTTTGCCATTAGTGCAATTGGTTAATTTCGTATGAATTTTACATGTTATAATCTAGTATTTCTAATAGAAAAATGTCATACATAAATGGATTTTTTATCTTCTTTTTTTTATTTTAATTTTACTAGAGACAAAATTAATGGATTCTATGTTTTATTAACTTTGTGTCTCTACTTGTAAGAAAATTTAGTAAAAATTAGGGAAAAATACAATTTAGTGTAAGTTTAGAAAGAAAAGGAAAAAAAAAACCACACACACACACATAAGTGGTCAACTTTATAAATATTAATAATTAAAAATCTAAACTTTTTCATGTATTTATATATATTTTTTCAAAAACTTAATGAATTGTAATTCTCCCTATAAATTATTTATCTATATTATTATTCTTTTAATATTTTTCTACAGCCGTGCTGGGGACCCCCAGTGGGGGGTGACCCCAGCACCCCACCTCCACGTGAAAGGTTGTGGACAAAGGAAAAAAAACAAAAACAAAAAAAAAACAATTCAACCAATCACACCCACTGGGGGTCTGAGACCCAGGGTTCACCCCTAGTGGGGGTCTGAGCCTTTTCTCATTTTTCTATTTAATACTCTTTTATTAATGTGTGTTGTTGTTTCCACTTCCTATAAGGGGTGTTCAATTTTGTAGATTTTTTGTGTTATTGATGGACCGCAGGGAAGTAGTCCATTTTGATAATTAAAATAACCGTTCTATGTTGTTTTGAGTCGATTTGATACAATCAGATTGGGATTAAAATAAAACAAAATAAAAAATTTAACCATTATGGTTAACTTGGGGTTCTTATAAACCAGCAATGATCGCCAACACCACAGCAGGACTCCAAAAAAAAATAGAAATTAGCAAACAATTTTTTTGTAGAAAAATGATTTGTGGCACTAAAAAGTTGGACACTAATGCCCCTAATTTCCATTTTGGGTAACTGTTTTGTTTTTTTTTTTTTTTGTCTTATATGGAAATTAGGGGCATTAGTCCCAAACTTTTTAGTGCCACAAATCAAAACCGTTTTTTTGTAGAAAACCAAAAATAAATAACAATAATCAAAACATTCACTAATTGGCAAACATGTTATTTAAGAATGCTTTTGGGCGTAAATTAGACAAGTTGTGTATTGGAAATTAAATGTATGAAAATTCGAATTGTTGGTGATAATTTAAGGAAGGATTTGTATTTTGTGCCTAACTGGACATTAATTACAGTAATGTCTTAGATTCTAAAATTGCTAAACTCTTCAAATAAATTACATTTAATATTATACCAAATATTTACATGGCGCTCATGTGGGTCCCATGTGGTGTGGGTCAACACCCATATGAATATTGTGTAGAATTTTTGGTAACTCATTTTGTAAATTTAAAATTGCTGTTATCTTTTCTTATAGAGCAATGCTCATAAATTTAATGAAATTAATTATAAAATAAAATTATAATTGTCACACAATGCCACATAAAATAAGATCTTTAACTTTTGCCGATAAAAAGCCTTAACAGTGTCGGTCTTCATATTATGAGAAAATTTGAAATCTGATCTTAAAGTTTTGGACACAAGGAAGAATGTTTGAGCGCAAGCTAAATATCAAATCTGGTGGCAGTATGGTGGTGTTGGCACCAAAAAGGGTTGGAAGGATAAGCTTCCAATATTTTTAATCAAAAAGACGAAGAAAAGGAGAAAAATGAGTGGAAGGAGGAGAGAACCCCTTTCCACCACGGCAATACACCAAGTAAAAGGCTTAGGGAGGTAAACTTAGAGAAAGATGCTCCATTTAGAAGGATTCTAGATTACAAAATGTTACTTTAGTACATCAACAACTTCATTATCATCATCTACTTAGTGATTCAAGGTTTCAATCAAGTGAAAGAGGAAGAGAAAAAAAAAAATACATAAAAATTATAGTCTAAGAAAATCTCACTATTTTTAGTCAAAGAAATTAGTTTAATCGAAGTAGTAATAATTTAAAATTATAACCAAACACAATTAATCAACATTGTTAAACAGGAAAGCAACCCAAGAGGGGGGTGAAATGGGTTAATTAAAAAATTTGGCCAGAAAAAGATTTCAAAAGACTAAAGTGATTAAATGCAGTAGACAATCAATAAATGCACAGAAAATAAAAGGAAAGGAAAGAAGAGCTCAACACAAGGATTTATAGTGGTTTGGCTCACCGGTCTACGTCCACTCCTTGAGAGGCCTCCTTAAGAATTTCTTCACTAAGAATCAATGCACCACCAAGCTTCACCTAACATGTGGATTTTTACAAAGGACTTACTTCAATCTGTTGAGGACCTTTCAACTTAATGCCTCACTTTACAAGTGTTTAACTCAGAAAATAAAGAACAAGAGAAAGAGGTTCAACTATCCTCTTTTACAAATATTCTCTCTCAAAAGATAGATATGAAAGTGTAAGCTCACAGGTAATTTAAGACTCACTCGGATGTGAAAATGGAAGTACAATGGAGTATATTAAAAGCGCTTGATTGCTCTTTAATGCTTTGGGTTTCTTTGTATTGAAGAAGTGTAGATTGAATAAGAAGAACTTTATCTTTATAGCATTAATGGCTTCTAGTTGTTAGAGAGAAGAGATTTGAATCTCCTAGCCATTGGAGGAAATCTTTCAGCTGTGTTTGATTAGAGTATGGAGAAGGCAGACTGTATACAGGTATTGGGAAGAGAATGATCATTAAATGCACAAGCTTTTTATTTAATGCTCTCTTTCATAGGTCAACTTGTTGGAGAGGATATGGTGCCAAAAGATCTGCTCAAAGATAAAAAACGATGACATATTCTACACATAACTCTGAAAAAGTGGCTGAGAAAAGGGCTATGTTAGTCCAAATCTGATTTGGCAGGTGAGATTTTTTAAACCCAAATTTACAGGTGTCGACCCCTGCAGATTGGGTGTCGACCCTTCGCTTTCTTCTCTTCTTTGAGTTGAGTTCCAGGTGTTCCTGGTATCGACCCTTATCATTCTTGGTGTCGACCTTTACTACTGGATTGCATTATGAAATTTAGTGTCGACCTTTGCTGGTCTTGGTGTCAACCCTTGCTACTGGATTGCATTATGAAATTTAGTGTCGACTCTTGCTGTCCTTGGTGTCGACCCTTGCTTCTAGGTTGCACTTTGAAATTTAGTGTCGACCCTTGTTGTCCTTGGTGTCGACCCTTACTTCTGGGTTGCATACTGAAATTTAGTGTCAACCCTTGTTATCTTGGTGTCGACCATTGCTTCTGGAACACTTAGACATTTTGAGCATCACTCTGGTGTCAACCCTTGCTATTTTGGTATCGACCCTTAGACCTGTTTCAAGCATAAATAGAATTTTGCAAACAAGTGCTAATCTCAAGTTTTGAGAGGTTACAAATCATTGAAAAACAACACTCTAGAAGCATATATCTTCTAGAACTATTGAAGCACATTTGTATAATATTATTTTGGAAACTTTGGTTAACAAAATGAGTTCAAAATATTTGTCAATAATCAAAATCAATAAGAATTTAAATTTGAATAACCTTGGGACTAACAATCTCTCTCTTTTTTATGATGACAAATATTTAAAGTTTTCAAAGTATGCGTTTCAAAGTGAAGGCAATAAGAAGTGTTTAGGAGTTTTGTAAATATAGGATTTGAAAGAAGAGATCGAAAACTCCCCCTATAAAAAGGGCTTTAAGGCCATAACAAGGATAACTCAAAATATAATGAGAAATAAGTAAATCAAGGAGATTTTCAATAAATACATCAATAAAGTAAGCTCCCCCGGTCAATATGCACTGAACCATTCATTAGTAAAGCTAAATCCTTCAGTTTATTTACATTGAATGAAATCACAAGCATTGAATGAAATCACAAAACAAATAATGATCCAAGTATGTGTAAGAAACGTTCACAACACATCTCAAGCATTCATAACCAATTGCAAATAGCAGCATGTTTTCATACCAAAAGAGATTAGCACAAAGTGTCTAGGTTCCCAAAAATATCCATATACATCATCAATTTCTTCAACTTGTGTTACCCAAATTTTGTACCCAAAACTATCTAGGCATCCATATATATATATATATATATATCTATTGTTTTTAACAGTTAAACCCAAATACTTAATAACAACTAACATCCATGGACTACAATTAGAAGGCATCCATATATATCTATTGTTTTTAACAGTTAAATCCAACGACTTAATAACAACTAACATCCACAGACTACAGTTAGAATAACTACAACATCTATGATTTCTCCCCCTTTGTCATTATCAAAACGTGGGAACAGAGCATCAGCGAAACAGAGGAGGAGATCGAGGCCAATGTGGTGCAACTTCGCGCCAACCTTAGGCAAAGCACAGTATGAACTTTCAGATTTGTTCACCCAAATCATCGTCCCAGCACTGTTGGAAGATTTGTCAGAATTCTTCGTTGGAGTTCTTGCTCCCGTAGACTGCAATCACCATACTTTCTACGTTTTCTTTAGCAACTACAATGACTTGGGCTTGCTGCAACTTCATACGATCAATGTCATTTTGCATTTCAGTCTGTTGAGACATAAGTTGGAGAACTAAGGAGGCCAACTTATCCACCTTTTGTTCCAAAGCAGAGGAGGATGAAGTAGGGATAGAAATGTTTGAGGCAAGGATGGATTGGGAATCTAGGTTTAGATTGTTAAGCCTAGAATTGATTGAAGCAATCCCATTCAAGAGAGGACTGTAGACCGCCTGAACTTCCTCTGCGTGCCCCCCTTTTGGAGAGGGCACGGATTGGGGTTCATGCTACTACAGTTCGGACTCCTGTCACGGTTCTGAATCTAATCTCACAAAATACAATGTAAGACTGATAAATCACCAAAGAGTCCAAATCTGGCAAATCGTTTTGGAAAATCAATTTTAATCAAAAAAAAGGCTAAACATGGACTGCTTTGCCAAATTTCAGAGTCGCCACCTAAATATTTTATTTTGGAAAATTTAGGAAACCCCGACTCGTGCCTAAGGCCACGTGTCCGTCATCACCAAAGTTGCCTTGGCTCGGGAACTTGGGTACGATAGGGGAAGATCCTGAAATAAGCACCCCCGCTCACCTGATCAAAAATCGACCTCTACTAACATGATATGTTGTTTTTTAAAACACATGTGTTCTTATTCTAATTTATTAACTAACTTACTATGTGATGCGTACAGCATACAAGTATAGACTAAATCACTCAATTTAGAACAAAACATCTCATGTTTGTTTGTGAAAATGGTTTGAAAGTGCTACTCGCAAGTAGGCTAAAGCGCGGATTTGCCACCCTCAAGTGGGCTTTAAAACAACGTGATTTTGCCACTCCGCAAAGTTGGCTTAAAACGTACATTTTGATGAATTGTTCCAATTCAAGCCATAAAGCCATCATCCACAGGCATTCATGCAGTTTATCAATTAAGCACATAGCCTCATGGCAAGCATGCTAAACATGGCAATCACTTACACATATGCAAGGATGCTAAAGCGTAAACACTTACAATGTACTCCGAGCCAAAACATAAAACTAGTTAGAAATCAATGCATGATCCTAGTTATGTTAAAATGCCTAATGCAACACATGCAAAAATGCAACTAAATAGGCTCGGCTATCTAAGATACCACATGAATAGAATACTTGATAACATGCTTTGAAACACGTATTCAAGTAAGTATATTGAAATACAATGCAGTTTGTATGATGCGCCGAGCCCAGTGCATGCAAAACAAATGAATGATGCATGCATGCAAGCATGAGGATGCTAATCAAAACATGCCCTAAAACTAAAGATTGAAAGCTGATAAGTAAAAAGGAGAAAGAAATGAGGTTGGAAGACATGTACACACACACGTAGCTTTATTACAATATTTCCCTCTCAACGGAGGTTCCGAATAGGCTAAGCTAATCTAAGCTAAGCTAATCAACTAATCTAATAATCTAATTAGACTAATTATTACATAACCAAATCAAATAACTAGCAAACCAATTACTAATTATTACAATACTTTAATTAATTAACAAATTAACTAATCATGACATCTTACTAAGCATGTAAGATATGTAAACTAGGATGCCTCAGCTTCTGCTTTTAACAATGAAGGATGCATGCTCTCGGTTGCCGCCTCGAAACGCCTTTTGGTTTGCTCTTGAGAGGCTCTGTTTGTAGGGTGTCTTTAGGAACTTTGTACTCCACCTTACCAAACCAACTCTGAGGAATCCACCAGTGGCCTGTCGGCCATGAGAAGCTTACGGCCACTGCCCGACCAATGATGTGCCTTCTTAGGCCAATGATGAAGCTTCTTGAAGCCATCGGTGTCTTTGCACCATTTTGCAACAAAGCACAAACTAGAGGAAAATGGAGGGTCTCCTAAGGGTATATACGTACTATGCCACTCCATATCACCTCAAAACATCATGGGAGAGGCACCATTGGATCCAAGGCCATCAATCAAGCATCTCAATGCATGATGGCCAAAGATCCAATTTGCACAAATTCAATGAATGCACAACAAACAAGACACTAAGACCACTACCTTATCAAGGGTGATCAAAGGCAATGGAGACAAAGGGAATTGGCCCATTTTCATCACTTTGAGTATGAAATGGACCGATCCACCTTGTGTTCAATATGACGTCCAATTGAACACAATGCAATGCAAATGCAATACATGTTTATCTTGGCATGTTTTACTTAGCTCAATTATTGTTTACACATTTTAAGTTACCAAACCATTCCTTAATTGGTTTGTCCGATGTGAAAGTCCTCTAATGGAAAAAATGGCCTCAACCACAAACACCTTGAGCATGAAAGAAGCCTCATGCTTTTGGTTAGTAGAAACCCTAAAGAGAAGGCTAAAACCATTAGGCATGAAAGCCTCAATTCCATGCTCAAGCCAACAAGGGGCTTAAGACCACTTTCAAAGAAAATGAAAGAGTGAAGCATGGAGGAAGATTGCAGAAATTTCAGCATTGAAATGGCATGCAAAAGACACTAAATCATGCAAGCAATGCATGCAAGGTATGCTAAAAGGCCAAAAGCACCAAAGCTAGTGAAGAGCAATACATAAGAGGCATGCAATACATAGCACAAATGGCCAAACCAACTCTGGACAGAGCTCAATCATGCCAAAATAATGGTCTAAACATGCTGAAATGGGAGCTCAAAATGCTAGAAGAACATGCACACAGGTTGGCCTATAAGCAAGGCATAATACACAACCCTCAAAAGCTATGAAGAAGTGAAGTATATGAGAGTGTGAATACACTATATGCACTGAAATTACATGCTAAATGGTGCCATACCATGCAAACATCAAATGCATAACATGTTAAAGGTCCTAAAACTCAAAGCTAGTCAAGATCCTTTACACTACAACCATACTAAGCAATGCTCAAATGACCTTGACCATTCAAAACAGACCTAAGGTAGGTCGAAATAACAGCAGAAACATGCTAGACTTGTAGCATAGATGGCAAGAAAGATATGCTCATGTTTTGGCTCACAAATAAGGCATAAAGCACACCTCTCAAAAGCAATGAAAGAGTGGAATATGTGACAACGTGACAATGATATATGCTCTGAAATCACATGCTAAATGATGCCATATCATGCAAACATCACAAGCAAAGCATGCTAGAGGCCCTAAAACTCAAAGCTTGTTAAGGCACTTGCACTATAACTATACAAAGCAAGCCTCAAAAGACCAAGACCACTCAAAATAGTCCTAAAGCATGCTAAATTAGAGCAAAAAAGCATGCTAGAGTGGAGCATACACATGCTAGACTAATAGGCTAAACCATCAAGTACACTAGGCTAGTGAGCAAGTTTACACTACAAGTGCAAGATGCAAGCAATGAGTGGCCAAACCAGCCAAAAAAAGAGTTTAAACATGGTAAAATATAGCCAAAAACATGCTCAAACTAAGCTAAGACAAGTCACAGCATGGAGAGATAAGGAGGGGAGGCCCCCCCTCTTATTTGGGACCTCAAAACAAGTTTTCTACTACTGAAATTCCTTTGAAATTTAGTGGTTAAAGGGCCAAAAAAAGGTTGTTTGAAATGCTTTAAAAGATGGCTCAACACTTAGCAAATAAGCAACAAATGAGGGTACCCCTAACTTCAAAGAGGCCTCAAACCATCATTTTAAACACTCAAAAATAGAGGTTTTTGTAGCTGACAACTAGGTCAAAATCAGCAAACAAAGGTGGCCAAGATTGTGTACAAAAATAAGCTTACAAGAGGGAGATGCTCACCTTTGAAGCATAACACAAGAACAGCCACCCTTCTTGAGCCAAAACCACCTTTTGGAGCTCAAAAAAAATCCCAAGCTACCTCAGCCCAAAGATGATCCACTCTTGTTAGGAGTTGATAGGTTGAAGATGGTTGTATGCAAGCTTCTAGCACAAAAGCTTAAGAGAGAGAGAAAACTAGAGAGAGGTTTCAGAGAGAGAGGCTCCCAAACCTTTTGCTAAATTGTTCCCCCCCTTCAATATGAGATATTTGGCTTCGATATATAGCAATATAAAAGCCTTAGGTCGAAAATATCTCAAGAGAGACAGCTATACCAGCTGGATAACAAGTATCTGCCAAAAACTGCTTTCTGCCATCAATGGCCGGCACTTGATCACCGTTGGCCGGCACTTTATCATTGTTGGCCAGCATGGGGTCACCTCTGGATGGCAGGGGGCTGGCATTGGCCATTCATGGCTGGCACATGGCCAAAAAATCCCATTCATGGTCATAAACTTCCATCTCTGGTTGGACAGAAAAATCTACTTTTTGGGCCCGATTTCAAATGGACATAACTCCTTCATATGGACTCATTTGCAAGTCATTCTTGAGCCTAAATTGTAGCCTTGGAAGTCTTCTTTCCAATGGTGGCATCCTCACTTCAAAATTTCAAGTGCGAAAAAAGTTATGCCTGTTTGAGTGAAGACTGCTCAGTTTCGATCCTACCCTAATTCATGCCGAATTTCTTCTCCAACTTGGTTTCTTCTCTTCTCTCCTCTTTTCTTTAACTCCAAACCCCTAAACAAGGTGTTGTGAAAGATTTTTCCAAAGAGTTCATCTCCCCTTCATTCATTTCCACTTTGTCCTCGCTCGATTTACCGAAAAATGCGACATTTAACAAAATGCAAGCGTCGGAACATCGTAGGAACTTTTTCAAAAGCTAATTTTGAAAGAGAGGGTTTCAAGGTCTAAAATCTTTTGATCAAGATCGTTTTGGTCCAAAAATGGGTATGAAGTTGGGATTTGACTCTCTTCTTGCCGAAGAAATCGAACCCTTACACTGCACAACTTTCACCACCAAGTAAACCATCAGTAGCGCCCAAGTCTTAAGGGCGGTCAAAAATGGGGTGTCTACAGGGACCTTGAACCATAAAATCAAGATGTTCAATTTTTTGAGAGTGTGAAGAAAGGTCAAAAGGAGGTGGTGGAGTAGAAAGACCAGGGGTTGAGAAAGGAAGGGTAGGACTAGAAAAGGAAGAGCCAGGGGTAGAGAGACTAGGAGAAGAACCAGTTTTCTTGGTCTTGGTCCAGATGTTGTTGATCAGAGAGTATCCCATATTTCTTAGAGTTTCAACTCCATAACAAGAGGATTCTCGAGGGACTTTCTTTTCTCCCTTTAGATCAATTTTGAAGTGTTTAGAAATTTTTGTGAAAATCATGCTATAGGGAAGGGTTTCATTATTTTATTTATGGGCATTTTTTATACAGTGGACAACCAAAAAATCGAAATCAGTAAGAAACTAATAGATAGGGCCCAAATGAGGTAAGTATGGCCATATGTGACAGCATCAAAGCGGCCAGAGCGTGGAATAATGTTGTGAGTAATGATGTGACGTAACAGCCTCATTTCAAGGGAAAGGTCTTTCCCAGAGACAACGATATGATCAGTTAAATCAGGGTTGTTGGTGAGAAATTGAAGATCAAGAAGATGAGTGTATTGGGGTGGCTTAAGAGTGACTGATGGATTGACTCTGCATCCATTGGAGGTTTTCAAAATGGAGTTGATGACAAAGGGTGTCAAAGTGAAAGAGACACCCTTAACAAAGCAGTCAAGGGTATGATGAGAAGTGTCCTTATCATAGGAGAGATTTGCAAAAAACTTTTTGATGAGTATGGGGTAAATGTCATAGTCGAGTTTCAAAAGAGATGACCACTTTTGGTTGTCAAACCAATGGGTTTTTTTTGGTAGTGCTAGTTAAGCCTACTTGTAGACACCAACCAAGGGATTACCTGAGTCGTATTTACCGCCCCATTGAATAAAATTGTAAATTTCAGAATTTGTTGAGATTTCAAGCTTTTGTTGAACATAGTGTGTGAGGCCCCTGAAAATTTTAATTTCTTAAAAGTCCCTTACTTTTAACTTATTTCCTTGAAGTCCCTTAGATTCTTAATTGCAACCCTAGGATCAAAATACATGCGCCAACAAAAAACCGCAAACCCTAATCGATTTCGGAAACTTAAAAATAATTTCTAATACTCTAATTGACTCCTTAAATATGAAATTACCACTTGGAAACCCTAGGCTTTTTCGGTCTTTATCACGTTCGTCGGTTGATCACGTTTTTGTTCAAAACAAGAAATCCAAACCGAATTAGACTCCCTAACCCCAATTTTAATTTAATTCTACACTAAAATAAATATTCCAATTCATAAAGTAAACCCAATGCCCTCATATTTTTCTTAAATCACATTTTAACCCCAAACTAGTACAATTACACACATATATACATATATATACTTGTACCTTTCTTAAAAAAATAATTTTATACACAAATATCTCCATATCTATATATAAAATCAAAAAAAATCTCCCCAAATCTAGCACATGGCCATCCATCACCCACTCTAGGCTACAATCCTAGGTACTTTAGAGACAAATCCCTTAAATCATGGAAAAAGTATCATTGGTACCCCTAAATCAAGGAAAGTTGCCTTGTACTTGTATCTATCTTGGTTCTACTTAAGCCTAACCCTAACTAGATCATGCCTTAATACATGATTAGGCTCCCTAATGATCCTTCATTCCATTACATTCCAACTAAATACATCTCAATTCCATTCCATTCCAACCAATGGGCATTTTGGACCTTTTACACCAATTTTATTATAAAAACACCACCACCCTCTACATGTTACACATCTCATACACTCACATACATACACATTTAGTTGAGAGAAAGAAAGAAGAGGAAGAGAGTGAACTTTGGTAGTAGTGGAGAGGAAAAGAGGAGACAATTGTGCAAACACTTCACTAGGCAATCAAGTAAGCCATAACACAACTCTCTCTTTCATTTTCCTTTTTCAAATACATGTTATTAGAAGTTTAAAATGGTATTTTCAGATGTTCTTTAATGGTATTCTTGAAAGGAGTTGAGCCTTGATTCTACCCTCCTTGTATTTCTCTTAATCGGTATAAGACAACCTTTTTCCACATCAAACTCTCAAAATTTCCAAAGGCACACCTTCACCTCAAATTTATAAGTTTAATACATATTATTTAGCAAGTTTTCATCACAAGATAAGTGGAAAATTTCCCCTAGTTGACCTCTTTTATCACCAACTTTCTTGTTGCATGAACTGTGCTAGAAAAAATTGTTTTACAGCCAACTTTCAAAAATTCTAAAAAAATGTAGAAATATCGTCTGGACCTCAATTTTATGTCCAATTCTTCCTTAAGGAGTTATCTTTCAAGAAAAATTGGTTTCATTGAAAAAGCGTGAGCAGTTTGTAAGAAAATCCAATTTTCATAACGATCGATGAATTTGGACAGCACTGGAGCATTTCTTAAATAACTAAAAATTTAGAAAAGCTATCACATTTCCAAAACTTTTTCTGAAAACTAAATTAAATTCTCTATGAACCATAATTGCGAAGCTTCACCAAGATAGGCATAACTTTTTTCACAGTTGGAATTTTGATGCAAGGCTGGTGCCATTGGAAAGCTAACTTCCGGGGCTTCAATTTGGACATAAGAATGACCTAAAAAGGAGTTCAGATGAAGGAGTTATGACCATTTGAAGTTGGACCCGGAGAACAGAATTTTCCTGCCGACCACCTGAACCTTTTGAACCCTTGTTTTTGCTTCTTGAGGAAGCTTGAACCTTTTGAACCTTTGTTTTATCTTCTTGAGGAAGCTTGAACCTTTTGAACCCTTGCTCTAGCTTCTCCAAGAAGCTTGAACCTTTTGCTCTAGCTTCTTCAAGAAGCTTGACCCTTTGCTCCAAGCTTCTAAGAGAAGCTTGAACCTTTCTTAGCTTCTTGAGGAAGCTTGACCCCTTTGTTTTAGCTTCCTTAAGAAGCTTGACCCTTTTGGTTTAGCTTTCTTAAGAAGCTTGGCCCCTTTGCTCCAAGCTTTTAAGAGAAGCTTTAGCCCCTCTCCTCTATAAAGGAAGGGGTCATCTTCCATTGCAAGGGTTCAGAACTTTGGTGAAGGCAAACAATATATCTCTCTTTATATCTCTCTTTTTTGAGCTCTAAATTGCTTGGTTCTTGGCCCCATTGCACTAGACCTCCAAGCACAACACCTTCATGGTCAACCTAAGCACCTAGGAGCTCATTTTCAGAGGTTGAAGAGTTCCTATTTTGGTCCAGAAGCTGCTAGCCTTCTTCTCTACAAGGGTAAGTCTTTATTTTCCTCTTTGTAGCCTTATTTCGCTTCATAGTTTGGCTCTATTTACAAGCATATTTAGGCTTTGTCATAAACTGAAAAAAAGTCTTTTTTTGAGCTTCTAAACATGTTTGTTTGGGTCATTTTTCTGTTGGGGGGCATCTACCCCCTTGCATGCTTCATTTCCTCTTGTTTAGAGCTATGCATTAGAGCATTTGTGTCGGCCTTGGTTTGGCCTTTTAGCCACTGAAATCCAGTAGATTTTCAGTGGCTAACATGTGTCTTTAAGCCTCAAAATCAGAGAGGGGTGACCCTCTCACCCTTTGTTCTCTTTACTAGCTTTCTTGGCCTTCCAAAGGAGTCCCTATTTGCATGTTTCAAGGCCATGCTCCAGGCCATTTTTGATGAGTTTTGTGATCTGCATGACCTCTGTCCAGAGGTGGTTTTGCCATATTAGATGTCTATTATGCTTGTGTAGAGTAATCTTCTTCAAGGCCTTTCAAAGAGGCCTTCACTTGCATGCTTCCTAAACTAATTTCAGGCCCTTTTTAGTGAGTTTTAGGGCCCTCATAACTTCTGTCTAGAGGTGGTTTTGCCATTTTGTATGTCTATCTTGCATGTGTAGAACAACCCTCTTATTGGCCTTTCAAAGGGACACATCATTCTTGCATGCGTTGACTGAGTTTCAGTGGGTTTTTGGGTATTATTTGGCATGGCATACTTCTTTTTTTGGCTGGTTTGGTGAGCTCTCATGTGCTTCATATAGTTGCAGTGCAAATCATGGTTCACTATCTTATTTTGCATGCTTTGTTGACCCTTGATTTTAGCACTTTTTGGCCTTGCCTTAAACTGATTTTGTGCATATTTTGGACTGCCCTAGCTCTCTTTTTGGGTCTCCTGGTCGAATGATGCTTGTTTTGCATGCTTGTAGTTCAATACACTTGCCTAGCTTTGAGATTTAAGGTCTATTGCAAGCACATACTGAGGTGCTCTCATGCTTTAGGGACATTTTGCATCATATTTCAGAGCTTGTGTGAATGCTATATCCTCATGTTTTCTCCTCTTTAAGTGTGCTTGAGAGTTATGCATGAATACCTTGTTTTCGGACCATTGAATGAGCTTCATTTCCATGCACTTTGAACCATCATTTTGGGCGATTTTCCCACAGTTTCGGACCTGCCTAGGGTCTGTTTAGGGTTAGTTTTGCCATTCGTGCATTGCTTTGTGTACCTCTAGTGTAACGCACTTCACTAGTTTCGATATTCGGGCCATCTAGCATGCATTGGGTAACATATTTGCATGATTCGGGACCATTGTACATCATGTTTCAGAGCTGGAAAATGCATGCTTGTATGCCATGTTTCATCCTTTGCCATGCTTAGTTAGAGTTGCATGTTGTGCCTTAGGATCGGTCCATTGCATTCGTGCATGGTTGTATGTATTTCGGTTGTCTCATTTTCATCATATGGCCACTGATGTGAGTATAGTTGAGGTCCACTCATATTGGTGTAAGTCCATCTTGCATTGTGTATGCCATTTTAGTCCATAGCATTGCGTATGCTAGGTTGCATGTTAGTCGCATTGTGTATGCCATCTCATCTCATTGTGTTTGGGATAGGAGTTAACCCAAACACGGGAAACGAGGGACGTTTCGTACCCGAAGTGACGGAGCGTGCCTCAATTCCTAGTCGCTGACACTCCGGATTACCCATGATGGAGTATAGGCCTTGTTGTGTTGTCATGTGCATTCATTTCACATCGAGTCATGCAATTCGATTCCTCGGCCATCATGCATTGAGATGCGTGATTGGTGGCACGAGGATCGAGGTGTGCATACATATGTGAAAATACTTTGCCATGCCCCTTTCTTGCTTTCTGTTGCAGCAAACCAGAAATCAACAGCCTTCTAGAGCTTTGCACAGTATTCCGGGATTAATTGCAAATAGAGGCAAATCGGGGCGTCGCGAGGAATTTTCCGACAAAGCGACCCGAGCATGCATGCATCTTTCATCATTCGGAACAAGAGCTGAGGCAGTCCATTTTATAGTTTGCATGCTAGTTTATTCGCTTTCCTAGTTTATTCGTTAATTAATTAGAGTTTTGTAATATTTAATTAGCTAGAGTAGTTAATTATTTATTCGGACTGTATTATTTATTCGGACCCTCCGAGCGAGGGCGCAATTGTAATAAGTATGCGTGTGTGTGATGTATGTCTTCCAACCCCACGTCTTTCTCCCTTTTATTTATCAGCTTATGATGGTTAGATTAGGGCATGTTTCAATTAGCATACTTATGCTCGCATGTTTGCATCCCTTCATCTGTCTTGCATGCTCCGGGCTCGGCGCATCATACTAACCGCATTGTATTTCAATTTCAAGTTGAATATGTGTTAGCTGTAGCATCATCATATGCCATCTTAGAATAGCCGAGCCTATCTTAGTCGCATTCTTGTATGTGTTGCATTAGGCATCTCAGCATAGTTAATATTCATGCATGACTTCTAATTAGCTTCTTGTTTTGGCTTAGAGCACTCGGTAAGTATTTATGCTTTAGCATCCTTGCATGTGTGTGAGTGACTGCCATGATAGCATGCTTGCCATGAGGCTAACTGCTTATGTGATATACCTGCCTAAATGCCTGTGGGTGAAGGTTAGATTATCTGAATTGGAATAATGCATTAACTGTGAGTTTTAAGCCCACTTGAGAGTGGCAAATCATCTTGTTTTCTAAGCCCACCTGAGGGTGGCAAATTAGCATCTTAGCCCACTTGCGAGTAGCAAACCGTTTCAAAAGCAAACATGAGGTGTTTTGTTCCAATTCAGGCGATCCAATCTATACTTATATGCTGTGTGCATCATGTAGTAAATCCAGGCTAATAATCGGAATAAGAGCATATAATGTTTTCAAAACTCGATATCATGGTTAGTAGAGGCCGATCTTTGATCGGGCGAGCGAGGGTGCTCACGAAGTGACCTTCCCCAATCGCACCCAAGTTCTCGAGCCAAGGCAACTTTGGTGATGACGGACACGTGGCCTTAGGAAAACGAGTCAGGGTTTCCTAAATTCCCCAAAATAAAATATTTAGGTGGCGACTCTATATCTGGAAAAGCAGTCCATGTTCGGCACTTCTTTCAAAAAAATCAGTTTTCAAAAACGATTTTGCCAGATTTGGACTCTTTAATGATTCATCAGCCTTGCATTGCACTCTGCGAGATTAGATACAGGACCGTGACATTGAGTCCTGAACTGTAGTAAGCCCCAATGAACAAAACGGGATTTCCTCTCGGGACGTTCGGGGACATCTACAACGGGGTGTGTGTGCATTTACTGGGCATTCAAAGCTCATGGTGTTTCATGCCAGGTGTCGAAGACTATTAGACCAGTTGAAGGCAAAGCTGAAGTATTTGAAGACGTATGGCTATCCTACGAGAGTTAGGAACTAGTTATGTTAAACATGTTTTGAGATTGTAAGTGATAGATCCCATGTTGTATTTAAGACTTGATTTTGTAATTATTATATATCTATACATATCTTTTATATTACCTGTTCCTAATTGTCTTGTCGACTTATGTAGACCTTGTGTTAATATCTTGTTAATATCTGTCAATGGGGTAGCTTTGCTATCTAAGGTGGTTGGACTTTGAAGGGAGGCTATATTGACTCCTTTGACCTTCCTGGAATCTTGCTTGGTTATTATCTAAAGGACTCATTAGTGACATTTTCTACTCTTGTAACCTTAGATAAACCTTGTATTTGTTTGTTAATATATTATTTGATGTTCCTGATTTTTGGGGCGTCACATAATGACTTTTTAAGGGCATGTAAATGAAATCTTCTTTTAATTGGCATTGCATGGAGAAATTGGTTGCGCTGAGAATTAGAGGTACCATTACCTTCCAGCTAACGCCTGGAGAATTGGCAAAGGTACCATTCCCTTCCAACTGGTGTCTGGTAAAATGGCATGTTATTGTGGAGAGATATATCATTGGCTTACTATGCTTTTGGCAAGTAGAGCGGAGACTAATTGTTGTTGTTGTCTTATTTGGTTATGTGTGTTACGTGTTATGATGATCATGATTCGGTAGGGTTGAATTGTCTTACGTGTTGTGTAGACGTGCTTGTGTATTTTTTTTTTTTGATGGGTTATGTAGTGGTTGAGGGGGGGTTCCTACCAATAATTAGTTATTGAAAATATCTCCCTAAAATTGGACTTAAAATTGAGAATACGGTGAATGTGTGGAAAAGAACTCGGGTCGTATACCAGATTATTAATAGTGTGAAGAAACTAAACTTGGGGGAAGCGTGTTTTCAAGAGAAATACAATGGCTATTACGTGGTGTTTTGTCACAAATGGGAAATGTGGTCATCATATAATAATTGTTTTAATGGGAAATGGGTGATAAAAGAGAAACTTGGTGTTGTTGAATGAATTGAATGAGTTTGAGAAAAGTACGTATGTATGTATACTTTGGTTATAAAATGTCACATTATTTATATGGTATGAGACTAGCATTCATGATCATAGCTATCTGTAAGTTGTTATTATTGAGGATCATGTTGAGATCCCTACTGGACTTTATGTTCATCCCACGTTGTTAAATCTTTTTTAGGTGATTATCAGGATGTGCTACAAGATCACGAGTCTTCCTTTCTTGTTGGCCACGGGGCCTCTATATGTGTAGGTGGAATACCATTTATATAAAGGGTTAAACCCTTCCTCTTGACTTAAATGATGTAAGCCTACGGGTAATTTATTTAGTTATGTTCATGTTGCATTCGATTTATATTCGCTTGAGAGAACCCTTCCTTATGTTTTCTTTATAAATATGATGAGCTTCTATATGCTATCTCTGAAATTGAATCTTTAATAATGGTTTTGTTAATAGAATCCGAGTAATAAAAAGTGGAGCGTGACAATACTAAATAAGAAAATAATGCAAAATCGGACTTGATGAAGATTCAACACCATATCATTGACAGAAAACACCATAGTAGGAGATGAATCCTTTACCAACGTTGCAATTCTTACTTTTATGAGCTCACAGACTTCCTCCAGATTTGGCTGCACCACATTAAACACAACATCTTTTCTCAATTTCAAAATAGATCAAAAAATTGCAATTGGGGTGGCATGCCAAATTCTTTATTCTAGGTTTTTCATATGAGTCCCAGCCCAAAACTATAGCAGACTCACCACTAGCCAAGACATGTTGTCAGTTTGAGGTTAAATACACGGTTTTAATTGAGTTTTGAAAGAATATTGAAGAACACTTTGATGGTTTGGCATGTTCTTGAGGATTGGTGTTTACTTGCACCATTCCAACCATTAACTCTATCATTTCCCTCCTTCTTGTGAATCAAAGCTTCAAGTAAAGTTAAGGGTCTTCTCACATCTTCATTACAAGCTTTCTTGGGCTTCTATTTTTAACTAATAGCTTGATTCCTGAGTTAGTTTTGTATTCATGAGTAGTTTTATATATTTCAATCCATGAAATTAATGCTCCATTGAAACCATGTTTTGAATGTGTTAAGTTAAATTCCTATTCACACTTTGTTTCATGGTTCAAACTCCAATAAATAAATAAATAAATAACTCATGTTTGAACTAAGTTGAGGTATCACTATGAAACCTTCACAAGGGTTAGTATTGCATGATTTTATAAACGCTGAGTACAATATTGTTAGCCTTCTATGAAATCAAAATAAGTGATTATTTAATTAATTTAGGATTTTCATGTCAATAATTAAAAAATATATTTTATGGCATATTAGAAGACTATTAATATAAACATACAATCACACTTACTCAGAAAATGTGATTAAAAAAAAAGAAGATATGATCACACTTATTTAAAAAATGAGATTAAAAATAAATATTATCACGCTCACTAAAATTAAGAGTGATTAAACTATCAATCTATTTTTTTTTTTTTTTTACCACACTTCCAATTAAAATGAGATAGTTTCATTTGTCAAAGAGTGATCTTTAACTATTTTTGTAGTAGTGTCTTTTTGTTTATTGATTAATATGCGATTAAAAGTAAGATTGGAGTTTATGTAAACGATACAATTTAGGAAACGATATAAATAAGAAAATAATACTAAATATGAAATAATGTAAAATCTAACTTGATGAAGTTTAAACAACAAATCATTAAAAGAAAACACCATAGCAGGAGATGAATCATTTACCCACGTTGCAATTCTTACTTTTACAAGCTCACAGACTTCCTCTAGATTTGGCTGCACCCCATTAAACACAACATCTTTTCTCAATTTCTAAATAGACCACAAAATTGCAATTGGGGTGGCATTCCAAATTCTTTATTCTATCTTTTTCATACGAGTCACAGCCCAAAACTACAGCAGACTAATCACTACCCAGGACATGGGGTCACTTATGAGGTTAAATAGAGGGTTTTGATTGAGTTTTGAAAGAACATTGAAGAACACTTTGAAGGTTTGGCGTGTTCTTGAGGCTTGTGGTTTACTTGCACCATTCTAATCATCAACTCTATCTTTTCCCACGTCCTTGTGAATCAAAGCTTCAAGTAAAGGTAAGGGTCTTCTCACATCTTCATTAGAAGCATGCTAGGGTTTCTATTTTTAACTAATAGAATGATTCTTGAGTTAGTTTTGTATTCATGTGTGATGACCGAACATGTTATTTATTTAATTCCACTTTGCTTAACCTTGGGTTTACTATTATAGTGTCGGGTTTTAGTGTGAGGTGTTGGTTTGGCCGTTGGGTTATTGTTTTGAAAACTCATCCTATAAAATTTTCATTCTTATTTATTGTTATCCCGAATTTCACATGTTTCGGAAGGTGCGTGGTTGGGCTTGGTGTGTTTTCGGGTGAGCTAGAAAATTTTCTAGGCAAGAGAGGAGAGCCGCATTTGCGGCGCCTTGGGCCATACGTAAGGGAGAAGGGCCACACATGCGAGAGGTGAGGCTGCACTTGCAGAGGGCAAGGGAGATCCAAGATGCAACATTGCATTATATGCAAGTGCGAAGGCAAGTGCGGGGGAAGAGCACAGCACATGCAGGGGTGAGATTGCACGTACGGAGGGGGTTGCCGCACATGTGGGAAGGGGTGCCGCACGTGCGGGACAAATCTGAGTCCGAAAACTCTATTTTTTCTTTCTTTTTAGGCTAAGTGTATATCACTTTTAAACACTCATTTCTCACTCTAAAAGCATTTTTGCTCCCCTTTTTTCTCTAAAAACTCTCACTAGGCACCCAAATCCCTTGATTTCTTGCAATCCATTGGGTTTTGATCCATCATCTTTCACAAGTTTTGAAGAACAAAGCAAGGACTTCACTTTGTGTGGTGGAGATCGAAGTTCTACACCTTTGATTTTAGGGTTTCATCTCATTTCTTCAACAAGATTGAGGTAGGGACTTCTTTGAGTTATATATACATGTTTTTGCAAGGTTGATGTTGATTTTGGAGTTTTCTTGAAAATATTATGAAAGTTTTGATTTTTGGCTCAAGAATGTAAGGATTTTCAAAAGTGGGTTTAAATCTCAAATATTTTTAAGTTAATCCTTGAGGGTTTCACCTTCATTGTGTGAGAAAAGATGTTTTGTGTGTGTGTCCTTTTAAAAAGGTGAAGAGATACCTAATCTTAGCCAAAGACCCAAATTTATGGATTTTTGAAATGGGTTGAAGGTCTATAAAATTAGTCAATTTATTTATATGTTACAATGGAAGAACGAAATAGAAAATATCTTTTGCCATTGTAGAAATGATGAATTTCATGGAATGTGTGAAATATAGAGATGGAAAATTGTAGTTGAAATTCTAGATAAAGTTATGAAGTAACAAATTGATGGTTTAACATGAAATGTGAAAAGTGTTCATTTGTTGATGAATTTAAACGAAAATATGGTTATCATGGTAGATAGTGTTGAAAGAGGAGTGGAAAGTTTGATTATGATGAATTATCATTGAGATATTTGATCATGGAGAAATGTTATGCAGCGATGATGATTATTGCATTGCATATTCATTCAATTGATTATTAAACATTTTAAAATTTAGTTTGGGAAACTTTTTCATTGAGAAAGACAAGTTTGCTAATGAATTTACTGAAATGTTTTGAGGTAAATACGTTGGTAAGTCCGGATAGGAGGTGTAGATGAAATTGATTAAGTGGGCCTGAGTGTCAGGTGTGAAAGACCGAAAACACGCGTGGAAGAGGTACCACTTCTCTTCCGGTTAACAACTAGTAAAGTGGGGTTTTGGTAGTGCTAGTTATGCCTACTTGTAGACACTAACCTAGGGATTACCTGATTCGTATTTACTGCCCCGTTGAATTAAATGGATAAATTTGTAAAATGTTGAGATTTTAATTTGTCATTGAGCATGATGGTTTTAAAAAGTGAAAAAGGTAATTTTCCATTCAAGAAAACATAGCATGGCATGTGCATTTCAATTTGAGAAACTTGTATAAAACATATATATTTTGTTAAGAGTTCTCTACTAGGCTTTAGCTCACCCTATGGGACTTTGGTGCAGGAAAAGACGTGGTGAACCTGCCAAATTAGGGCATGGATGCATGTATTGAGAGCATGAAGCTCTATTTTGTTGAGACCATATTTTTGTAAGCCAAGGGCTATATATGTGTGGGTTCGAGAAACCACCTTCTGTGGAACCAGGCTTAAGCCTTGGAACATGTAAGCCCTCAAGGGCATTTATTTATTTTGATGGAATAGTCTACATGTTATAGATTCATGTGCTAGAATTCCTTGAATTTATAATCGCTTGTGGGATTATTTTGTATAAACAAAGGTATCATGTAATGAAAGGTGTTGGGGATTATTCTGGTATTTCTTAAGAGTCAAGGTTGTTGTTATAATCCTTGTATATCAATTTTTTTTTTTTTTTTTTTTTTTTTAGGGATCGGGGGAGGGGGGGGGGCATTACATCATGAGTAGTTTTATATATTTCAATCCATGAAATTAATACTCCATTAAAATCCATGTTTTGAATGTGTTAAGTTAAATTCCTATTCATACTTTGTTTCATGATTAATAACTCATGTTTGAACTAAGTTGAGGTATCACTATGAAACCTTCACAAGGGTTACTGATGCATGATTTTATAAACGTTGAGTACAATATTGTTAGCCTTCTACGAAATCAAAATAAATGATTATTTAATTAATTTAGGATTTTCATGTCAAATATTAAAAAATATATTTTATGGCATATTAGAAGACTATTAGTATAAACAACATACAATCACACTTACTTAGAAAATGTGATTAAAAAAAAGAAGATATAATCACACTTATTTTAAAAAATGAGATTAAAAATAATTAATATCACGCTCACTCCAATTAAGTGTGATTAAAATATCAATCTAATTTTATTTTTATTTTTTTTACCACACTTCCAATAAAAATGAGATAGTTTCATTTGTCAAAATGTGATCTTTAACTATTTTTCTAGTAATGTCATTTTGTTTATTGATTAATATGTGATTAAAAGTAAGATTGCAGTCTATGTAAACGATACAATTTAGGAAATGATATAAATAAGAAAACGATATAAATAAGGAAATAATACTAAATATGAAATAATGCAAAATCTAGCTTGATGAAGTTTAAACAACATATCATTAAAAGAAAACACCATAGCGAGAGATGAATCCTTTATTCACGTTGCAATTCTTACTTTTACAAGCTCACAGACTTCCTCCAGATTTGGTTGCACCCCATTAAACACAACATCTTTTCTTAATGTCCAAATAGACTACAAAATTGCAATTAGGGTGGCATTTCAAATTCTTTATTCTAGCTTTTTCATACGAGTCCCAGTCCAAAACTACAGTAGACTCACCACTACCTAGGACATGGTGTCACTTGTGAGGTTAAATAGAGGGTTTTGATTGAGTTTTGAAAGAATATTGAAGAACACTTTGAAGGTTTGGCATGCTCTTGAGGGTTGGGGTTTACTTGCACAATTCCAATCATCAACTCTATATTTTCCCTCCTCCTTACGAATCAAAGCTTCAAGTAAAGGTAAGGGTCTTCTCACATCTTCATTAGAAGCATGCTAGAGTTTCTATTTTTAACTAATAGCATGATTCCTGAGTTAGTTTTGTATTGATGAGTAGTTTTATATATTTCAATCCATGAAATTATTGCTTCATTAAAATCCATGTCTTGAATGTGTTAAGTTAAATTCCTATTCATACTTTGTTTCATGGTTAATAACTCATGTTTGAACTAAGTTGAGGTATCAGTATGAAACCTTCAAAAGCGTTAGTGTTGCATGATTTTATAAACTTCGAGTACAATATTGTTAGCCTTCTACGAAATTAAAATTAATGATTATTTAATTAATCTAGGATTTTCATGTAAAACATTAAAAAATATATTTTATGGCATATTAGAAGGCTGTTAGTATAAACAACATACAATCACACTTAGAAAATGTGATTAAACAAACTTATTTAAAAAGTGATATTAAAAATAATTATTATCAAGCTCACTCAAATTAACTATGATTAAAATATCAATCTTTTTATTTATTTATTTATTATCACACTTCCAACAAAAATGAGATAGTTTCATTTGTCAAAGTGTTATCTTTAACTATTTTTATAGTAGTGTCATTTTGTTTATTGATTAATATGCGAATAAAAGTAAGATTGGAGTTTATGAAAATAACACAATTTAGGAAATGATATAAATAAGGAAACGATATATATAATGTAACTCCCCGAAATAATCCCAACATGAAATATACATCAACCACATACATTCATTAATTACAACCATTCCCCATTTGCTATATCAAAAATCTCCATAGTTTATACAAGGGTTCCACATGCAAATATACATTCAATGATTAGAAAAACACCTAAATCTGTAGCATGTGAAACATATGGTCTTAAAATAAAATAAAATAAAAGGAATGCCCTTACGGGCTTACGTCTTCCGAGGCAATGGCCTAGTTACACAAAATGGTCTCTCGGACCCATACCAAATTAGCCCTAGGCTTGACAAGAATTACAACAAAAGAAAGAGTAAGCTACTTCTCACCAAAACATATCCACACCCTTAGCTCGGCGGGATCACAACATCTTTTCCTGCACCAAAACCCATAGGGGTGAGCATAAAGCCCAGTAGAGAAACCTTAACAAAGTATATACATTTATGCAAGATTCTCAACATTTAATGTAAATGCAAATGTTATGCCATGCCATTTCAAGATAATCTCATGTCATGCTTTTCTTGAAAATCACCAAGTTTTTAAATAAACATTTTTCAATCTCATCAATTTCTCAACTTCAAATTTTAAATCATAAGGGGCGGTAAATACGACACTGGTAATCCCTAGGCTGGTGTCTGCAAGTAGACTCTACAAGTACTACCAAACTGTCATTTTTACCAGTATTAATCGAAAGGCTCGACACCTATCCGTGCGGTTTTCTAGTCTTTCACCATGGACACTCAGGCCAACTTATCAAATCATCTACACCCCTTATCCGGACTTACCACCGTATTTACCACATAAACATTTCCATTAGTTCTCATTACAACATAAAACTTCTTAAAATAAACATGATGAGAACGTGCAATAATGATAATAAATCAAATGAGCATGCGGTGCAATAATTAATATCCCATAACATTTCTCCATTTCAAACATCTCTACAAAATGGCAACATTCACATTTCTCATTTACTTCTCTTAAAAGTTCCTTCACAAGATGATTATGTGTCATCAATACATGGCTACAATTCCACATTTCACAAGTCTCAACAATCTAGTCTCTTCAAGACCACATATGGTGTTTTCAAACATTAACCTTCAATGTTAAAATTCTCAAGTCCATAGTGCACAAAACTTGCCATCTCACAACCATACATCATTATTTATTAATAATAGTTCTTAAAACAATTTTTCCATTTCAAGATGTTAATTAGATTCCCCTTTTTTGCAAACCACATTATGGAGCCTATACTCGTTCATCTTTTTATCAAAAGAAAAGAGAGAATTCCATGGACATTTCCATGTTTTCAAAAGGCCCCAATTTTCTAGGTTTTCACAAAAGAACTTAACATTGTCCATTTCCTTTATAAATCTCATCATACACTACAATCTCAACCGATATGGTTCAACATCTCACAAAATCTTTTAAAAGAGGGTAAGAAGAGTATTTCTTCAAACAAAACCAACAATCTCTTGGGCCCTAATCCCCATTTTCGAAATACATGAAGGAGTTCACAAAAATCAACCAAAACTTGCATAAACATACATATAACTCAAAGGAAACTCTACCTCAAGGTGTTAATGATGAAGAGAAGATGGAACCCTAGCTTTTGATGGAAGATCTTTCAATCTCTGCCGCACCAAGAGAGACCCTAGCTCTAGATCTTCAAGATTTAGAGGAAGATGTTGATGATCTTGACCTAAGATTTGCAAGAATCTAAGTGTTTTAGGTGTTTGAGGGAGTTTTTTAGAGAGAAGGGGGGGAGAAAAATAGGGTTAAGAGTGAGAGAGAGATGACCAAAATGAGAGAGATATTCGGACCAAAATGATACAAAAAATAGAGTTTTGGACTGCCCAGTTGGCCGCTCGTGCGGCCTCTCCTACCACTCAAGCGCCCCACCTCCACCGTTTGTGCATTGATTTCAGAATGCAATTTTCTGGGTGTCAACCTCTATCGCTCATGCGGCCCCTCCCAATACTCGAGCAGCCCAATTCCGCATGTGCAACCAAGGGCCCCGTATGTGCAGCCCTGGCCCAGCAGCCTAAAAATTAAACTTCGTCCCTGGGCACCCCCGCGCACCCTCCGGAACAACCGAAATTCAACACTGAATGAAATAAGAACTAGAACTCTAATCTAGGGAACTATTTTCGGACGTTCCAAATCCACGAAGATAAAAGGGGAACAAAGCAAAGAAAGGAAGAAAGAAAGGAAAAGGAGAAAAAGGACCCGGTCATCGATTAAACACCAAATCATTGAAAGAAAACACCATAGCAGGAGGTGAAACCTTTACCCACATTGCAATTCTAACTTTTATAAGCTCACAAACTTTCTCCAGATTTGGCTGCACCCCACTAAACACCGCATCTTTTCTTAATTTCCAAATAGACCACAAAATTGCAATTGGGATGGCATTCCAAATTCTTTATTCTAGCTTTTGCATACGAGTCCCAGCCCAAAACTACAGCAAACTCACCACTACCCAGGACATGGTGTCACTTGTGAGGTTAAATAGAGGGTTTTCATTGAGTTTTGAAAGAATATTGAAAAACACTTTGAAGGTTTGGCGTGTTCTTTATGCTTCGGGTTTACTTGCACCATTCCAACGGTCAACTCAATCTTTTCCCTCCTCCTTGTGAATCAAAGCTTCAAGTAAAGGTAAGGGTCTTCTCACATCTTCATTAGAAGCATGCTAGGGTTTCTATTTTTAACTAATAGCATGATTCCTGAGTTAGTTTTGTATTCATGAGCACTTTTATATATTTCAATCCATGAAATTAATGCTCCCTTAAAATCCATGTTTTGAATGTGTTAAGTTAAATTTCTATTCATACTTTGTTTCATAGTTAATAACTCATGTTTGAACTAAGTTGAGGTATCACTATGAAACCTTCAAAAGGGTTAGTGTTGCATGATTTTATAAACTTTAAGTACAATATTTTTAGCCTTCTATGAAATCAAAATAAATGATTATTTAATTAATTTAGGATTTTCATGTCAAACATTAAAAAATATATTTTATGGCATATTAGAAGACTATTAGTATAAACAACATAAAATCACACTTGCTTAGAAAATGTGATTAAAAAAAAGAAGATATAATCACATTTATTTAAAAAATGAGATGAAAATAAATACTATCACGCTCACTCAAATAAAGTGTGATTAAAATATCAATCTATTTTTTTTTTTTTTACCATGCTTCCAATAAAAATGAGATAGTTTCATTTGTCAAAGTGTGATCTTTAACTATTTTTTTAGTAGTGTCATTTCGTTTATTGATTACTATGTGATTAAAAGTAAGATTGGAATTTATTTAAATGATACAATTTAGGAAACAAAATAAATAAGGAAACAATATAAAAAAGGAAATGATACTAAATAAGGAAATAATGGAAAATATGACTTGAAGAAGATTAAACACCAAATCATTGACAGAAAACACCATAGCAGGAGATGAATCCTTTACCCACGTTGAAATTCTTACTTTTATAAGCTCACAGACTTATTTCATATTTGTTTGCACCCCATTAAACACAACATCTTTTCTCAATTTCCAAATAGACCACAAAATTACAATTGGGGTGACATTCCAAATTCTTTATTCTAGCTTTTTCATACGAGTCCCAGCCTAAAACTACAACAGACTCACCACTACATAGGACATGGTGTCACTTGTGAAGTAAAATAGAGGGCTTTGATTGAGTTTTGAATGAATATTGAAGAACACTTTGAAGGTTTGGCGTGTTCTTGAGGCTTGGGGATTACTTGCACCATTCCAACCGCCAACTCTATCTTTTCCCTCCTCCTTGTGAATCAAAGCTTCAAGTAAAGGTAAGGGTCTTCTCACATCTTCATTAGAAGCATGGAAGGGTTTCTATTTTTAACTAATAGCATGATTCCAAAGTCAGTTTTGTATTCTTGAGTAGTTTTACATATGTCAATCCGTGAAATTAATGCTTCATTAAAATCCATGTTTTGAATGTGTTAAGTTAAATTCATGTTCATACTTTGTTTCGTGGTTAATAACTCATGTTTGAACTAAGTTGAGGTATCACTATGAAACCTTAGAAAGGGTTAGTGTTGCATGATATTATAAACTTTGAGTACAATATTGTTAGCCTTCTATGAAATCAAAATAATGATTATTTAATTAATTTAGGATTTTCATGTCAAACATTAAAAAATATATTTTATGGCATATTAGAAGACTATTAGTATAAACAACATACAATCACACTTACTTAGAAAATGTGGTTGAAAAAAAGAAGATATAATCACACTTATTTAAAAAAATGAGATTAAAAATAATTATAATCGCGCTCACTCAAATTAATTGCGATTAAAATATCAATCTGATTTTTTGTTTTATCACACTTCCAATAAAAATGAGATAGTTTCATTTGTCAAAGTGTAATCTTTAACTATTTTTGTAGTAGTGAAGGTTTAGCATGTTCTTGAGGCTTGGGGTTTACTCGGACGATTCCAATCATCAACTCTATCTTTTCCCTCCTCCTTGTGAATCAAAGCTTCAAGTAAAGGTAAGGGTCTTCTCACATCTTCATCAGAAGCATGCTAGGGTTTCCATTTTTAACTAATAGAATGATTCGCGAGTTAGTTTTGTATTCTTGAGTAGTTTTATATATTTCAATCCATGAAATTAATGCTCCTTTAAAATCCATGTTTTGAATGTGTTAAGTTAAATTCCTATTCATACTTTGTTTCATGGTTAATAACTCAGGTTTGAACTAAGTTGAGGTATCACTATGAAACCTTCAAAAGGGTTAGTGTTGCATGATTTTATAAACTTTGAGTACAATATTGTTAGCCTTCTATGAAATCAAAATAAATGATTATTTAATTAATTTATGATTTTCATGTCAAACATTAAAAAATATATTTTATGGCATATTAGAAGACTATTAGTAGAAACAACATATAATCACACTTACTTAGAAAATGTGATTAAAAAAAAAGAAGATATAATCACACTTATTTAAAAAAATGAGATTAAAATAAATATTATGACACTCACTCAAATTAGGTGTGATTAAAATATCATTCTAATTTTTTTTGTCCGCTACTACAAAAATAGATATAGATAACACTTTTTTTGTGTGATGTATATTATTTAATTATACCTTTTAAGTTTTATTAAAATGTGATCTTTGGGAGTGTGATTAATAACATTTAAATCACATCTTTTAAGTATGATTAATAATATTTTGAACCCAATTTTATGTGTTTAGATAATAGATTTTAAGTGTGATTAATATCTAATAAAATATGTGATTAATAATGATTTGAAGAATAATCAGTATTATTTTAGTACCTGCATTTGAAGAATGCAATACACATTATATACTATATTTTGAGTCACAACCATATATTGAATGGAATAACGTTATATATTTCATGAATGAAAGTTATATATGTTTAAAAGTAGATACAAATGAATTACATAAAAAGTTTTAAACTGTGTTTACATATATTAAAAAATGAAAAAGCTTGAAAAACTAATTTTTTGAATTCTTTGACCATGTTTTGCACTTCTCCAAGAAATTTCCTACCTGAAAAATGTAAAGACAAATTCATTCAGAAACGGCTAGAAGCATATGAACAAACTTACTATTTTTGTAGAGATTGTTATTGTCTTACAAAAGACAAAGTTACACGGATCACACCCCTTCAAATGTTTTAACATTAAATACCTCTAGCATGACATGAAGCATATAAAAACAAAATGTCACTTTACTCACAGAAATTGCAAGTTCAACAGAATTTTACTATAACCAACAACTTAGTTATAGTAAAATTTGGGCTTAATTATTTAAGAAAATAATTTACAAATAGGGAACACCTCACACTTTTTTTCAAAGAGTTCCACTACCTAGTCACACACAAAAAATAAAATAATAAAATATTGTGTCCAAGAATAAGCCTACACTGTGTAAAATTAAAGACATATTTGATTAGTTCATTGTATTATGTTTATTTGTTTTTAGTGTCTAAAAATGGTGTTTATTAAATTCACAATTTTAACATGAGTTCAACAGGACTCTGTGCAGCTTTTAACTGATTTTCAAGAAATTTCTTTTTAAGTAAAGGACTAAACATAAAATTAAAAAGTGGTCATTTTCCTATGAGCGGACTGCAGGTTCAAATCATGTCCCACCTAATCACAAAATAAGATTACTATTCTTGTGATGCATAAATCTTTAAAAAAAAAACATAGGAAATGATTTGAGGCAAGATAATGATTTCATAATTCAGTATTTCAAAGATGTGTAATTGGCACATTAAACCAAGTAGGTGGTTCTCACATTGACAAAATTTGGTGAAGCATGCGCTCTATGCAGTTTTTAAGGTAAGCAGGCCTCTATCATCGTGACCAACAAGTATAACTGAAGAAAAGCCCATCTCCACACAGAAAGAAAGAAGCAGTTCCACCTATAAACACCAACTACCAACTTATCAAAAATAAAATTAAGCTGCTAAAAACAAAAACATTATAAGAGAAATGCACATGGGCAGACATGCCAGGAAGAAACCAAAGTGGGTTCCCATATGATGCGCATGACCCTTATTCCTAAGATCCTTTTCAAATTCAGTTACGATCCAAGTTGAATATACAAGTTTATTCAGAAACTTATAGATATATCTATCATTCACTTCCCTATTCCGCTACACCCATGAATCTATGATACTTAAATGACCACGAAACACCAAAATCAAGATTCAAAATAATAATAATAAATAAATAAATAAATAAAATAACGACACAAAACTTAACAAACACAGTCCTAAATGAGCACAAAGTACCAAAATGCAGACCCAAAATATAAGAAAAACATATGTAACTATTATTTAGAAAGATTTCACCTTTTAAAAGGAAAATGCTTCCTTAACTGGGAATCATATTACTTTCCACCAACTAACTCCTACCACACCAAAAGCTATAAAAAAAAAATTTTAAAAAAAGAAGAGAAAAAAAAAGATAAAGAAAACTATGACAACATAAAGCTTAACTAATACATAGTTCTAAGATAGAAGAAGCCACAATTTCGTAGATACAGCAGATCTGGTTCCAAGAATTTGCCAAAGAAAAACCTGAAAATCACTCAAAACAAAGGCTTCATGTAATTACATTTATGTTAGCCCAAAACAAGATATCAACAGCTTGTGATCCTCTTCCAAGAACTAATAAATATTATAGCTCCCTAACTTCTCATTTAACAGAAATGTTTACTAGACCTCTTCATAAACTAGAATTACTTCTTGGCAAACAATCTCTCTCACACACATATAACTCATAAGTATGTCCTCTAGATAAAGAGATTAGCTGGAGAGAGAGAATGAAAACCTTAAAATTAGGAGCATTTCTTCTTATATTGATCACATTTCTTGTGACATATTTCTTCTTCAACTCTTTGATCTTGCTTCCATGTTCTCAACTTAATTATGTGGCTGAAGGTGGGCTGAAGACCAACATGGATCCAATTTGCTTGTGCCTCAGCTATTATGGTTTAATGTTGCCCCACCCAAAACCCAATTTTTTGGCTGGTTCGCTTGGTAATGGAAGGTGAAAACAGCTGACTATTTGCAAAAAAAAAAAATAAAAAATGGTGCTCTAGTAATGTCTACCCTTTTTTGTAAAAGTGAAGCTGAATCTAGTAATCATGTTATGTTATAGTGCTCTAAAGTGTGGAAGATATGGTCTGAGCTACTAAATTGGTGGGGTTTTCAGTGGGCAACTTGTGGCAGCTACAAAAACAACTCTACAGTAGCAGCAACTAAGTGTAGCAGCAGCAAAAGCACTAAATTGGTGGGGTTTTCAGTGGGCAACTCCAGATTACACAACATATATGTGTCTCAATCACACCACTATAGCGGCCATAACGGATGGTGGTAACCACTCATAAAGTTACGTAACAGTTACATTGTGGCCCATTTTTAAAAACCACGGTTTAGATGTACGGTATAACATGTAGGGTAGTATGGGATTTGAGGAGCTCAAACCTTAGTGAGAACCACAGAGAGAGAAAGGTTAGCAACAACAAAATAAGGAGTGACTTTTCCATAAGGACAATAGGTTTACTATGCTCGACAGCATGAAGTATAAGAGCAAAGAGTGCAAGACAAATTTGTGTTAAAAGCTGTCACAAAGATAAACCAACTTTCGATCAAACACTTCTTTAAGCAACCCAAAACAAATACATAAATAGACACTTAATTCAAATGATAAATACAACACCAAAATAAAACAAAACAAAAAAAATAAAAATAAAAACAAGATGCATCAGCAAAATCTAACATTCAATCGAGCTTTTTGATAGAATATCCCAAAAATTGCATCTGTTTTAAGCATTAGAGCACCCACAGATCCAATCAGGATAAAGAAGAGAAAGCACCTATAAGGGGCCTGAACTAAATCTTTTAGCAGCCATAAGAAGAGCATTTAGCAGAGCATCTTTAGCTCTTAACTACAAATAATATCCTTCATTTTGGATCTGTAAAATGGTAGAAAAAAATTGGAAATTTATTAATGTACACCTAAATAAACACGTGTTTACATCTGTCTGTAACAGGATGTTAAAATAGGGCAAGATGAACTATTTGGTCATAGCATAAAATAATAATTCTAAATACTTTGTCATGTGTGTGTGCAGACACATCCAAAAAGAGAAACTGTATGAAAGCATGTCAACAACTTCTGTATTAATTCTATAGACTATTTTGAATGAAGGGTGTTGAATTCATCAGCTAAAATTTTGAACTTCTTTCATGTAAGTATAAAGAAATATCTGTGTTTCTCTTTATGAAAGTTCTAGCGACTACTCCACTGGGCCACCTACCAAGCATCACTAGTATAACTCAAGATCTTTTGAGCTAAGCCTTGATTTTAGCAGATCAATAAGCCTTTAATAGACAAAATTTGCACTAGTTGGTAGCTTCGTGCAAATGAGTATTTCTAAAATATTCATTATAAGATAGACAACCAAAAGTTTAGTTCAATTTGGTTCAGCTCAAATTAAAAAAAAAAAATTAGTTCATACTCAAAATTGATGACCAACCTTGGTTTAATTCTAGTTTTGTCAACAAACTCTTCCTTAGGCACCTGTAACAAGCCCGTGGGGGGACCTCGCTACAGTTCGGACTCGATTTGTGTCACGGTTCTCAATCTGAACCAAAGAGTCCAAATCTGGCAAATCGTTTTGAGAAAACAGATTTTGAAAGAAGTGCCAAACATGGACTGCTTCGCCAGATACAGAGTCGCCACCTAAATATTTTTTTATGGGGGAATTTAGGAAACCCTGACTCGGTGCCAAAGGCCACGTGTCCGTCATCACCAAAGTTGCCTCGCCTCGGGAGCTTGGGTACGATTGGGGAAGGTCAGCTATGAGCACCCTCTCTCGCCCGATCCGAAGATCAGCCTCTACTAACCATGATATCTTGTTTTGAAAACATTACATGCCCTTATTCCTGTTATTAGCCTAGAATTGTTATGTTATGCGCGCAGCAAACAAGTATAGACTGAATCGCCTAAATTGGAACAAAACATTTCATGTTTGTTTTGAAAATGGTTTGCTACTCGCAAGTAGGCTAAAATGCAGGTTTTGCCACCCTCGAGTGGGCTTAAAACTCATAGTTTTAATGCAATATTCCAATTTAGGTAATTCAACCTCCATCTACAGGCACTCAAGTAGTTATATCACATAAGTAGCTAGCTTCATGGTAATCATGCTGTTATGGCAACACTTACATGCATGCGGTATGCTAAAGCATAAAGCGCTTACCTAGTACTCTGTGCCAAAACAGAAACTAGTTAGTAATCATGCATGATCCTAGTCCATGTTTAAATGCCTAATGCAACACATACGGAATGTCACTAGAGTACGCTTAGCTAGTCTAAGGATGACATGTGAAAATGCACAGATAGCATGTATTCAAGTTAAATTTGAAATACTTATGCAGTTAGCATGATGTGCCAAGCCCGGTGCATGCAATACTGATGAATGATGCACGCATGCGTAGCATAAGGTGTGCTAAAGTAAATATGCCCTAATACTAACCATCAAAGCAGGTAAGTAAAAGGGAGAAAGAAGTGGGGGTTGGAAAACATGCACACACGCACCCACACTTATTACAAATACGCCCTCACTCGGAGGGACCAAAAGAATAATACAATTTAACTAACTGACAAGCTAATTAAAATTACAGACCATTAAATTAATTAAGCAAATTAATTAATCTAAGAAAGCAGTAAACAGCAGCCTCAGCAGAGGGGTCAATGCATGCGCGCTCGGTTCCGCCCAAAAATACACTGCCATGCTCAAGATGCCTCTGTTTTCCTTGCTCTACTCCCCTAATGACTGCCAAAGTCTCAGGGTTTGCTCTCTGGATACTAGGGAACACCACCGGCTGAAGGAGAACACCACCGGCCATATAGAATGGTCACCGGCCACAAATTTGATCCATCGACCAACAATGATGTCCGGTCGGCAATGAAGATAGCCGGCCGGCCAAATCTTCCTGTAGAATCTGTGTTTGACAGCAGCAGAGGGCAAAACTTGGCATGGCAATGCATTTCAAGCAATGTATGCACCATCACATCCCTTATCATGTTTATGACTCAAAGGGACATGGGCCTCGATTCTAGGACCACTAATCACGCATTTCCATGCATGATGGCCCAAAGAATCAAGTGTGCATTTTAATATGGAATGCAATGCACATAATCAAACAATAGGGCTTAACCTCTATCACAAGCAATTCAAGAGGACAAGCATGCATACCAACGCAATGCAATCTAAGCATGCGAACTAGTATGCAACATGGACAATGCAAGCAAGCAAAGCATGTTAGGCACACATCCTAAGTAAAGAAACATGAAAGGCATGAAGCGATGCAATCTACAAGTAGGCAAGATGCAATGTGGGTGTTCAAGTATGCAAGCCAACATGTGACTTCATTCAAACATGCAAGTCCAACCATGCAACAACTCACCGATATGCTACAACATACAAGGAGTGCATGCAACAACATGCAAATGAGGGACTTACACTAATTGGACAGCTCTATACTAAGCCCAAAACAGTGGCCAAGATGCTAGGGAGTGAGGGCTAATTGATATACAAACACGCATGAAAACATGGACCAACACTCAAGCATAAAGTACAACTTCTAAGCACACCTAAGAAGATGCAAACATGGACAATTAGCATGCAATGAAAAGCTCTGAAATCATGTTGAATATGATGCCAAATCAAATGAACAAGACAAGCATGGCATGCAACCAAGGTCCAAAACTTAAGGCAAGCCAAAGGGGGTTAAACCAAGGCTAAGTCAATCAAGCCTCACAAGGCCAAGGGGACTTAAAATAGGTCTAATGCAGACCTAAACAAAGCTAAGGATGTACTTAGATGGCAACTAAGTGGTCTAAAAATGCAAGCATACTCCAAGGCCTAAACAAAAGGCATAAGGCAACAACCTTTAAACACATTAAAGGGGGATCAAATGCGAGCATATAGGAACATCATGAGGTCTGAAATAACATGGCAAGTGGTTCCAAACCACTGAAACAAAGTAAGGATGGCATGCTAGAAGGGCCAAAGCTTAAGGCATACAAGAGGAATTACATGGTAGCTATACAAAGCGGGGCATGAATGACTCAAATGTCTTAAAACAGTCCCTTGGCACATCAAAACATGCATGTAAGCTTCTCAAAGCTTGGCCAAAACACAAAAGCATGGTAGTCTAAATGCTATGCATGTATTGAGGCAAATCATGGCATTACGAGATATGTATGCTAAACAAGCATGGTGTACCAAAACCAACTAAAAACAGAGGCATATCATGACATAATAAGCATGAAAATAAGCTAAGGCATGGCCAACACACACTTAAACATGGTGCTCTCTCTAGAGGCAAAAATGGTCCTTTTCAAGGACAACAAGGAGAGGGGGTGGCCCTCTCCTTCCTAGGATCTCAAGGCACCATCCTCACCTCAGAAATCCCTCAAGATTTCAGTGGTGAGGAGGCCCAAACTCAATGGTCCCGGAGCTCACTCAAAATGGCACAAAATGGAGTCTTACAAGCCTTAAGAGGGGTCAAACAACCCCAAAGCTTAAAGCAACCTTAACCAACTATTTAGAGCACTAAAAAAAATAACTTTTATATGTTATACACAAAGCTCAAAAATAGCTGCAAGGTAGGTGAAAAGAGTGTGCAAAAATGGGGAATAAAGGGACAAGCTTCTTACCCTTGAAGACCCTCTTCACCAATGGAGCTCCAGCAGCTTCTTTAGGTTGAAATCAGTCTAAAACCTCCAAAACAACCCTCAAGGGGCCTCAGCTCCAAGGGATGGTGTGATGGTGGGTGTTTGTGAGCAAAAGTAAGACAAAACACACACAAGAGAGAGATATAGAGATAGGATATGAACAAACCCTAACCCGAAAACTCAAACCCTAAAAAAGCTGTCTAAAAAAATGTCTAACCCTTTGAAAGGGGAGAGAAGGCTCCTCTTTATAGAGCTTTTAGTCTTGTAAGCTTACAAGACAAGCTTCTAAAAAGAGAGATCCCTCCATACACGTGTATGGAGGGGAGCCAAGTGCATGCCAGCTGCACCAAAATATCTGCAAAAGCAGATGCACAGTAGTCGGCCAGCCAAAGATGTAATTGACCAAAAAAAGATAGCTGGCCGGCCATCTAGAGTGCCGGCCGGCCTAACATTTGGCCGATGGCAACAAAACATAGCCGGTGGCCTCAAGCCATGGCCGGTGGAGTGTGGGGATGGCCCACAAGCCATTCCTTGCCCCTCCAAGGCAAAGCACAAGTGTTTGGTGCAAAACCAAACACGAAACAGTCGAGTTGAGAGATCCTGAGGCAAGGTGCATAGCCGAGACCTCCGGGAGCTCAAGACGAACATGAACATGGGTAATCACCGAGTGTTCAAGCGGTAACGTCCAAGTCTTGAGGATGGTCAAAAATGGGATGTCTACAGTTGCCCCTCTTTGACAAAACTCAAAAGTCACAAAGTGACGGGAGTGAATGTCAAAGCCCAGAGATGACCCATTTTTGACAAGGCCGAAGACTTAGACAAAGCACGCAAGACAATAAAGGTATGCGCCCGAAGGCAGGGGCAAAATGCAAGACAATGCACAGAGCCAGGCATAACTTATAATCGTGCAAACAAAGCTGTAACGAAGCATAACATGCCACAGTTTTAAGCAAGCATACACCAAACTACACTACAATGCAGAAAGGATGTAAGAGAATTATGCAATTCTCGATACGTCTCACTCAAAGGATACAATACTTGCCTGGTTCGTCTAGTTGCACCAGCCTCAAATGAACCGTACACACAATATCGTGCTTGAAAAGAAAGCAAACTTAGCAGATACAATATTGTTAGCAACATGCATAAGATGCAAAATGATATGTAATATATTCAAAACTATGTATAATAATGCAAATGAAAATGCAATGCAATTGAAACAATGCAAAAGATATGCAATGCATTCGAATCATGATCCAATCATGAGTGGTTCAAAACCACACAAATGTCAAATAGATTGATGGAAGTAACAAGTCCGTCTACCATAGAAAAGGTGCCGCAATTGTCATGCCCCAAACCCGCCCCTAAAAGTTTAGGCATGACCCATTCGAAAACAGACACTAATCCTGTTATACATATCATACGGGGCCTGAACGGAAGCATTCAATAATAAAAAAAAAAATACATAGAATAACATCCATTGAGCTATTCCTAACATGCCAGGATCTCAACATCACACTAAGTAAATATTATACAGATGGTTTATATACATATGCCTTGACTCAACCCCATAAATAGGCGTATAACAAAAATATTAATGAAGAAGGAATTATATACAATCAACCATAAATAGACATCCAAAGCGTAAATCAACACTCAACAACACTGTACATAATACACGGCTTCAAGTGGTGCCTGGACGCATCAAAGTTGACAAGAGAAACACAAGCCTTAAAGGTTAGGACTGAACTCCCAGTTGGTTACCTACAAGAATAGACAGACAAAATACAGGATGAGCGAACTCAGTGAATAACAGTACATAAATAATATAATATTTAACCTGAATAGTCAAACATATGTCTGCAGATGCATGTGATTAACTACGTTCCGTAATTATTCCCAAAAGCCATGGGTCCAACTTCCGTAACAGAATGGCTTTAAGCCTAGTATATACAAAACTGCCTTAAGCCTACAGATGCAGAACGACCATGGGGCCAGAAATATCAGAATGGCCATCGGCCCAGAAATAATGGAATTACAGAAATAATGTAACTAGCGTAAATAATGTAAATAGCGTAAATAATGTAAATAATGAATCGAAATAATGTAAATAATGTAATAACGAATAATGAACGCAAAAGCGTGGGGTAACAGAACTCATAAGCGTGGTAACAGAACGCATAAAGCGTGGGTAACAAAACGCATAAGCGTGGGGTAACAGAACGCATAAGCGTGGTAACAGAACGCATTAAGCGTGGGTAACAGAACGCATAAGCGTGGGGTAACAGAACGTATAAGCGTGGTAACAGAACGCATAAGTGTGGGTAACAGAACGCATAAAGCGTGGGTAACAGAAATAACAGATGTATGGACTCAAGAGGTGGCTCGTACGGATTCTAGAGGTGGCTCCCACCAAGGTGTAGCACTTAGTTCCGTACAGCACTTTGTTCCATACCAGAAAACATCAAAACAGATTAATACAGATAAGCACATTCTTTCCATTGATCACATAAATAAACATAGATACATAAGCTTAACAGAACGTTGCCGATAACAGAATGGTAACATTAATTATCAATAGCAAACAAAACCTATGGTACAATGATGTGCTTAGATTTCCTCATGATTCTTTGTACATAGACATACTTGTTTCATGATTAACAGAACCTTGACATTACCAATAATCCGAAGGTAAATCAGACCAATTCATAAACCAACTTCACAGTGTTAATAGTTGTATGCAATTCTTATACAGAAGTATAGGTTATTCTTAGGATGGTACATTGACAATGATCATTAGCCATAACCCAAAATACAGAGTAGGTTCAGAATCATACCGGTGTGTGATCACTCTTTTAATGTTCACATCAATTCTCAATCAACACACATGTTAACATATTAGCTCACGGAGGATAGAATGTCAATAATAATAATGATTAACGGTAAATAACATACGTTTGAGGTACTATTACTCACAGTGTTTAGATGCTTGGTCCGCCCCTATAGCTAGCCCTACACAATTCACATAATTCAAATATAATCCATCATAGTACAACATCATTTAGTTCAACATTACTCAACACAACTCAACATAATCAACATAATCCGCCATAATCATCACCATCCAATATAATCCACACTATTTAACGTTATTCAACTCAATGCCACCGAATATAATTCAACATATTTCAAATTAAGTTGCTAAGGCTCATTTCAACATTCCATAGCCAAGTTTGCATTATCCACATCATCAACAAATCTTTCCCCCAATTTCCTTTCTCATTAACATATGATTTACAATGCTCATAACAAGCTCATTCGCAAATTTTAACATAATTTTCAAACATTTCCAAATTCAAATTAAACTTGAACACATACAATTCAATACCTCAATTTTATTATTCTACTTCCAATTTGGGCCAAATCTTTGGTTATCATCCTTAATTAACCTAAGGTTTCAAGAAAAATATTGAAATGTAAAGAAAATTCAAACTTATTAACCCATCATTTTCTATTCCAATTTTCCCATTGATTATACACCTAGGATTCATAATCTATCATTTTAACCCATCAATTATATCACCAGCATGATAAATTCGAAACCCCCAAATCTCAAGTTGGACATATTATGCTCAAATTATAGATTATGTTTTTATATACACAAAATACCACAAATCCATCCATGAATGCAAATATTGAAAGGGAATAAGGACCCCTACCTCAAGAATCAAACAAAGGAGCAAGGATTGAGAATAATCCTCCAAAATCTCGAAATTCCAATCGGTAGAACATAATAATCTTCATGCTTCTTCACTTTTTGATGGATGATCTTGATCAAAACTAAGAGAAATGGAAGGTTTTGGAGATTAAGAACCTAGGGTTTTCGGACCTAGGGGAGGGGGATGAAGAGGGGAAAAGGAAAATGTGAGAAATGATCCAAAAAATCTCGCTTTGAAGCTGCTGTCCGTAATTCCTGCCGAGCGGAGGAATTCCGCTCGAGCCTACCTGCCAAAGACAAATTTCGAAACTTTGAACAGGTATAACTCTTCCATCCGGACTCCATTTTAGGTCGTTCTTGTGTCCAAATTGAAGCCCCGGAAATAAGCTTTCCAATGGTTCTAACCTCACATCCAAATTCAAAGTGTGGAAAAAGAAAAGGGCAAAAAGAGTGGCGGCTGATCGTAGATGAATCATTCAAATTAAAGCTTTTGGTTCCATCCTACTTTACCTTCATTGTACCACCTCAACCCATACTCCAAAATAACATAAGAAGGTTCTAAGTACACTAATAAAATGCCAAGGACAATCTTACTTTCCACGCCGAAGGCCACCCCACCCGCCGAGCGCTGCACTAATAAAGCGATCGCCGGCGAAGATTTATAACTTGCAGAATCTCAGGCCGTCTGCGAAATTGCTGGGAACCCCAAAAGTCCGCTCAAGCGTTAACTCTTCCGCTCGAGCGGAGGGAAAAGTTCTAGGTCGTCACAGTAACCCTCAAAGCGCGTACACATGCAGAACTATGAGTGATGTAGACGGACGTGGGAACAAGTATTGGGTGGAATGACATAAGTGGAGAAACGACCCGCTGGGGAAAGAACAATGATCCTAATGCTGGATGCAAAAAAAATTACACTACAATGTAATATATATAGTGGATATGGCATGCAGCCAAACCAAATCTTGCCTAGGAAGGGCATGGACACAAACAAGCCATGTCTAACACAAAAAAGGTGCCGCCACCCTCAAACCAAGTTCATCAAGGAATAGGCGCGTACACATGCAGAACTGTGCTTCGACGTGAAAAGTATGAGCACATACCAAACCAAGCTCAACAAGGAGAGGTGCAAGTCCAAAGATGGAAGGGGTGATGCAGTGAATGCATGCAAGCTACAATGCAATATGCACTGGAACGGATGTTTGCAGAAAATGCATGACATATGCAATATTTTTTTTTTCTTTTTGGCTTGGATGCATGACATATGCAGTATTTAGAATGATTTATGTGTGTTCTTTTTGTTTTTGTTTGTTTGTTTGTTTTTTTTTTTTTTTTTTTTTTAAATGCATGACCTATGCAGTATTTATAATGATGCATAACATATGCATGTGTTTACAACGATGCATGACATATGCATGATTTACAATGAGATGCATGACATATGCATGTGTTTACAACGATGCATGACATATGCATGATTTACAATGAGATGCATGACATATGCATGTGTTACAATGCGTGGTATCGCGCGGCTTTTGAAATGCATGACAATGCAAATGAACCGTGGACACCAATGCACAGAAGGTCTTACACCTTCCAAAAATTTAAGGTCTCCTACACCGTACGCTGGGGAAATGCGTAACAATGCAAATGAACTTAGAACGCATGACAACGCGTGACTTTGAAATGCATGGCAATGCATACGAGTTTGAAATGCATGACAATGCAACCGAGCGGTTTTAAGGTCTCGCCAGACTGTGAAGTACACAGGATGGTGTGATGCGCAAAATAGTGCGATTGAATGCATGCAAAATGCAATGAGATGCGCAACACAGTGCGGTGCGTTGGACAACGCGAGTCCACAAGAGAGTGCGATGCACTAGACAGTGCGGTTGAATGCATGTAAGATGCAATAAGATGTGCAACATAGCGCAATGCGTTAGACAACGCGATTGCACGAGATAGTGCGATAGAATAATACATGCACAAGGGGCAACTTTCGGGTTTTGCAAAAGACAAAAGGATACGGAAAGGATACACCTTGCACGAATTCGAGTACCACGTGCCGAAGACGCGGTCCGGGGCTAAAACGAAGGCCGGTTGAGCTTCGGAGATTCCATTTCTTGTACTATCTTGAGCAATGAAGACCCCAAACCACTCATATGACCTAAAAAAGGTTGTAGGAGCATCACCGGCCACATGGGAAGGCCACCGGCCACCCACCGGCCACCAAAAAACATCACCGGCCGAATATTTGGCCGGCCGGCCAAAAATGTAGCGGACCGGCCAAAAATGCCTGATTCGGGGCAATTTTGTCCTTTTGGCTTGGGTCTTTTAAAATAGGGTTTCAAACCCTATTTTTCTCATTCCTCTCTAGCTGAAAATACTTCTTTCTCTCTCTAGAGCACTTTTCCCTCCTTCATTCCTCGATTTTCTCACGTTTTCGCCCCCGTTCCATCGTCCGATTCGCGATCTTCCTCGCGTTTCGAACATTTTCATCCGAACATTTCTTTGTTTCGGTGTTTCCTTTTCGATTTCCGCCTCTTGGGGTTTGTTCCCCCCAAGTTTTCCTTGATTTTCCCACATTTCCCATACTCCGGCTTTTTCGGCTATTTTCCACCCTCCCGGGGGTTGACTTTTCATTGACCCTTCGTATTCTAGCTTTATTTTCCTTTTCCGACCATTTTCTCGTCACCTTTGATATGGCGGACGATATCCCACAGGGCGGGACTCCCCCGAATCACGAGATGGATCCCGGGGTCGAGCTTCTTCCCCTGAGTGTACGTCCATTTGACCCGGTGACCTACCGGTCGGCGATCCATGTCTTGCCTCCCGATGGACTTCGCCAGTTTTGGAGCTTTGACAGGGCGATGCCACCAAAGCTTCTCCTGCGTGAGCCTACATCTCACCTGTCCTTCGGCGCTTCCGAGGTAACATTTCCTCCTCTGTTTTTTTTGTTTTTCGCAATGTAGAATATAAAACTGCCATAACCGATCACATTCTTTAACTGCTTAGCTCAGATACACTGATGCATCATAATCGTAGTTAACGCGGAACATATTGCAACCGATATCCGCTCAAATCGCCACGCACCGTGACCGCGCCTTGAACCATTCAAACACACGGCACACCATTCATTGTAGTTCACTACGAGCACACCAACACCCGATACCTGTTTGGATCTGAAAACACGCACACATGCTATATTTGCACTGAACCACTTAAATACGCTGACACATCGCACGCTATAGTTCACTGTAAGCACACCGGTACCCGGTATCTATTTGAATCTGAAAACACTCACACATGCTATATTCGCACTGAACCACTCAAACACGCTGACGCATCACACGCTGTAGTTCACTGTAACCACACCAGCACCCGGTATCTGTTTGAATCTGAAAACATGCACACATGCTATATTTGCACTGAACCACTCAAACACGCTGACACATCACACGCTATAGTTCATGTAAGCACACTGACACCCGGTATCTGTTTGAATCTGAAAACACACACACATGCTATATTTGCCTCAACTCTGCATGCCTTATAAAACCGATATATTTAGCATTGCTTCGCAATTGTGTGCTTGAAAACAAGGGGATTCCCATACTGTCCGCGGGTATGGGAATATCGCCGCTTGAGACTGGTATGCGGAGCTACCCGAGGTGGTTCACCACATTGTGGATCAGGCCGGTTTCGGCGCTTTTTGCAGAGGATTATCCAGACTTACCGCGAGCAAACCTCTCCTCGCTGCTCTGGCGGAGAGGTGGTGGGACACCGCCGACTCGTTCCCTCTTTCTGCGATGGGAGACATGACGATGACTCCCTATGATTTCTCGATGCTCACAAGCATCAGGGTAGGGAGTGATCTGATCCCCTTTGATACTGATATGGACGAGTGGACCGCTGCTCAGATCTATTTTCTTGGCGAGGTGCCACCTCTCGCCCGTCCAGGCTTCGTTCGTTATTCCTGGTTCGAGGTGCAGTTTAGGGTCCAGCCAGCTTTGGTTGAGGAGGCTCCGATGACTCAGGAGGCCGTGGAGAGATACGCGCACGACTTTCTCATGTTCCTGCTGGGGACCACTATTTTCGCCGACCGGGCGAATACTGCCCTCCTCTCACTCAAGACTTTAGTGGATGTCACTCAGATCCTGCACTACGATTGGGGTGGCACCGCTCTGGCTACGCTTTACGGATATATGAGCTCAGCTTCGCGGCGTGACGATTGCTCGGGGCTCTGCACGCTTGGAAGGTACATTTCTTTTTCTACTTTATTTTCTTACTTTCTATTATCTCAGATTTTGTACACTTTAATCAGTGAAGCGCTTCATTACGGTCAGATATCAGATACACGCACACACCTATACTCGCTTACACCGATCAGACACTAATCACACTGTACACTCTGCACAATACACTGAACGATACACGGCTCTGTTATTTTTACTTTATTCTGCATTCTGCTTTATCTGATAAGCATATTGGTATTTGCTCTGCAGTTGTGGGTCTATGCTTACTTCCCCAGACTAGCCCCAGTGCCAGACACGGAGACCCCTCCTGTCATCTTGTTCTCGCGACGCTTCGACGGGAGGTGTGTGCGGAGGCCCCGGGAGACGTTTAGCTTCTTCCGCCGCTACGTTGACACCATCACTCCCGCAGAGGTACGTTCAACTTTATAGTTTATTTAAGCTTCACTTTTCACTGCATATTTTCAACAACAGTAGATAACAAACTATATTTCATTTTCAGATCACCTGGCAGCCTTGGGCTCCGTTGCCAATGACGATTTGAGACCAATTTGCCGGTGCTGAGGAGACCTCGCGTTTCCAGATTCTGCTGGAGGGCCCAGTCTATCGGGCTTGGTACCTAGGTGAGCGTTTCCTACGCCACACCCTAGGATTACCAGAGCAGATAGTTCCGGTTCACCCTCCGGAGGACATGAGGGAGACCGAGAGATTCACCGCCGAGCAGATGGCCGAGTACACGATCGGCTGGGAGGCGATCCGCTTCAGAGGCATCGGCGATTACAGAGAGTACGTGCAGATGTACATCATGCGGCCTCTGAGCGGTAGCCGTCGAGCTGAGGGAGCGAGGCCCGTAGTGCCGGCAGCCAGGGCAGGAGCGGGAGCTGGAGCGGGAGCATCGAGGAGGGCCCGGGTTCGTGGCAGGGGTGGAGCTCAGAGAGGGCGGGGGGCTGGTTGGCCCGCACTGCCCACCTCACTAACATACAGAGGGTAGGATGGGGTGACCTACCAGATCCCCTTTGCCCCTCCCCAGCTGATCACGAGTTGGTCGGTGTCCCCGACTTGTCTCCGGTATGCATTATTGCATTTCGCATCCTGCATTGTCATTTCATTCCGTTTCATTTCTTTGATACTCTGCAAAATACTGATGCATCTAATACTTTTGCAGGCTTCCTTCAAGTACACCCGACAGTCCTTGGAGCTGAATGCCTCTATGATGGGGATGTTGCAGCGGACTTTCGACCTTCTGGCCCTTTACAGTATTCTGGTATGTTCTTCTGACCACGGTCTCAAACCATTCATAAACTGCTTCACATAATCCGATGCACAACACAACACTTGACACACTGATCTCACAAAGATTCATACACCGTGATTCTCGTGACCGATAAACGCTCACCAAGATTCACACACTATACTCATACATTGCATTCTCGTGACCGATAAACCGCCACCGATAATCGATGCATTTGCCTCTTATGTACTTTTTCAGCCACCCTTCCAGATTCCCACTGTAGGAGGTGCTCCAGCTGGACCTTCCATTCCTGTCCGAGGGAGAGATGATGAGGGCAGAGTATTCCCCCGCACCAAGGCATGGCGCACTCATGTCGGGAGTAGCTCTCGGGCGCCAGTTCCGAATGATGACAAGGAGTCGTCTGAGGTAGAGGCAGAGGCAGAGTCATCTGAGGAGGAGACCGGAGGTAGCACTGACTCGGGCTCTGATGACGATGCTGATGATGCTCCTGGACCTTCGTCCAAGAAGAGGGCTAGGACGAACCCCTAGTCCTGAGGCTACTTGACCCAGATTTTTGCTGTTTTTCTTCTTTTTCGTACTTTTTCCTCTTGTTAGTAGTTAGGGTACCTTGTAGTGCCACAGGCAGATTTTTGTTTCCAAAACTTATGTACTTGAAAAGATGATGAAATGAAACAAACTTTTTTGTCTGAAAAAGTGTTACATTTTTATATCTTTACATTACATTGCATCACACCATATTACACCTCAATGTAAATGAAATCGATTTGTTGTCTGAAAATTGAACACTTGCATTGTAATAATCAGATAACGAACCCACTAATAGTAAAACAACCCAAGCAACCCACTGCCCGATTCTGAACACACAGCCCTTACTTCTACTGAGGACTAATCGACACAAATTTCATAACACAAGATTTCGGTTCATTCTCAAGATGGCCAATCTCAACAAACAGCCTAATCTGACAAGACGGAATGCAAAGGCGGAATCGGCTGAAACTGAAACACACTCAGATACCCCAAATTCTCCTTTTCTCCTTTTGGTTCGCCTAAATGTAGAGAATGGCACAGCACTCTGAGCACAAACGATTTTTTGAAAAATGGGTTTTCAAGCGGTATCGAGCCTACAATCGAACACAAGTGGAAAAAGACTCAAACGAAAGGTACACGCCCTAATCACAACGAGACACGCCGAAAAGACCCAAAACAAAAATTGGGCTAAACAAAGACGAAGACACGACACACCTGACGTGTTTACAAAAACAAAGACCTTAGATCTCGGGAGCCGGTCCTCCTGTATGTTTCCCACCCTTTTTGATTTGTGATTCTCACATCACTCGGCCCTCAGGCTCGATTTTTCTCTCAAAACCCTTTCCTTACTTTTTCTCTCATCGTACATCTCTCTATTCTTTATTCTCTCATTTTTTGTCCCTCCCCAGGGTTATTAATGGGTGAATAGGAAGTTGTGGGTTCACGCCCAATATTATTGGCCCGCGGCCATTTCTTCCGGTGATGTCTAGTCGATGTTCCAGACAGGAAATGGTGTATCTTGATCTGTTCCGATTTGTGCTTCGCACTTGGCTTCATACCTCGTTGTCTGGAGTATGTTGAGAGCTTTCAGCCCTTTGTTGACAGCTTCAATTGCGCCTTTTCTGGCGAATAAAGTGCCCTTCTGGAAAGTATGTTGACAACGGGGGAAAGACAGAACACCTGACTCGACTGTGCCCCTAGTTCATCCTCTTGACCATTTTTTAGTTTTCTACTAAAACAGTTTTGACCAAAATGAGAGTTAAATTAACATGCTTGTTCGATTTTTTATTTGAAAATCATGCAAGTTAGACTATGAGCACTGAAAATTTTCCCGTCTGGGTCTCAGAAATAGTCTAGTTTTGGAAAATGAAATAGTTTTCGAGAAAATAGTCAATCTCAGTAAAAATTTTCAAAAACTATTTTTGCAAATGGTCGATGCTCAACGAACACGGAACCTACCCTCGAGATGCGTAATCTCAGATTGGAGGCAATGGAAAATTGCCCCTTGCTTGAAAGGGATGCATGGCAATGGAAAGTTGCCCCTGGTTTAAACGATGACTCGTAGCAACTCATGGCAATGGAAAGTTGCCCCTTGTTTGGATGACGCCACAGCATGCTGAAAACCAGTCCTCGTCGGTGATGATTGCAAACGAATTCTCAAACACAGAGAAGACGATGATGTTCAGGACCAATATATGGACACAGTCACTGTGAAAGCGTTGGTGGCTGAACTTCAGGATGAAGTTGATGGCGTAGTTTCGGTTGTCACAACCGAACTATCGGATTCAGAGGAGGCAAAGGTGATCAAAACCATGACATGGACTGAGACGCTATGAGAGCGTTGGGGGCTAGACTTCATGATGAAGTTGCCTACATATCCCAAACATGGGAATCAAGCCTTACATAGTTCCGGTTAAGGTACACTTGGGTATTTTAACCTTCAATTTTTAGGCTCTAACTTTTGCCAAGGCGCCCGTTGCGGGTTTTCGACCTTGCGAGCTTCCTTCTTTCTTTTTTTTCTCTTTCTTTTCTTTTTGCATATATATTTTTTTTGCTTTTGTATTTTTTTTTTTTTTTTTTTTTTGCATTTTTTGTATGTTTCTTCTTTTTTTTTTCTTTTTGCTTTTCTCTTTTTTTTTCTTTTGTATATTTTTTCCTTGCTCTAACTTTTGCCTGGGTTGCCCTTCCGAGTTTTCGGCCCAGCGAGCCTTTCAAAGGGTAAAAGTGTAACAAGTCCATGCCAAATGGTTTTGAAATTGAAGCCCTCTGTATCCAGGAGAGTGGCTGCTATATTGATCTGCAGAAGGATTCATCACGGTTGCTTCACGAGCTTCTTGCGGTGAGATCCGACCTTCTTGATATGATTTTGGTGCCTCTTGCTCGAGGGCTACTTCAAATCTGGCCACACGGGCCTTACGTGGCGGTTGACCATTGAACGTTCTGCTTCGAATCTAGGGTTCGAGGTTCAAAAACAAACGAATTGAGCCTTGAGGCTGAGAGCGATCCTAGGCTGCACAATCTCAAGAGCAATTCCACACAGGTCTTCACAGGACCGCGCAAAACATTTTGTTTTTAAAAGTTTTTAAGAAAGCGACAAATCGCTCGCGCTGAAGATAGTGTGAAACTAGTCTGGGTCAAGCCAAGGTCCTTTTCAGTATTCACGCTAACAAGCACGATTTCATTCATTAAAAGCATAGCATGCCTATCTTTCTCTCAAATTGATCAAAGTTTTGTAAAACCTGAGGAATTCCTTCCTTTTCGTTTTCATCACCACAGTGTTCAAAAACAGTTTTGAAAAACTAAAGGTCATTACAATGATTTTCAGGATATGAGAGAGCAAGGTGGAATGCACGGCCGTTCAATCCAAATCCTCTGGCACAACGAGCCCAAAATAGCAATAAGCACGGGAACATGATAGCCGCAGCTGTTTCATTCAAATTTCCTGATTGCGACTGGCTCCACAGCAAAGATAGACTCAAAAAGAAAGCAAAAGGAGTAATTACAAAACAAAACGGTGTTCAAGGCGACAACCTCGGAATCACCTGGTATTCTATACAAGGGGACTGACTCGCTACAACAAGACAGACCCTTAAGCAAAAAGGACTGACTCACGACAATGAGACAGACTCAAAACAAAACAAAAGACTGACTCGACACCCAAGCCAGAATTTACAAAACTAACAGTCGCAGATGCTCAAAAATGCGTACCAGACGCCGGATCCAAAAATATACCAAGCGTCGCCCGCAGGTGGTTCACTTCCTGATTTACATACTCGCAGTATCAGTATCCTCAAAATCCAATAGCTGAGTAGCAACGTACTTGGCTGAGGTGGACGGGAGGATAACCTCGTTGTCGATCAAATCTTGCACCTCATAACGGAGGCGGAAACAATTATCGGTAGCATGACCTATTTGCTGGTGGTACGCGCAGTACAAGGCAGCATCATGTGTGGGAGGGAGATTCTTCGGGAGAGGCTTGGGCTCCGGGGGTTTAAGGTGCCCTCTTTTGGCCAGGATCTTAAGTGCCTTGGACAATGGCATGTAAAGAGCGCGAAAGACCCTACGCTCTCGGGGCAGGTACTTCGAAGTCTGAGTATTCTTGCTAGACGCACTAGCGAATGGGTCGGTAGGCACTGCCTTAACTTTCTGATCCTTCCTAGGTGCAAGGTTGGAATGGGAGGAACTGTTCTGGCATGACGAGGCCTATCCTGGTTTTCTGATTGGTATCGCTTTTAGTTGAGCGGGAAAACAAAGATCCACGGTCTTGGTCAGGACTGCGAATACTTGTTGCTTACTCATCCCCCCAGCTTTCAAAGCCTTGACTGCCCACAACAGTTGTTCAATAGGATCGGCATCTGCCTTTACTTTGTCTTTACCTCTGGCCTCAGCCTGATCGAGGGTTTGGGTTAATGTTGGTATGTCATTGTTATAGTTGGAGGCCATCTCCGGTTGGCTAAGCTCGATCACAATCCGTCCCAGTAGTGGGGGCTCCTGGGGTACAAAATGCCCGGCATATGGTGTAGCTGGTGGCGAAGCTGACATTCCGTAGGCGAGATCCGCCACGGACCTCTGGAAGTCACCTATCATCCCCATCAACTCGAATGTGGTGGGCTCACAGGCCTGATACAACTGCGAGGTCCAGATCGGGTGCGCGGCAGGCGACCTGGGTGGACGCGGCACATCGACATTGGTCTCACTTTGCAGAGTGATTTCTTGATCTAATGCGGCTGTCATAACCACAATCTCTTCCGAATTCTGCGTCATCATAGGTCTTGCCTCATCAAAGGGGGAACACTGACTATTCTGTATCAACTCTTCGAACCTTGAAACGAAAAAACAAGCCGTATTTTAGCCCAAACGGATCAAACACAGCTGTAGTCGAGCAACTGTACTCTACTACTGATCACTGTTCCCCAGAATCACTGCTTCAAAATACTGAATCGGATACCCACAGATATAACTGATTCTCACAAATACTGACACTGGTGCCCTCAGGCCTGATACTCAAATTTGCAAACTGATATGTGCGTTCCTGTAGAGATACACTCTAAAAGCACATAGCAAGTAAAAGAGAGCCAAAACACCCCTATTGTTGGGGTAGGGTTTCCCTGTCCTATTTTGTCAGGAGCTAGGGCTTCACTACGCACGTAGCGGTTTTCAAACAACCTAACATCGGGCAAGCAACCTGTCTTAGTTTGGAATGGTCACTATGGATTCCGAATATGCACTGGGTCGAATGGTCGAAAAGGGTGCCCCAGTAAAACCGGGGTTTGTGTTCCCATACTGTCAGAGCCCATAACCGGTCAGCCTTATGGTTCATGCCTTGACAAGACAAGCCTCCGGCAAACTGTTCAGGAATGGCAGATGGCAAACACGATGTCCTAGGCTCACCAATGCACATACAATGCAAAGAGACACATAAATGAAATCAAAACAAGATATCACGAATTCGAGTCAAGCTCTCTAAACTCCCAAGCAGAGTCGCCAGAAACTGTAACAAGCCCGCGGGAGGACCTTGCTACAGTTCGGACTTGATTTGTGTCACGGTTCTCAATCTAAACCAAAGAGTCCAAATCTGGCAAATCGTTTTAAGAAAACAGATTTTGAAAGAAGTGCCAAACATGGACTGCTTCGCCAGATACAGAGTCGCCACCTAAATATTTTTTTATGGGGGAATTTAGGAAACCCTGACTCAGTGCCATAGGACACGTGTCCGTCATCACCAAAGTTGCCTCGTCTCGGGAGCTTGGGTATGATTGGGGAAGGTCAGCTATGAGCACCCCCTCTCGCCCGATTTGAAGATCAGCCTCTACTAACCGTGATATCTTGTTTTAAAAACATTACATGCCCTTATTCTAGTTATTAGCCTAGAATTGTTATGTTATGCGCGCAGCAAACAAGTATAGACCGAATCACCTAAATTGGAACAAAGCATTTCATGTTTGTTTTCAAAATGATTTGCTACTCGCAAGTAGGCTAAAATGCAGGTTTTGCCACCCTCGAGTGGGCTTAAAACTCATAATTTTAATGCATTATTCCAATTTAGGTAATTCAACCTCCATCCACAGGCACTCAAGCAGTTATATCACATAAGCAGCTAGCTTCATGGTAATCATGTTGTTATGGCAACACTCACACGCATGCGGTATGCTAAAGCATAAAGCGCTTACCTAGTACTTCGTGCCAAAACAGAAACTAGTTAGTAATCATGCATGATCCTAGTCCATGTTTAAATGCCTAATGCAACACATACGGAATGTCACTAGAGTAGGCTCAGCTAGTCTAAGGATGACATGTGAAAATGCACAGATAACATGTATTCAAGTTAAATTTGAAAAACTTATGCAGTTAGCATGATGTGCCAAGCCCGGTGCATGCAATACTGATGAATGATGCACGCATGCGTAGCATAAGGTGTGCTAAAGTAAATATGCCCTAATGCTAACCATCAAAGCAGGTAAGTAAAAGGGAGAAAGAAGTGGGGGTTGGCAAACATGCACACACGCACCCACACTTATTACAAATACGCCCTCACTCGGAGGGACCAAAAGAATAATACAATTTAACTAACTGACAAGCTAATTAAATATTACAGACCATTAAATTAATTAAGCAAATTAATTAATCTAAGAAAGCGAAATGACCTCAAAGAGGGCTCAATGCATGCGCGCTCGGTTCCGCCCGGAAATCCACTGCCATGCTCAGGATGCCTCTGTTTTCCTTGCTCTGCTCCCCTGATGACTGCCAAAGTCTCAGGGTTTGCTCTCTGGATACTAGGGGACACCACCGGCCATATAGAATGGTCACCGGCCACAAATTTGATCCATCGGCCAACAATGATGGCCGGTCGGCAATGAAGATAGCCAGCCGACCAAATCTTCCTGCAAAATCTGTGTTTGACAGCAGCAGAGGGCAAGACTTGGCATGGCAATGCATTTCAAGCAATGTATGCACCAATCAAATCCCTTATCATGTTTATGACTCAAAAGGACATGGGCCTCGATTCTCGGACCACCAATCACGCATTTCCATGCATGATGGCCCAAAGAATCAAGTGTGCATTTTAATATGGAATGCAATGCACATAATCAAACAATAGGGCTTAACCTCTATCACAAGCAATTCAAGAGGCCAAGCATGCATACCAACGCAATGCAATCTAAGCATACGAACTAGTATGCAACATGGACAATGCAAGCAAGCAAAGCATGTTAGGCACACATCCTAAGTAAAGAAGCATGAAAGGCATGAAGCGATGCAATCTACAAGTAGGCAAGATCCAATGTGGGTGTTCAAGTATGCAAGCCAACATGTGACTTCATTCAAACATGCAAGTCCAACCATGCAACAACTCACCGATATGCTACAACATACAAGGAGTGCATGCAACAACATGCAAATGAGGGACTTACACTAATTGGACAGCTCTATACTAAGCCCAAAACAGTGGCCAAGATGCTAGGGAGTGAGGGCTAATTGATATACAAACACGCATGAAAACATGGACCAACACTCAAGCATAAACTACAATTTCTAAGCACACCTAAGAAGATGCAAACATGGACAATTAGCATGCAATGAAAAGCTCTGAAATCATGTTGAATATGATGCCAAATCAAATGAACAAGACAAGCATGGCATGCAACCAAGGTCCAAAACTTAAGGCAAGCCAAAGGGGGTTAAACCAAGGCTAAGTCAACTAAGCCTCACAAGGCCAAGGGGACTTAAAATAGGTCTAATGCAGACCTAAACAAAGCTAAGGATGTACATAGATGGCGTCTAAGTGGTCTAAAAATGCAAGCATACTCCAAGGCCTAAACAAAAGGCATAAGGCAACAACCTTTAAACACATTAAAGGGGGATCAAATGCGAGCATATAGGAACATCATGAGGTCTGAAATAACATGGCAAGTGGTTCCAAACCACTGAAACAAAGCAAGGACGGCATGCTAGAAGGGCCAAAGCTTAAGGCATACAAGAGGGATTACATGGTAGCTATACAAAGCGGGGCATGAATGACTCAAATGACTTAAAACAGTCCATTGGCACATCAAAACATGCATGTAAGCTTCTCAAAGCTTGGCTAAAATACAAAAGCATGGTAGTCTAAATGCTATGCATGTATTGAGGCAAATCATGGCATTACGAGGTATGTATGCTAAACGAGCATGGTGTACCAAAACCAACTAAAAAAAGAGGTATATCATGACATAATAAGCATGAAAGTAAACTAAGGCATGGCCAACACACACTTAACCATGGTGCTCTCTCAAGAGGCAAAAATGGTCCTTTTCAAGGACAACAAGGAGAGGTGGTGGCCGTCTCTTTCCTAGGACCTCAAGGCACCATCCTCACCTTTGAAATCCCTCAAGATTTTAGTGGCGAGGAGGTCCAAACTCAATGGTCCCAGAGCTCACTCAAAATGGCACAAAATGGAGCCTTACAAGCCTTAAGAGGGGTCAAACAACCCCAAAGCTTAAAGCAACCTTAACCAACTATTTAGAGTACTAAAAAATAGAACTTTTATATGTTATACACAAAGCTCAAAAACAGCTACAAGGTAGGTAAAAAGAGTGTACAAAAATGGGGAATAAAGGGACAAGCTTCTTACCCTTGAAGACCCTCTTCACCAATGGAGCTCCAGCAACTTCTTTAGGTTGAAATTAGTCTAAAACCTCCAAAACAACCCTCAAGGGGCCTCAGCTCCAAGGGATGGTGTGATGGTGGGTGTTTGTGAGCAAAAGTAAGACAAAACACACACAAAAGAGAGATATAGAGATAGGATATGAACAAAGCCTAACCCTAAAACTCAAACCCTAAAAAAAGGTGTCTAAAAAAATGTCTAACCCTTCTAAAGGGGAGAGAAGGCTCCTCTTTATAGAGCTTTTAGTCTTGTAAGCTTACAAGACAAGCTTCTAAAGAGAGAGATCCCTCCATACATGTGTATGGAGGGGAGCCAAGTGCATGCCAGCTGCACCAAAATATCTGCAAAAGCAGATGCACAGTAGTTGGCCGGCCAAAGATGCAATTGACCAAAAAAAGATAGCCGGCCGGTCATCTAGAGTGCCGGCCGGCCAAACATTTGGCCGGTGGTAACAAAACACAGCCGGTGGCCTCAAGCCATGGCCGGTGGAGTGTGGGGATGGCCCACAAGCCATTCCCTGCCCTTCCAAGGCAAAGCACAAGTGTTTGGTGCAAAACCAGACACGAAACAATCGAGTCGAGAGATCCTGAGGCAAGACGCATAGCCGAGACCTCCGGGAGCTCACGACGAACACGAACATGGGTAATCACCGAGTGTTCAAGCGGTGACGTCCAAGTCTTGAGGACGGTCAAAAATGGGGTGTCTACAACACCCCTCGCACTCAAAAATATAAAATAAAAATAACAGCCTCAAGGTTTTTCCCTAATAGTAAGAATCCTAAAGGCACCATCAAACATCTCCAACAAGAAATGCATCACCAAAAGCTCCTTTTCTACAACCACATAACACATAATCACATGTGGATATCAACCCCCATGCTCCTCTGGCCTTGGCTTGATATAGCTTCCTTCTTCCACAGAAAAAACCCACTACCTTTCACTTTTTGGTGGAGACTAAAGCATATCTATCTCAACTAACAACCTTGAGAAACAAACCTACATAACATTTCTTGATCTTCCACTAAGATTCAGTCTTTAACATAAAGTTAAATAAATAAATAAAAATAAAATACAATTTTCTTAGGGAAAAGAGAAGGAAAAAAAAAAAGCAAAAGAAACTACAAGCATCCTCCCAGAAAATGAGGAGAGAACAACAGATGAGAGCAAATGAGAGATATACCTGGATGTCGGAGGGAGAACCAGTGGGAAGTCGCCGCTGCCACTGTTACAGACAAATTGTGAGGGTAACGCGAGGCGAGAGCGAGAGCGAGAGCAAGAGCAAGAGCAAGAGAGAGAGAGAAAGAGAGAGATAGTGTGTGTGTGTGTGTGTGTGTGTGCGTGTGTGTGTGTGTGTCTTCGTATTCTGAGGCATAACGTGGAAATTGCGTCATTTTCTCAATAACCAAATAGAACCCAACTCAGACTACTTGAGGTTAACCTAAAGGTTTAGTAACTATAATATTAAAAAAAAAATTGAAATTTATCGGCAAACTATGAAATTTTCAAAAGGAAAAGATAAGGCAATTCATTATCTGCTGTTAAATTTTTTTCAATAACCTTGCATTTTCTCACTAACCAAACAGAACCACCTCAAACAAGTATTCAAAAGAGCAAATCGACGAAGAAAAAATAATTCCCCCAAATTCATCAAAAACTAGCAAAAACACAAAGGTCTCAAACAAAACCCTAACCATTAAACCAAAACGCTAATAAAAAACAAAACATAGATCCAAATCGAACAGAGAACAAGTTCGCCATTGATACATGAACTAAAGCTTTGTGAATACTGTAGACGTCCCCGAACGTCCTGAGAAAATCCCGTTTTGTTTATTGGGCTCACTACAGTTCGGACTCGATGTCACGGTTCTAAATCTAATCCCGCAAAGTGCAATGCAAGACCGATAAATCACCAAAGAGTCCAAATCCAGCAAATCGTTTTGAAAAATAGATTTTTAGAAAGAAGTGCCAAACATGGACTGCTTTGCCAGATACAGAGTCGCCACCTAAATATTTTGTTTTGGGGGAATTTAGGAAACCCTGACTCATGCCTAAGGTCATGTGCCCGTCATCACCAAAGTTGCCTTGGCTCGAGAACTTCGGTATGATTAGGGAAGGTCATTTCATGAGCACCCCCGCTCGCCCGATCAAAGATCGGCCACTACTAAGCATGATATCTTGTTTTTGAAAACACGTGTACTCTTATTCCGGTTATTAACCTAGAATTACTATGTGATGCGCACAGCATATAAGTATAGACTGGATTGCCTAAGTTGGAACAAAGCATCGCATATCCGTTTGTTTTGAAAATGGATTGAAGTTTGCTACTCACAAGTAGGCTAAAACACGGGTTTTGACGAATTATTCCAACTCAAACAACCCAACCTTCACCTACAGGCATTCAGGCAGTTATATCGCATAAGCACATAGCCTTATAGTAAGCATGCTATCATGGCAGTCACTCACACACATGCAAGGATGCTAAAGCATAAACACTTACCGATTACTCCGAGCCAAAGAAAGAAGCTAATTAGAAATCATGCATGAATCCTAACTATGCTAAGAATGCCTGATGCAACACATGCAAAAATGCAACTACAATAGGCTCGGTTATTCTAAGATGGCATATGAGATGCAACAATCGATACATGTATTCAACTTAGAATTGAAATACAATGCAGTTAGTATAATGCGCCGAACCCGGTGCATGCAATACAGATGAATGAATGCAAACATGTGAACATATAGATGCTAATTGAAACGTGCCCTAAAGCTAACCATCATAAGCTGGTAAATAAAAGGGAGAAAGACATGGGGTTAGAAGACATGCATCACACACACGCACACTTATTACAAAGTTCGCCCTCTCGCGGAGGATCCAAATAAATAATACAGAACCAACTAGCTAATCTAAGCTAATTAAACTAGTTATTACACAACCAAAATGAATAACCAATTACAGCTAAATATTGCACAACATTAATTAATTAACAAATTAAACTAAGGAAGCAAATAAATTAGCATGCAAGCTACATGAAATGGACTGCCTCAGCTCTGTTCCGAATGATAAAGGGTGCATGCATGCTCAAGTCGCCTTGTCGGGAAATCCATCGCGATGTCTCAACTCGCCTTTGCTTGCAATTGAACTCAGAAACTTGCACAAAGCTCTAAGGAGATGAAACTCCACCCTGGGAATCTAGGGAAAGGCTACCAACCAGCTATAGGCATTGGAGACCACCTACCGACCACCTTTTGTGGTGAAAACTAGAAAAAGTGGTCGGCCTGCTACTAAATCTGGTCGGCCGACCAGTTTCTTCTCCTGGTTTCTGCATTTTCTGCAACAAAGGCAAGAGAGAGAGAAGGCAAAGTATTTTCAACATATGTGTGCCCAACCACTCTCCCTGCCATTGCATAAGCTCTAGGGAGTGTAATCCTCGATCCTTATGCCATCAATCACGCATCCCGATGCATGATGGCGGAGGAGTCGAATTACACGACTTAATGTGAAATGAATGCACATGTAAACACATAAATGCCTAAACTCCATCATGTGTTAGTCAAGAGTGTCGGCGACCGAGAATCGAGGCACGTTTCATCACTTGGAGTATGAAACGTCCCTCATTTTTCATGTTTGGGCTAACTCATATTCCAAACATAATGCAACAAGTAGAATGGCATGCACAATGCGACCTCAAGCATGCAATCCTAAGGCGATGCAACCAAGTCATGCAAACATGCAAAGGATGACGTGCAAACATGCAAACTAGCATATGCAATGCTACGAACTAACAATGGCATACTCAATGCACATGATACTATATGTCATACACAATGCACATGTAAAGACTATCATACACAATGAAGTGAACAAGGCATGCGCAATGCAATGATCAAACATGCGACAACGCGGTATACTCAATGCTATGAACTACAATGGCATACTCGATGCAAAATGGACTTAAACCAAAATGAATGGGCCTCAGCTACACCCAAATCAGTGGTCATAGATGATGAAAACAAGGCTCCAAAACTCATGCAAACAGGCCCAATGCAATGGCCCCAAGCCTAAGGCACAGAACACAATCTTCCAAGAGCATTGAAAGGATGAAGCATGGAACACAATGGCATATATTCCAGCTTTAAAATGACATACAAAGTGGCCTCGGATCATGCAAACAACTCACACAATGCATGTTGAATGGCTCAAGCACCAAAACTAGTGAAGTGCATCACACTATAGGCATGCAAGGCAAGGTTCAAATGACCAAACCAACTTCAAATAGACCTCATGCAGGCCAAAATAGCAGCAAAAATGAACTAAGATGGTGGCTCGAAAGGCACAAAAATGAAGCTCATGCAATGGCTCATAAATAGGGCATAATGATGCAACTCTCAAACACATTGAAGAAGTGACAAACATGAGAATATGACAAAGGTATAAGCTTTGAAATATCATGTTCAATGATGCCAAAACATGAAAACACCTCAAGTTAAGCATGCAAGGGGCTTCAAAACTCAAAGCAAGGCAAGGCTATTACACTACAAGCACGCATGGAAAGCATCATTCGACCAAGAGACCTCAAAACAGAGCTAAGGCAGCTCAAAATATGAACAAAATCAGTTTGGAGCATGGCCAAAATATGTTAGCATAGAGGGCCAAAACAACATGCATTATAAGCTAGTGAACATGATTCACACCACAAGCATGTGAAGGATATGAGAGGCTACCAAACCAGCCAAAAATAGAATCATGGCATGCCAAATGATGGCCAAAAACCCACTGAAACATGACCAATACATGCAAGAATGAGGTGTTGCTTTGATAGGCTATGCAAGGGATTGTTCTACACATGCAAGAGGCAAACAAAAGGTGACCAAACCAGCCATAGACAGAGTCTAGTCAGGTCCTAAAAGTCACTAAAAAGGGCCTGAACCAAGGCTAGGAAGTGTGGAAATATGGGCTCCTTGGAAAGGCCAAATATGCAAACAAACAAGGCCAAAAGAGAGAGGGTCACCCCTCTCTGATTTTGGGCCTCAAAACAGTATGCCAACCACTGAAAATCCATTGGATTTCATTGGCTAAAATTCCAAGCAAAGGTCAACACAAAGGCCTTAAGGCATGGCTCAAAATAAGACTAAATGAAGCATGCAATAGGGTAGATGACCTCCAATAGGAAAATGGCCTTAAACAAACATGAATAATGCTTAAAAATAAATCTTTTTTCAGTTGAAAACAAACCCTAAATATGCATGCAAATAAGGCTAAGAGAAGGATCAAAATAGAGCTTAAAAAGGGAGAAAATGAGTTACCCTTGAAGCTCAACAAAACCAGCAACTTCTAGACCCAAAAACATAGCTTCTTAACCTCTGAAAATGGCCTCCAAGAACCTTAGGTTGATGGTGGAAGTGTTAGGCTATGAGGTGGTGTGCAAAGGGCCAAGAATCACACACTTTGGAGCTCGAAATAGTGAGATATAGAGAGGGATATGTCTTTTGCCTTAGACAAAAATCTCAACATGTGCCAAGGAAGAGGAGGGATTCTCTTATAGAGATACAAGGCCAAAGCTTCTTCAAGAAGCTAAAAACCAAGGCTCAAGATCCTCTATACGCGTGTATGGAGGATACAGTCTGTGCCTTCTAGCTGGCACAGCTGGCAACAACTCACAGAGACAAAACTGGGGGAGGCAGGCCGACCAATTCAGGTGGTCGGCCGACCACTTCCCCTGGTCGGCCGACCACTTCAAAAGGTTCAACTCAATGAAAGGTGGTCGGCAGCCCCATTTGATGGTCTCCACATTGAATGCAAGCTAATGGTATGGTGAGAGACTAGTAAATGTGGCTCAAAGACCAAGGAGACCAGCTTCTTGACAAGAAAATCGGCTAGCGGGAGAAAAGTGGTCTCCAAGGAGAAAAGGTGGTCTCCCACCCTTGTACCACCTCCCAAATAATGAAAACAAGGTCCATGCCAAAAATGAACCAAGACGGATGCAAAACGAGAGTTCGGGGGTCAAAACGTGCAGCTAGGTGCCTCAGCAACATTAAGCATACATCGAAAGTGGCGTCACGACCACAAGGTGGTCTCAGTGCCAGTGTCCCTCTAGAGAGAGGAAGCAAGGTGTGTGCCAAAAACCGTGCCAAACGGAGAAAGTTAAGCGGTCCTGAACCAAGGCGCACGGCCGATGGCTCCGAAAACTAGAAACTGGTCTCCAAACGGGAAAAGTGGCCTGCGACCACAAAAAGTAGCCTACGGCCACTGAAAGATGGTCTACGAGACCTCTCCCCCCGTTTGGGAATGGAAAGCAAGACCTGGTCCGCAAACCGAGGTAAAGCATAAAAGGGTCCCGAGGTCCGGGGGTAAGGCTCTCAGCCGAAACTCCGAAACCTCATAACGAGCACAACATACACCATCACCGAGCGCTCAATCGATGATGTCTGAGTCTTAAGGTCAGTCAAAATGGGGTGTCTACAAATACGAAGAATTAGAATTAGTGAAGAACAAATCAAGAGTTAGGGTTTGATGATGATTATATAATAAAGAGTTTAAAACAGAGAGAGGGAGAGAGAGAGAGAGAGAGAGTTACTTCAGTAGCTAGGTATTCAAGTACAATGGCTATGAAAACCAGACCTCTGGTTCCGACACACTGAGCATAGTAACCCTTCTTCAAGTACCAACCAATCCTCTCGACCAGGAACAAGAGGCAAGGAGAAGAGACCTATGTGCTTGTGAAATTCAATCTTGTTGGGAATGGAAAGAGTCGTCCTCTGAATTTCAATCTTATTACATGGATTTTTTCATTATGGGTCTAGTGAAGGAAGACCTTAATTGTTTGTTGAATTGGAGGATTTTCTCACTGTTATTACTCTTTTGGTTTCCTTTGGTTGGATCTGTGTGGGTGGTCCTAACAGGTCATGTTGAAACTTGGAAGTATAAAGATATGGGGAATGCAATCTTGAACCAGGCTGCAATCTACGCCAGTTCAATGAATGGAGTGTGCTTGACAGTTGTCTTTTTTATTTTGATGGTGCTACACATTTGGATAGGAAGTATGGAGCTGAATTCCAGCTGGTTTTATGCTCATATTCTAAGGTTTCTACCTATTCCCTTGCGGCTTGTGCTTGGGGTCTTATTTTATTTTCTTAAGCTTTTGGTTTATGTATATTGGTGTATGTGGCTGCTATGGAAAAACATAACATTGATTGGCTTCTTTTGTGTGTGCTTCTGAACTAGGTTATGGAGGCAGCTAGTATGCTAGTTTTTGCTAACAGATTGTTGCTAATAGATTTGCTACCAGCATGGCACCAATATGCTAACAGATTTGTGGCTGCTTTGATAGGCTTGTTTTGTTTGTGCTAGCTAGTTATATATTAGCAGATATGTTTTAGTTGATAAATTTTGTATAGCTTTGTTAGGGCCTGGGGTATTCCCCTTGTATTCTTGTAAGTTTTCTTGTTTTATTTTATGACTTATTCACCCAAAAAAATTCCTCTGTCATTCATGGGTAGAACAGAGGCATGAATTTGAGAATTGTATATTTTATATAAAAATCAAATTGGAATATTTTATACAATTACACCTATTTGGAGTGTTATTAAATATATGTATATATATATATATATATAATTACACTTATTTAAAAAGTGTGATTAAAAAGTAATAATGTATATATAATCACACTTTAATTAGAATGTGTAATTAAAAAATATATATATAATCACACTTAATTAAAAAAAGTATGATTAAAAAATAGTAGTGTATATATAATCACACTTTAATTAGAATGTGTGATTAAAAATATATATATAATTACACTTAATTGAAAAGTGACATAAAAAATAAATATTATCACACTCAATCAAATTAAGTGTGATTAAAATATCAATCTAATTTTTTTTTATCACACTTCCAATAAAAGTGAGATATTTTTTTTGGTCAGAGTGTGATCTTTAACTATTTTTGTAGTAGTGATCACGCTTTCAATAAAAATGAGATAGTTTCATTTGTCAAAGTGTAATATTTAACTATTTTTGTTGTAGTGAATCAAAATATGCCCTCCCATAGTTTTGGAAAAATACTCTCACAACTATGGTACATTGCTACCGTTCGGCGAATCCAAAACTATATATTGATTAGGAAAAACTAATATCAATGCTATGTGAATATATAGTATATTGCATAATGAATAATAGAAAGATAATACATACGATAACTGTAAGAGGTATAAATGTTCATAAAATATTAAAAAAAAGTTATAAGATATGAAATTTGCTGTGTCAAAATTTTCAAACATGAAAACTAATTGGTATGTAAAAATATCCAGAAAACTTATTGGATTACAAGTATAGAAAAATAAATTTACTATTGAATTTCCCAAAATTATATTCGACAGAAAAAATGAAGATGATATTATCTTCTACAAGGGGTTGTCAAATGACTAACACCATCGTCATTCTTTATCTTTTGCAAGCATTTCTACTACATCAGTGATCAATTTATTTATTTTTTTTAATTCAAGACATGTAACTTCCAAAGATGTGGAGTTATTTAGGTATTATTTCACAAAAGAGCATGCAATAACTAAATTGGAGTAATAAGTCCTCAATAGGAAATATTTATCTTTATACACTTCTCAATATATCAATTACATCCCTCTTCTTAACGTCCCATTCCTCTCTTTACATCGATAGTTATCTCCCTCTCTTCTCCATTCATTTTTGTAAAACAAGTATAACGCAGCAGGTAAAAATTTCAGATCATACTTTAGGTGATAGAACCTAAAGCGAAGAATCTTATGGGTAAATCACGTGTTTGAAAAAATGTGAACAACGAACTCCCATCAGTGGAGTGATGCCACAATATGAGTATCACCCACACAAATCACAGTACAAAAGGCTAGATCGTTATTTTTTAATGGGAGAGAGTCAGTATGGGAAAAATCATTCGTTATTCAATCCATCCCATATCTCATATAACATATCACATATATAAGCTGAGTATATCATCTATTCATATCAGTTGATATGATAGATATAGATATCAAGAGTGGGTTATCCAAATAGATTTTAAATTTAAATTCAAATTCAAATAAGGTTCAAAAGGGTCATGGGTCATGCCACATGGGCACCAAATTTCTAACAATTTTCTTTTTCATTCCACTATCCACGGCCGCCATTGCAACCATCTCTGACCATTGCCACCTAACCTTTCCCCACCAACAACCCCTCTTCCCCAACGGCTACCCTCACCAACAAATTATGTTCCCTAACTGGAACTCACACCGGCCACTCCCTCTTTACTGCTTCACCTCTATCTAGTTCCCTCTTCCTACTTGCAAATCCCTTCCCAGCTTTCTTGCCCTATTGTGACTCCCTTCCAATTCTCTTTCCTCAACCACGATGCCTTCATTCACTAGATCTAGTTTTTTCAAACTTGGGGTTTAAAAAGGAAGAATAAGGAGGAAAATGAGGTTGTAGAGCTGTAGTGTGTAAAGGAGCAGTGCGGAGAGGCAATGGAGAAAGGCAACGGTGTAGAGAAGAAGAAAAGTGGCTGGTGGAGTGTTGGGCATGGGGGTGGCACTAGCATTGGCAAATGGTGGGGACAATGGTTGGATAAAAATTGAAGAGAAGAGAAACTACGGTTCGTGGACTAAAATGTAATTTTACAAAAGAATAAAATTATAATAAGAAAAAATAAAAATGAGAGACGTAATTAGCTAAACAACAATGTTAGGTGGCCCAAAAAATCATCGCTCGAATGGCTCGAAACACTCAAACGACGTTGTTTTGGGTATAAAACGACGTCGTTTTGACACATTCGAGCCATTTGAGCCACAAAAATTCAAGCCACTAAACATTTTTCATAGCTAAACAATAATGTTAGATGACTCAAAAAATCATGGCTCGAAACACTCAAAACGACGTTATTTTGGGTATAAAACGACATCGTTTTGACACATTCGAACCATTTGAGTTACAAAAATTTGAGCCACCAAACATTTTCCATAGCTAAACAACAATAGTAAAATGACTAGGATATGTTTTGTTTCATGTTTTTTATTCACACAAAGCTCTCCTTGTGAGTAATAAGGAGTTGATCACAGTAGAACAGCAGAGTCCATAAGCAGGTGCAGTCCATAACAGAGAGTTGATCACAGCTGTCCATAAGCAAGAGTTGATCACAGCAGAGTCGATAAGCAGCTGCAGTAATAGTTCTTCATATCTGTTTGTCCAGCTGTACAGTTAGTTAGTTAGTATCTGTTTGTCCAGCTCCAGCTATACAGTTAGTTAGACTAGTTTGTTAGTTTGTTAGAAGGCACGTGTATAATTGATGTTAAGAGTGTATACTCATTCTGATATAAATACTGTGTAAATATTGAGATTTAATAATAATGAAAATATCTTTCAAAGCTATCATCTTCGTTATGGTATCAGAGCCACTGTAAGCTCCAACGAGCAATCATGGTGGTCTCTTCATCATCATCATCTCTTCCACCAAATCTTACTTTGCTCATCACAAATCTGACCTCGTTAGTCAATGTAAAGCTTGACTCATCCAACTATATCATTTGGAAGAATCAAATTGAGACTGTTTTAGCAAATGAGTTACTTGGTTACATTGATGGATCAGTTCCATGTCCTTTAGCCTCAATTCTTGATTCCAGTAACAAGTCAATTGAGAATCCTGATTTTCGTCAGTGGAAGATTGTTGATGCACATCTCCTCATTTGTTTAACATCAACGCTTTCTCCTCCTATTTTTTCATCTGTTCTGCATTTGAAACACAGTGCAGAGGTATGGCTTGCTCTTGAGAGACGATTTACTACTCTGTCAAGGTCTCATGTTCATCAGCTTAAGAACAAGCTTCAAGCAATCAAAAAGAAGTCACAATCCATGGAGGCTTATTTGCATCAGTTTAAAGAAGTTTCAGATCAAATTGCTTTAGCTTCTCATCCTCTTGATGATGAGGATCTGGTTCTTATGATTTTGAATGGTCTGCCTAATGAGTATAATTCCTTTAAAACATCAATTAGAACTCGATCAGCTGGTATTACTCTTGAAGAATTATCTTCATTACTGAGTTCTGAAGCAATTCATATTGAATAACAATCTCATTCATCTTCTTCCATTGGTTCAACTATTGCTTTTGCAACCACAAAGGAATCAGTTTCTTCTTCTCAAACTCATACTTCTCCGACTACATTTGGTTCTGAATCTGGTCATCGTGGTTATCAATCCAATTATCGAGGCCGTTCTTATAACTCTAGTTTTAGAGGTGGTGGCGATTTTCCGAAATAGAGGTCGCAGAGAGGCAGATTTCATATTTTTGTCGATTGTGGCAAAGGTAATCATCTGACTTTGGAATGTCGCAATCGAATGAATCTCGCCTATCACCCATCATCATGCGGTTTTCATCCACCATTGTGAATCCTACGTATCAGCCGTCCATGTCTGGCTATTCATCCGTCACCGGGTATTCGCCTACTCCTTATCCTCGCTACTCTGCGGTACTCAGGCATCTTCACCTAGTCCTTGGTATCTTGATTCGGCTGCTACCACACATATCACCAATGATCTTGATCATCTTCATCTCCATCAACCTTATCATGGCACTGATCAGGTTGTTGTTGGTAATGGTAGTACGCTTCCAATTCATAATTCTGGGACTGGTATCCTTCCTACTCCTTCTTTTCAATTTCAATCGACCAATCTACTTCATGTTCCTCACATATCTTCTAATCTTGTTTCTGTTCATCAATTAACCAAGGATAATCATTATAGTGTGTTGTTTGACAGTGATTCCTTTGTTGTTCAGGACAAAGTTTCGAAAGCCATCCTATGTAAAGGCTATTATCTGAATGGTCTTTATCAGGTTCCTTCCAGATTTTCACCACATGCTCACATCACTCAGTCTGTTTCTTCTCAAACATGGCATCAAAGGCTAGGACATCCCTCTGCTGCCAAGTTTGCACCTATTGCTAAAGACTTGTCTCTTGTTGCTGCACAATTTCCTTCTTCTTTGTGTAAAGACTGTTGTATTGCTAAGAGTCATCGTTTGCCTTTTCTCTTTCTAATTCCACTGTTAATAAGCCCCTATCATTAGTTCATCAGGATGTATGGGGTCCATTTACTCATGTTTCTTCTCCATTTAAGTACTATGTTTTGTTTGTGGATGATTTTAGTGGTTTTACCTGGCTATATCCACTGCATTATAAAAGTGAAGTCTATGATAAAATTCTTGTGTTTAAAGCATTTGTTGAAAAGCAGTTTAATACTTCTCTTCAAATTTTTCGAAGTGATGGTGGTGGTGAGTTTTCCTCTAAAAAGTTGTTTCATTTCTTTCAAACTCATGGCATCTTACATCAAACTAGTTGCCCTCACACTCCCTCTCAGAATGGTGTTGCTGAGAGAAAGCATCGGCATATAGTGGATACTACTATTGCCTTACTTCAACAGTCTGGTTTGTCTCTTCAATACTGGTTTGATGCGGTTGCCACAGCCACCTATCTTATTAATAGACTTCCTGGCAATCGGGCTTTTCCTCTTAGTCCTTATGAAATTCTTTTTCATACTCCACCTGATTATCATTTTCTCAAAACATTTGGCTGTCAATGCTATCCTTGGCTCAAGCCCTACACTGTTCACAAATTTCAGCCTAAATCTCTTCCTTGTATTTTCTTAGGTTATCATCCTTCTGTCAAAGGCTATCAATGTCTTGATCCTGTTACTAACAAGATTTATCTTTCTCAGCATGTTGTCTTTGATGAGACTCTTTTTCCTTTAGTTGCTACTCCATCTTCTCCTTCTTCTCCTCCTTCTATGTCTAACTTGACTTCTTTCTTTTGCTCTTCTTCTATCCCTCATCTTTACTCTTCTTCTATAGATTTATCTTCCTCTACAGCTCCTACCGGTCATCACACAGATTCATCTCCCTCTGCAGCTCCTTTATCTCCTCCTTCTCCTTCTCCTATTCCTATCTCTTCAATTTCTATTCATCTTCCTTCTCTTCCTTCTACTTCCAATACCCATCGTATGCTTACTCGATCCAAGTCTTCCTTACCTGCTCTTGTTTCTACTACCTGTTCTGCTGATATAACCGAACCTCCTTCTTATCAAGCTGCTCTTCTTTCCAAAGACTGGTTTCATGCTATGACAGAGGAGTTCTCTGCTTTGCAGGGGCAGCATACCTGGAGTTTGGTTCCTCATTCTTCTTCTCAGCATGTTATTGGCTGCAAATGGGTCTTTCGTATTAAAAAGCATGCTGATGGTTCCATTGCTCGCTTTAAGGCTTGTCTTGTCGCCAAAGGTTACCTTCAAGAGGAGGGGGTTGATTTTCATGATACCTTTAGTCCCGTGGCAAAACAGCCTACTGTTCGTATTTTGTTGTGTCTTGCTCTTCATTTTCAGTGGCCTATCCGTCAATTGGATGTGTCCAATGCCTTTCTTCATGGCCATTTATCTGAGGATGTCTATATGACTCAACCTCCTGGGTTTGAAGATCCTATTCATCCTTCCTATATTTGCAAACTTAATAAAGCCCTTTATGGACTCAAACAGGCGCCTCGCACTTGGTATACTACTTTCTCTTCTCATCTTCTTTCTCTTGGTTTTCATAATAGTGCATCTGATACTTCTTTGTTCATTCAACATACTTCTACTTCTCTTACTTTTCTTTTAGTTTATGTTGATGACATTTTGATCACAGGTACTAATTCTTCTCATATTTCCTCTTTGATTTCTCAACTTAATTCTGTGTTTGCTCTCAAAGATCTTGGTCCTATTTCCTACTTTCTTGGCATCCAGGTTACTCATACTTCTTCTGGGTTATTTCTTTCTCAACTGAAATATGCTACTGATATTCTCACTAAAGCCGGCATGCTTGACTGCAAACCTTATTCCTCTCCCATGTCTCTGAAAACATCTACTACTGCTGATTCTTCTCTTCCATTTTCTAATCCTTCTCTTTACAGGAGTTTGGTTGGTGCTTTGCAATACTTAACCATTACTCGACCTGATCTTGCTATTTCTGTTAATCATGCCTGTCAATTTATGCATGCGCCCACTAATGGTCACTTTTGTGCTGTTAAGAGGCTTCTTCGGTATCTTAAAGGCACACTTTCCCATGGCTTATGCTTTACTCTTGGGTCTTTTGATCTTCAAGTTTTCTCCGATGCTGACTGGGCTGGTGAGTCCTCTGATCGTCGGTCTATTTCTGGGTATTGTGTGTTTCTTGGTCCCAATCTTATTTCTTGGGCTGCCAAGAAACAACCTACAGTTGCTCGCTCTTCCACTGAGGCTGAGTATCGCTCTTTAGCTCGAAGCCACACCAAATATCGTGGCTTAAAATGCTTCTTCTTTGAAATGCATGTTCCTTTGTCTATTCCTACCGGGTGTGATAACATCTCGCCATCTCCTTGCTTGAACCCTATTTTCATGCTCGTACAAAGCATATCGAGGTCGATTATCATTTCATTCGGAGAAGGTGGCTCGTGTTGATTCAACTTCAATACATCCCTTCCTCAGATCAAATTGCTGACATTCTCACTAAGCCTCTCTCGCCTTCCAGATTTCACTATTTGCAATCCAAACTCATGGTCTTTCCTTCGCCCATCAGTTTGCAAGGGCATAATAAGGAGTTGATCACAGCAGAACAGCAGAGTCCATAACAGAGAGTTGATCACAGCAGAGTCCATAAGCAGGTGCAGTCCATAACAGAGAGTTGATCACAGCAGTCCATAAGCAAGAGTTGATCACAGCAGAGTCCATAAGCAGCTGCAGTAATAGTTCTTCATATCTGTTTGTCCAGCTGTACAGTTAGTTAGTTAGTATCTGTTTGTCCAGCTCCAGCTATACAGTTAGTTAGACTAGTTTGTTAGTTTGTTAGAAGGCACGTGTATAATTGATGTTAAGAGTGTATACTCATTCTGATATAAATACTGTGTAAATATTGAGATTTAATAATAATGAAAATATCTTTCAAAGCTATCATCTTCGTTAGTGAGTTGTCCCCCATCTGTGGAACGGACATTGTTACAGATATCATATATATATTTATTTATGGTTATGGTTGTATTTTTAATTTTCTCTTTCACGGAGGCCCCCACATGATGTAGAATGTAAGCTACTATGCCACCTTCTGAGAGAGGGAGACAATACAAAATACACTAATTTATGTGATCATCGTGGTTGTAATTTTTTTTGAAAGGAAAATTTTACCAGCTGTGTATTTTTATGTCATTATCTTATCTTCTATTCACTAAAACGGTTCCACAAACAAAAAAAAAAAAAAAAAATGGAATAGAAATTTACAGACAAGACAAAATGCATCAATCAAACTGTTCAAAAAGAGTCTTTATCTTTCCACAATATATACCAACTTTTCTTGAATTTTGTTGTAAAGAGGAGATCATAGGACCAATATATACAATAGTTAATCAGAGAAAGTATATATATATAATTTTTTTTCTCTTTTTGTTTAACTTAGGGGTCAATTCCACCACACACTCCCAAAAAACTAGTTTTGATTGCTTATACAATGAACTTAAAAACAGAGGTATCATGGAGGGCTACAAGAGCTCAACATTACTCTACATATATAAAACATGTTCTTGTACTTTGATGATAATCATTATAATGCAATTTGCTCAAAAATATATATATATATATATATATAATGCAATTGGTGGTTTTGCTAAATATGTTTCCTGTGTACTTGGTATTTTTTATTATTAAAAATAATCAAAGAGCGGGTTTACATTATTCTTCAAGGTTAGAAGAATAGTCACGTGTGTGAGGATCACCAAAATACTTAAATTAAATATGTTCTAATAATTAAACTTAATTCCCATCAAATTCTATTAAAACTAATTTCTAATAAAATTATTACTAAAAATAATTTTTTGTAACGATTTTTTGCATATCACTAAAAATTGACAATTAGTAATCTATTATTTTATTTTTATTTTTTTATCACGGTTTTTATAAATTATTTCTAAAATTTACAATTAGTGACATTTTTGTGTGTCAAATTTTTAAGCTATTGCTGAAAGTTGAAAAATAGTAACATTTTTTTGTGATGAAAATTTTAAATTGTCGCTAAAACTTATAATTAGTGACATTTTTTATGACAATTTTTAAATTGTCGTTGAAAATTAACAATTAGTGACAATTTTTAATACTTCTTAATGAAAAATGTCATTAATTATTATAAGACATATTGGACAATAAGACTACCTATTAGGATCTACACGTAAATTTCCTTATTTTAATTGTGATACACATATAGATGAATTTTACACAAAGATTTAAAAAAATAAAATAAAATTTTTTAACATAAATTTTTACAAAAGAAAAAATAAAAATATTTAAGGGTAAATTAGAAATACACCTCTTAGGATTTGCTTAAAATGTAATTTGTCCCTTGAGATTTTGAAAATTATATTCTGCTCTTTGAAGTTTTTTTAATTCTATAACAAATGCCCTATTTTATTAATAAATTATCAAATCAAATTTTTTTTAATGATATCAAAATTTTATTTTAATTAATAATTTAAGTAATTTTATCAATGTATCGGAGAGCAGTTAGGAATTCAATTTTTTAGTTAATTTTGTTAAATAAATTTTTTTAATAAAGAGATATTTATCATTTTTCAAATCATAAAGAATAATTTGTATTTTAAATAAATTTCAAATGATGCATTTATAATTTACCCAACATTTAATGTTTCTCTAATGTAAGTTTTTCCCCACATAATTTACTTATGTGCATCTCCTAAAAAAGGAGTATTGAATTATGAGCATGACGGGGTAGTATTTTTTTTTTTTTTTTGGCATAATCTAAATTTGATCACCTAATGAAATTGGGTGACAAGTGTCTTAGACTCTGAGGTGTTACCAAACCCAGCAAGAAAATGACATTGAAGAAATGCACCGCGGTGGTAGATATAAATTCCAATCAATCATTTTCTTTATCTTTCTTTCTTTCTTTCTTTTTTTCACACAACCACTACTTCCTCTTTAATTTCCTTCCTTGTCATTTTGGTTTCTCTCCAAATGCATAAAAGACAGTAATTATTCACAGCATAGTGGAATTAATAATGATGTAAATTGATGTCTGCCCAAAGAAGTTTAGCAACAAGAAGAGAGTTAATAATGATGTAGAGAGGAAGGAAAAGGGAGTAAATATTCACAACATAGTGGAATTAATAATGATGTAAATTGATGTCTGCTGAAAGAAGTTTAGCAACAAGTGTCTTTCAGTGACAGAAGATATAATTCATTTGCAGGTAAAAGAAGCTAAATAGTTGAAAACAATTCCTACAGAGTAATTATTCACAACACACTGGTTTTTTTAAATAATAAAATTAAATATAAAAAAAAAAAAAACAGCCTATTTATAACACCAAAAAGTTTTATTTGAATTTTTCAAGTATGTGACGCTGCCATTCTGTTTCCTAGCAATTGAACAGTGGATGCACCTATAGAACAAAATCCAAATTCTCTGAAGTAATCTTTCCTAAAATAATCTTAGAGTCATTTTTTATATGACTGAAATTTAATTCTACAAAAATTAAGGATACAATCGTACGTATATTTACTTTTACAAAAATCCTAGCCATACAAAAAATTATTCTAAAATCACTTCAAAAAATAATAAATAAATAATCACTCAAAAAATAAAAAATAAAAATTTTTAAAAAAAGTTCCAGACAGGAACAAAACCAAATGTAATGGATTCCCTCAACATCTCAAATATACTGCCTCAAACTATCAAACATTCCAGAAGTTACAAGTAAATTAGAAGTTCCGCAGTTCCACATGGGACACATCTATAAGATTTTTGAATAACTTGTATATTTAATTGTGTCTAATTACAAAGAATATATCTGATTATATTTCACTTCTAACCCTAAAATTAAAAACGAAATAGAATATATACACAATTCCTCACAATCTCTCAGAATATATACACAACATATACTACCATATATACATAGATACATGAATATTCTCACACCCCTACTCAAAATTAAAGTGTTTTTGCAGAAAACAAGGATAATTTGTCAAGAAGAAACTGAAATCGAGCAGTGGTGTGAGTCTTAATAAAGAAGTCAGCAAGTTGCAAAGCCAAAGAAATGAAAAGAAGCGTCATAGAGCCAGATTACAGATGTTGACGAAAGAAGTGACAATCAATCTCAATGTACTTCGCCCATTCAAGAAAGACAGTGTTACAGATAATCTGAATAGCACTGCAATTGACACAGTAAAGAGAGGTCGAAGATGAATAAGAAACGCCCAAGGCATATAAGAGACAACGAAGTCAGACAATTTCAATAGTGGCATGAGTCATAGCATGGTACTTAGTTTCGGTAGTAAAACAAACAATAATAGTTTGTTTCTTACTTTTCAAAGAAATCAAAGAATCGCCAAGAAACATACAAAAATCAAAAGTGGACATGAGATCATTGACATCGCCAACTCAATTAGAATCAGCATAGGCCACTAAATCCAAGGAGGAAGTAGAAGACAATAACAAGCCCTAAAAGATAATAGCGAAGAATTCGAATCAAAGTAGCTTAATGTGCAGAACAATGAGGAAAAACAAACTGGCTAACCACATGAATAACATAGGTAAGATCAGGACAAATGACAATCAGATAAACTACGCAACTCACAAGCTCTCAATATAAAGTAAGATCATCTAAACGTACCCTATCAATAGTGTTAAGCTTCACATTAATCTGAATCGGGGTATCAGAAAGCTTAGTATCAGAAAAATGGACAAGGTGAACAACTTCATTTGCATACTTGATTTGAGATATAAAATATCCCTTGGGAGAATAGACAACCTCAATACCAAGCAAATACCACAAAGGGCCCATATGCTTTATTTTGAAGGTGCAGAAGAGATGTTACTTGACCACAGAGATAGTAGAAGAGTCATAGTCAATAGTGATCATATAATTAACATAAAATAATAAGGCAACAAAACTAGATGAGGTGTAGAGAAGAAATAAAGTAAAATCTTTGGCACAATGATGAAACCCAAGCTAAGTAATAGCCGTCTGAAAGCAGCCATACCAAGCACGAACAGATTGTTTCAAACCATAAAAAGCGTGCCGAAGATGACAAACCTGTCTAAAGGAATGGAGAAAGCTAAGGAGATTACGCATGTAAACTTCCTCAATGAAATGGCCATTAAAAATAAATAAACATTTTTAATACCCATTTGATAGAGAGGCTAATGACAAATAACAGGGACAAAAATCAAAGTACAGGCAATAGTCATTTTGGTGACTGGGGCAAAGGTCTTCTTATAATCAAGACTATATTTCTGTGAGAAACCTTTGGCAATCAGGCAAGCCTTGGAGTGCTCGAAAGAACTACTAGAACGAGTGCTGACTTTACAGACCCATTTGCAACCAACTACATTCTTGCTACCAGTAGTTTGTTGCAATGCAGACAACTTATTCTCTGTAGTTTGAACCTGATTAGGATTAGGGGTGGGCATTCATCGGGCTGGGCCGGAAGAGGCCAACACTACATAATAAGGGACTTTGTATTTGCCTGGCCCGGCCCTAATGTCAGGCTTCTACATCTACCCAAGCTTGTCCCAAAAAATAATTATAAATCTCAAGCCCACCTAGTAGCCTATATGTTAAATCCTTTTTTAAAACATTCCATAATTAAATTCAATCGCACATTATATTTCTTAAATAAATATACTGACATCGTTATAAATTGAAAGATTTTGTATATAAATTAAAGGATTTCTTAAATAAATTCAGTCACATATTACCAAAAATGTGAGTTTTAATAAAATCAATAAAGATAAAGTCTAGATTCTAATGAAAAACATATTTTTTAATATATTATATTTAATTAATTAATTGGTTTAATAGCGGGATGGGCTGGGTTGGGCTGGGTTAAAAGTATAAATCCTAAGCTCAACCTATTAATATATCAAGCTGAAAATGTTAATCCAACTAGGCCCTATAGGCTAAACCAACCTTACCAAACCCTAAAAAATAAGGGTCGGGTCAAGCGGGCCAACGGGCCGATTTCCATCCCTAATTAGGATATTGATAGGTTTCATTGTAAGACTGGGATTTTGAAAAGGAATGAATAGCAGACAAGGGTGTAGTATATAGGAGAAAAACATGTGTTAGAAAAAACAAGTTTTACCACAGCCATACGTTGATAAGAGAGATACCGACAAGCATAAGGATTAGTGTCATCAGAAGCAAAAGGTTCAGCAGTAGGGGCAGAAAGAACCAGTGGTGGAAGAGCCTTGCGACAAGAATAAACTAATAATGGAGGAAGAAAGGAGCAAGAGAGAGAGAGAGAGAGAGCATGAGAAGAAGTAGGAACAAGCTCATGGGGGACAATAGAGATGTATTCATCAGGAGGAACCTCAGAAGGAAATGGATCAATGTAAACCAAATCCTCTTTGGAAACGGAGGCAGTGATAGGAGGAAACTGAAAGAGGAAATAGATCAATGTAAACCAAATCCTCTTTGGAAACGGGGCCAATGATAGGAGGAAACTAAAAGTAAGATAGACATTCGAGAATGGAAACATGGCGGGAGACATAAATGCAATAGAGATATGATTATAACAACGATAGTCTTTCTGAGTAAGACTATAACCCAAAAAGACACATAAGATAGACCAAACACTAAGTTTGGTCTTATTTTAATGGGAAAGAAAGAAAAAAACAAGCAAAGCCAAAGACTCAAACGAGGGAGTAATTAGATACTTCGGAAAATAGAACCTCATAAAGAAAATGACCAGGAAGTAGAGGAGTAGGCATACAGTTGAAAAGAAAAGCAATGGTAAGAATTATCTCACCCAAAAAATAGGTCTTAAACATAGATAGAGATAAGAAGAGACTAAGCAGTCTCAGATAGATGACAGTGTTTACGTTTAGCCATACCATTCTGAGCAAGTGTATCAGAACATGAAGTTTGGTAAATGGTACCCAAATTGGCCAAATACTCAATGACCAGTTGTGGACGTCGTGCCTTTTTGGTTATTAGGCCTGTTTCCACACTATGTTGTGCCAATTTGGTTTATCCCACATTAATAGAGTCGCCACTTTATTTTATGGGAAATTAAGAAACCTTTAACAATGAAAACTAAGTTAAGGACCTAATCTGTCATAACCAGAGATTACCAGTTCAGGAGTTGAGGTACAAAAAGGAAAAGGTCATTGAATAATAGCACCCCATTTTGTCCAATCCGAATATTGGCATTTACTAATTTCTATTTTATGATTTATGTGGTTAATTATTCACAAACTTCATTATTAGACCTAAAACCCATAACAAACTGTAGCTCGACTTTTCGTACCCCCTTTCGGAAGACGAATAAGCCCTACAGTTCAGACTCTACCTGTGGTTCTGAATTTGATTTCACAAGTGCAATGTGAAATAGATAAACACAAAAAGAGTCTAAATCTGACAATTCTATTTTGAAAAATCGATGTTTTGAATGAAATGCCCAAGATGGACTACTTTTCCAGATTTCAAGGGCACGACCTAAATATTTAGTTTTAGGAAATTTAGGAAACCTGAGACTCATGCCAAAGGCCATTAGTTAGTCATCACCAAAGTGTCTTGGTTTGGGAACTTAGGTACGAGAGGAAAAGGTCATGAATTGAGCATCCTACTCACCCGATCAAAGATCAGCCTCTACTAATCATGATGTGATTTTCATTTAACATTATATGGTCTTGTTCCAATTATTAAGGTTATCATTATTATGTGACGCACACACAAATATAGACTAACTTGCGAGAATTGGAATATTTGATTTCATGTTTTTGTTTAAAAATTGATTTTGTGAATATGGCACTTAAAAAAAGTGGGCTAAAATATACATTTAATCAAACCATCCCAATTCAAGCAACTAACCTTCATCCACAGGCATTCAAATAGTTATATCATCTAAGCACTTAGCCTCACGATATTCATGCTTTAACATGGCAACAATCACATTCGTGCAATTATGCTAAAGCAAATAAAAGCTTACCTAGTACTCCAAACCAAAAGAGAAACTCGTTAAAAAAATGCATGAGTCCTAACTATGCAATATGACTAATACAACATATGCGATATGCAATTTATTAGGCTCAGCTACTGATATATGAAACAATTTGACAGCATGCGGTCTAAGCACGTATTCAAAGAAATATTAAACTAACAATGCCAGTTAGCATGATGAACCAAGCCTCGGTGCATGCAATACAAGTGGATGCAAACATGAAGTATGCTAAAAGAAACACGATGCCCTAAACTAACCATCATAAGCAGTTAAATAAAAAAGAGAAAGACGTGGGGTTAGAAAATATACACATTATTACAACATTTTCACCCTCACCCAAGAGGGTCCGAATTAACTACTTATTACAAATCCAAATGAATAATAACTTAGGGGATGTCTCATTTATTGTGACAATAGTACATATGCAATGATCGCTTGTTGTTCCTCAGAAACCACTCTGTCTACTTTACTAGGAACTGTTCTATTTCACCCTCAATCACAACTACTAATCAAAAGTGTACAATTTGCCATATATTGGGGTCTAGCCGGCCCTACAATGAAACTCGATCGAGCTCAAATAAATCCGACTATGCCTTATTTCTTTGCAGATGACTATTTTTTGTGCCTGAGGTAAAAACAGTGTAGATAAGGTGTTCCTAAGCCATGTTTGTCCCTTCTACTCTTCTCTCTCATGGAGATACTTAAGAGATAAGTGAAGTCATTTCCAAAATCATCAATGAGCAAATTGATTGCTTGATGAGTTAGGGCATGATGTTGGACAAAAATAAATAAATGTAATGAATCAATAACCACCCCTCCCTCCTATCATGGAGTGGACTCAAAGAGAGAGGTAGAGACGCTTCAAGGTTTATCAAAACATCATGAATTGATGTAAGACAGCCCTTGACACAATGGACTTGGCATAATATCCGGCCGAACCAAAACAAGATACTTCATTTTCTTTATGTGGGTTGTTTCATTTTACCAATTTTCTTAGTTCATTCCATTCTTTGGTCCATTTGTTCTTAGTTCATTCCATTCTTTAGTCCATTTGTCCAAAGTGATAATTAATTCCGCTAAACGAGTAGAAACGTCAAACGTGAGGTGATCCTAAACATGAAAGAGAGATCATGTCATTGAGGATGAACCTCCGTAGAGATTAAGCCATTGAGCATAGGTCTCATTTTCATGCTTTGAATAACTATTGATCGATTGAAATAACTCTCAAAGAAAAGAGTGAGGTTGTAGAAATGAACACATGAATTTATTTATTAGAATGAGACTCTTGATATGAGAATTAACCAAAGAAAAGCAATTAAAGCAAGGGTAACACAACACGACAAGCTATATAGGAAGACTTACAACACAACAAGCTATATATTCAAAGAATACACTAATTAAATAAATTACGACAGCCCTAAAACATCCCCTAATATGCTAAAAACAGTGGCTAAAATCAAAAGAAAGTAAGTAAAAGAGTAGAGAAAAAGCTATGGAACAAAACATAAGAAAGGGTGGCTAACCCCTTCACTCTTTTACAATTTCTAATCACATGTTTTAGCCCCAAAACAGTCTAAGAACAGTATGAAAACAGAAGAAAAAGATGGGCAAAGATTGAAATGAAAGCAAAGGAGAAGGTAGTAAGCTTATACCTCTTGTAGAGAAGGTGTTCTTGTTGTAAACCAAACCTGATTCCAACGCACTCTCAAGTTTGAGTTGTGGTTTCAAAGTCCCAATCAAAGCTCCAAGTCCAAGCTCTTATAGTGGGTATGGTATGTATGGATGATATGGGAGCTCAAAGGTTATGAGAGTATAAAGATGAACTATAAACCCTTTGATATTTTCTAACCTCTTTGATATTTTTTTGTAACCCTTTGATCTTTCCTAACCCTTTGATATTTCCTCTCCTTGATATTTTCCAGCCTCTAAAACACAAGTCTGAGCCTCCTATTTATAGAATTTGAGCTGCAAAACACAAATATCTGCAGCATTAGACAGCTGGCATATTTCTGCTCAATCTGCCCAGAATAGTCACAGGCTCGGCCAAACTTCACTGAGGCACGACTGGCTTTCACTGAGGCATGGCCGGGCTTCAGTGTAGTTCCACTGTTTCTCACTTTCAGGTTCAATGCAGGTTGGTACAATGTTCAAAACTGAGTTTCTGGGGCAGAAATACAGTGGGTATGGCAGGTTGGGATTGTTTAGAGCTTGAAATCGGATTTCTTTTGTTGAGAATTCAAACCACTTGGAATAAAGTGCCTAAGTCTTACGAGCAGTCAAAACTGGCGTGTCTACACAAACCTAAAACTATGTGATTCGAAAAATGAATATCACATAACTTAGATTCTATGAATAAAATCATATCCTTTCCATAAATAAAGATTTCTTGCCAAAAATAGATTTTTCAAGGACATAATCATAGTCATGAACTAAATCAAGTAATAATCATGAAAAAACACAATTTTGCATAGAAAGGCATAGAAACTTGCATTATTTAAAAGACAATGCAAATAGCAAGCACATGCTATGGAGGAATAGAGAGCTTACATAGATGCCCACTTTCTTTCAGCACCTTACATGCGGTACATAAATTAAACATCATCCTAATATACATCTAAAGATGCAAAATATGAACCTAGGCCTGGTTTAAGGCTATTAAATTATGAATATGCACAAAAGGTTATAGCAAATAAGAGTAAGAATATAAAGCGACTATATGATGATTCAAATCGGGGCCTAAAACATGATTTTTAAATGATTAGATGAACCTAAACATGTTGTTACGATGAAATTAGAAGAAACATGGTGAAAAGGGAGAAAAGATTAATAAATATGCAAGCTACATGATCTATGGATGAACTAAAAGCCTAACAATGATTAACAACTGAAAGCAAATTAGAAAAGCTACTAAAATAGACAAAAGAGAAGTGTTTTACCTTTTGGTTTTCAAGAACCGAAGAGCACGTGAATAGAATTGCAAGAAAACTCGAGGTTTTCTTGCTTCCAAGCCTTTCTCAATCAAGGGTTCTAAGTAAGGGTCCAAATTCTTCAAGTTTTGAATGTTTTTAGTGTTTTATGGTTGGTTAGGGTGGGTTATTTTCGAAGCTAAGGCAACGGAGGGGAAGAAGATAGGTATTTTTGCTCGATCAAAATCACAAAATTTCTCAAGTTGTTAACGTCTTGAAAAGAAGGAGGAAAGGGCCTTTTTATAGACAATGGTGAAGGTTCTGGAGCCCCTCTAGAGTTTCCATCACTTTCCCTTACCGTCTCTCTCTAGTATTGCACCAAGATTGAGTTACCAAAAATGGCTCTGCCATGCATGGATGTGTGCACGCGCAACTTACATGCACATGCACAACTTGCCTTGGTACACGTGCCATCCGTGCATGCATAAGTGAGGGGTCCCATGCTCTTGGTTTGGTTGTGGCCCAAGTAAGTCTCCATTGCTCTCTGATCAATGTTTTTGATAAATCCGTAATTTTAAAAAATGTCTTTGATCAAAGCACAACTAGGCTTTCCTCTCAGAGGGTTAAAAAGTTGGTTTTTGACTAAAAACAGGTTTATACAGCATCTATAAACAACCTTAAACATTCTAAAAATGAAGTAATTATCGTTTCTTCATCGGGAGGCTAGCAAGCTCCTACAGTCTTAGGGTCAGTCAAAATGGGGTGTCTACAGTTGCCCTTTTTTGACAGAACTCAAGCAATCGTGAAGTGATGGAGAGTGAATGTCAAAGATCTTAGACCATTCTGGTTGACATAACTCTAGGGTTATTCATGCAAGTGATCAAACCCATAGATTGCCTTTTTATCCTTGATTGCAAGGAATCAAATCAGTATAGTTTGGGAGGTGGTTGTGCAGTAGTTCATATGTAAGTGAGTGTATGCAACAAGCACTCAAGCGTTCATTCAAGCATAAAATAGTTGAAGAATGAGAGAAGACAATACCTCCAATCTATTTCCAAGTTCTCCATGTGTGCCTATTCTGCAAATACACAAGGAAAACAAACTCGAAGCAATAATACGCACTGTAATGTGATTAAAAATATGCCAAATTATGATACCAAATTGTGTCAATTCGATAAGTTAAGAAGGATCAAAACTTTACCAAATACATACTACGACGAGACATGCAATACATCTAGAAATACGTACTATGATATGCCATGATTTAGGAGATTCATCACTTACCAAATATGTACTATTACATGAAATATACACCAATTGCTAGACTTGTACTATGACAGGATATTACCAAATCAAATATGTACCACAACATCAATTTCTAAATATGTGCTACAACATGAGATATGTACTACAACATTAATATCAGTATATGTGCTACGATATGAGATATGTACTATGACATTAATTTCCAAATATGTACTTGTAGACACCCCATTTTTAACCGTCCTCAAGACTTGGACGTCATCGTTTGAACACTCGGTGATTATCCATGTTTGTGTTCATCTTGAGTTCCCGGAGGTCTCAGCCACGCGTCTTGCCTCAGAATCTCTCAACTCGACTGTTTTGTGTCTGGTTTTGCATCAAACACTTGTGTTTTGCTTTTGAAGAGCAGGGAATGGCTTGTTGGCCATCCCCACACCTCACCGGCCATGGCTTGAGGCCACCGCCTTTGTTTTGTTGCCACCAGCCATTGGTGATGGCCGGCCGGCACCATTTGTGGTCGACCGACCATTGTTTTGGCCAATTTGTCATTTTTGGCTGGCCGACCACTGTGCATCTACTTTTGCAGATATTTTTATGCCAGCTGTGCTAGTTGGCATACACTCTTGCTTAGCTTGTTTTGTAAGCTTTGCAAGAGTGAATCTTTATAAAGAGGAGGCTTCTTCTCCCTCCTCAAGGGTTACAAAAAATCTGAGGGGAGCTCTGGTTCTAGGGTTAGCATAGTGTATCTATTCTATCTCTATTTCTTCCTCTCTTTTGCTCTAAGTGTGTGTTTGTCCTTAGTTTTGCACTAGGACACCTACCATCACACCTTACCTTGGTTGCTGAGGCATTAGGGGGTTCTCCTTGAAGTTCTTGAGCTGGTTTGGAGCTAAGAAAGCTGCTGGAGTGATCCTTGTGAAGAAGGTCTTCAAGGATAAGATTCTTGCCCTTTTTACCCCATTTTTGCATAGTCTTTTTGCCTACCTTGCTGGCTGTTTTAAGCTTAATGTATAACATATAAAAGTCTTGTTTTTACTTTCTTAAAATAGTTGTTTGAGGTTCCTTTGAGCTTTGGGGTTGTTTGACCCCTCATAGGCCTTGTTAGGCCCTATTTTTGTGCTATTTTGGTGAGCTCCGAGACCACCTTGTTTGGGCCCCCTCACCACTAAAATCTTGAGGGATTTCAGTGGTGAGGATGGTGGTTTGAGGTCCCAAGAAGGAGAGGGCCATCCCCTCTCCTTGTTGTCTTCAAAATATGTCATTTAAGCCTCATGTGTGAGCACCATTTTCGAGTTCATGTTGGCCATGTCTTAAGTGTTATTTGCGCTTATTTTGTTATGATATAGCACTGTTTTTACTTGGTTTAGACACACCATGCATGCTTAGCATACTTGTCTTGTAATGCCATGAATTTGCCTTAACATGCTTTGTGCTTTGAGCCTTGTTCTAGCATGATTTTGGCCAAGCTTTGTGAGGCTTTTGTGCATGTTTTAGTGTGCTTGAGGTCCGTTTTTAGTTGCTTGGGTCATCCATGCTTTGCTTCGTATAGCTACCATGCAATTCCCCTTGTATGCCTTGATCATTGACCCTTCTAGCATGCCATCCTTGCCTTGTTTCAGTGGTTTGGAACCACTTGCCATGCCATTTCAGTCCATTTAGCATGCTCGTATGCTTGCATTTGATGCTCCTTTAATGCTTTAAAAGGGTGTTGTCCTATGCTCCATGTTTGGACATTTGTGTATGCTTCCATGTGTAAGTCATTTAGATGCCATCTAAGTGGTTTTTTAGGTTCATTTTGACATGCTAAAACTCTGATTTTAGTTGTTTAAATCATGCCATGTTTGGTCTTTCTAGGTGTAGTTCAATGCCTCTTTGGTGAGCCTTAGGCTTTAGGCATGGTTGCATGATATGCGTTGTCTTGTTTATTTGGTTTGGCACCTTTTCTAACATGATTTCAGAGCTTCCTATGCATGCCATTTGTCCATGTTTATCCTCTTTTAAGTGTGTTTAAAAGTTGCTCTTTGGTGCTTAAGTCTTGAACCATGTATCTATGCATGCTTGTATGTACATTTGCCTTCATGTACTTAGCATTTTTGCCACTGTTTTGGGCTTAAAAAGTTACACGCTCATGCTGAAATTTTGGACCATTGTGTGCATGAATGCTTGTGTGTGCATTCGCCTTGCATATTGTCACATGTTTGTCCCATGGCATGTTGTTGCATGTTTGAAGTTGTGTTACATTTGGCATGCATCCCTCTTGTGGTTACTTAACATGTTGTCACATGTTTGCTTGATATGTTGTCACATATCATTTGCATGATTGTTGGCTTGCATACTTCGCATGCTTGTTGGCTTAGGTTGTGTGCCTAGTGTACATTACTTGCTTGCATGCTCATGTTGCATACTAGCTCACATGCCTAGGGTGCATTGCATTGAACATGCATACCTTGCCTCTTGAAATTAAGTGATAGAGGTTGGGCCTTTATGTGCTTATTTGGTTTGCATTTCATTTGAAATCAAAATGCGCACTTGGCCTCTTTGGCCATCACGCATTGAAATGCGCAATTGGTGGCCCGAGGTCGAGTCCTAAACTCTTTTGAGTCATAAACATGATAAGGAGTGTGGTTGGTGCAAACATTGCTTGAAATGCATTGTTATGCCATGTTTTGCCCTCTGCTGCTGTCAAAACAGGTTCCTGTAGGCATACATGGTCGGCCGACCATCTCCAATGCAAGTCGGCCATCCATTTATAGCCGATGGCTTCATTTGTGGTCGATGACCACCCTACCATGGCCAGTGATGATTCCCCTTGGCCGGTGGTGTTCCACAGTGTCCAAAGAGTGTACCTTGGGATTTGTGCAAGTCTCAGAGGAGCAGAGCAGGGTAAACAGGGGCATCTTGTGAATGGCATTGGATTTCCGGGCGAAGCCAATCCGAGCACGCGTGCATCCCTCTTCCCAAGGCCTTTTCATGCTTTCCTTAGCTTAATTGATTTGTTAATTAATTAGGTGGTCTGTAAATTATTTAATTAGCTTGTAGGTTAATTAAATTGTATTATTCTTTTGGGTCCCTCCGAGTGAGGGCAATTTTGTAATAAGTGTAGGTGCGTGTGTGCATGTCTTCCAACCCCCACTTCTTTCTCCCTTTTACTTACCTGCTTTGATGGTTAGTATTAGGACATGTTTAATTTAGCATACCTTATGCTATGCATGCGTGCATCATTCATCAGTTTTGCATGCACCGGGCTCGGCGCATCATGCTAATTGCATAGTATTTCAATTCCAAACTTGAATACGTGCATCGAGTTGTCGCATTACACATGTCATCCTTAGATTAGCCGAGCCTTTTCTAGTGACATTACGTATGATGTATTAGCCATTTGTTAGCTTGAACTAGGATCATGCATGATTACTAACTAGTTCATTGCTTTGGCACAGTACGATGTAAGTATTTATGCTTTAGCATCTCGCATGATTGTGAATGTTAACATGACAACATGCTTACTATGTGGCTATATGCTTATGTGATGTAAACTGCCTGAATGCCTATGGGTGAAGGTTGGATTGCTTGAGTTGGAACAACTTGTTGAAATCCGTGTTTTAGCCTACTTGCGAGTAGCAAATTTCAAACCTTTTTCAAGCGGCGGATATGCAATGCTTTATTCCAAATTAGGCGATCTAGTCTATACTTTTGTGTTGTGCGCATCACATAGTAAATCTAGGCTAATAATCGGAATAAGAACACATAATGTTTTCAAAACTTGATATCATGGTTAGTAGAGGCTGATCTTTGATCGGCGGCTGGGTGCTCATAGTGACCTTCCCAATCGTACCCAAGTTCGAGCCGAGGCAACTTTGGTGATGACGGACACGTGGCCTTAGGCAAGCAGTCGGGGTTTCTAAATTCCCGAAAAAATATTTAGGTGGCGACTCTATATCTAGCAAAGCGATCCATGTTTGGCACTTCTTTACAAAAATCTGCTTTTTCAAAGCGATTTTGGGATTTGGACTCTTTGGTTCAGATTAAGAACCGTGACAAATCGAGTCCGAACTGTAACGTTGAGGCCCCACGCGGGCGCGTCTACAGTACTACGACATGAATTTCTAAATATGTGTTACAACATGAGATTCTAGATATGTGCTATGACATGAAATATGCTCCACGACATGAGTTTCCAAACATGTGCTACGACAAAACCAAATATGTTATACTGTAGTGTGCTTTTCGTGCTCCTTTCAGATACGACTAGCCCTACAGTTCAAACTCACATGGTTCTAAATCTAATTCCACAAGTGCAATATGGAATAGATAAACACAAATGAGTCCAAATTTGGCAATTCTTTTGGAAAATCAATTTTAAATCAAAATGCCAAAAATTGACTGTTTTGCCAGATTACAGAGTTGCCACCTAAATGTTTTTGGAAAATTTAGGAAACCCGAGACTTGTGCCAAAGGCCACTTATCCGTCATCATCAAAGTGTCTCGGCTCGGGAACATAGGTACGAGAGGGAAAGGTCATGAATTGAGCACCCCGCTCGCCTGATCAAAGATCGGCCTCTACTAATCATGACGTGACTCTTATTTACATTATATGCTCTTGTTCTGATTTACTAGGCTAATTTACTATGTGACGCACATAAGTATAAACTAATTTTCAAAAGTTGAAACACTTTGATTTCATGTTTGTTTGAAAATTGCTTTGAATATGTACTACTTGAAAAAGTGACATCATATGTACATTCATCAAGTTATCCCCACTTAAGCAATTAGCCTTCATCCACAGGCATTCAAGAGATATATCAACTAAGCATTTAGTCTCATGGTAACATGTTCGACATGGCAACAATCCACACATATGCGATATGCTAAAGCAATAAGTGCTCACTTCATACTCCAAGGTAAGCCAAAAGAAACAAAAAAGTTAGAAAAAATGCATGATTCTAACGATACAAGATGGCTAATGCAACACATGCAAAAAATGCTACTAATCGGTTCAGTTGTCTAGCATGTCATGTAAATCACTTTGATAGCATGCAGTGGCACACGTATTCAAGAAAGTAATAAATGACAATGCCGTTAGAATGATGAACCGAACCTTATGCATGTAAGACAAATGGATACAAATCATGGAAAATGCTAAAAGAAACATGATGTTCTATGCTACCCACTATAAGCGGGTAAATAAAAGGGAGAAAGAACGGAGGTTGAAAGACATACACGCATTATTACATATTTGCCCTCACGCAGGAGGATCCGAATAACTGTCCTAGCTAATTACCAAATTAACAAACTATTGCAATATCAAAATGAATTAACTACACTAGTTAATTATTACAACGCCACATATTCTAGCTAATCAACTAAGTACAACACAAAAATTAACTAACTATGCTAACTAATTAATTAATTACAATTAAACCAACTAATTAGTTACAGTACAAAATTAATTACCTAAGTAATTAATTATTACAAGTCCCCTACTTTAAGTACAACATACTACCATTTAAACATAACATTAACGGGCCCTGAGAAATGAGGATGGTTCATGCATGGATCTGATTTCCACCGAAAATGCTTTACGTTACGCTTTGCTACAATGCTTTTGTTGCACAGTTAGAAAATTGAACGGTTTTTTGCCTCAGCCTTTGCTCTGTTTTGCAGGAAAAAGGACACTGCCTGGTTGAAAAAGGTAGCCAGCCGACTAAAAGAAGTGGTCAGCCGTGCATTAAAGTGGCCGGCCGACCACTAATGTTTGATACTGCCCTACTACAACAAACATGAAACGTAGCACAAACAGAGAATTTTTAGGGGATATTTGTCCACTCTGCCTCTCCTTATCATCAAACAAATCAAAGGAGGGATAGACTTGATTTGCAAGTCATCAATCGATGCAAATTCATTGCTTGATAACTTATGAATCAATGGATACAATTTCGATAAATGACAAGGAAAAGACTCATAAACCTCCTCTCTATCATGGAATTAACCCCTAAACCATTTTATTATCTTGTTACCTCTTAGCCTAATTTCATTACCTTTTTTAATTACCTTTCCATTCCTTAGTCATTTGAGTCCAAAAATGATAGTTGAGTCCAAAAATGATAATTAAGTCCACTAATGGAAAAGAGTGTCAAACAAAGGGTTGTTTTGGACATGGGAGAGAGGTCATGCCTTTGGTAATGAACCTCTGAAGAGATTAAACCATTAAGCACAAGGTCTCTTTCTCAAGCTTAAACAATACTCATTTTGAAGCAACTCTTAAAGCAACCAAAAAGGAAAAAAAAGAGGAAGGTTGCAGAGGTGATTAGAGGTGAACACAAGTATGGAAAGCACTAAATAAATACTACCAACCCAAATAGGTTAGTGTCTTATGTCTAAAACACCAAGCCTATGAGGACTATTACACTACAAGCCTACAATACAAAACATAAATGAAATGATCAACCTAAAATAGTCCTAAAACAGTCAAAAATAGCACTGAAATTCACATGGAAAAGTTTGAAAAAGCTAGCTACAATTATGGAGAAATAGAACTAGTAAACAAGCACAAGGAGGGGGTGGCTAACCCCTCCATTTTTGGGACTTCAAAACCACATTTCTAGCCTCTGAAAATCTCTGAAATTCAGTGGTAAAAAGCTCAAAAAAAGTTGATGGAAAGATGGGCAACACAAGGGCAAAAGCTTACGAAGTGAGGTTTAAAGAAGGGTGATCCACTCCTCTAACTTGGGTAGCTTTTAACCACAAGTTTCAGCCATAAAAACAGTTGAAAAAAGATCCAAAAACAAGTAAAGACAGTAAATAAATAAGGGAAAGAAGTTAGGAGAATTATACCTCTTGAAGAGAAGTAACACCTTGAGTTATAAACCACCAATTTCTCACCCTCAAAAGCTAATATTCAAGCTCAAGTACCTCAGCAAAAGGACCTCAAAAAACTTGTTTAAGAAGTCTAGTTAAGATGTGTATAGATTGCAAGGTAGAGAGAGAAATATTGTCTAAGAATTTTTCTTCTCCAAATTTTTCTAACCTAATTTTATGAAAGGGGGCCAAGTATATATAGAAAATTATGTTAGGCTCTCGGAAATATCAGTATAAAAATAGCTGGTGCAGTGCATGCACCTGTTGAGACAACTGTCATAGCTAGCAAAAATATCTGGTTTTATTGACACAACTGGCCGGCCGGCCACTAGTTGGATGGCTGTACACTTACTTCTAGCCAGCTAGCCACCAGTTGGCCAAAAATGGTGGTCCAAAAATGGTGCAAGGTTTGTAGGCTTTTGAGGCTCAAAACCAAGGCTTTCTGCTAAGGAAATCGAGCGTTAAGCGTATAAATTCATCATCGGATGATCAATCGGTCACGCCTTAGTCTTAAGGGCAGTCAAAAATGGGGTGTCTACAGTTGCTCCTCTTTAACAGAGCTTGAAGTCATGAAATGATGTGAGTGAATGTCAAAGCCCAAAGATGACCCATTTTGACAAGGCTGCAAGACTTGGGCAAACAATCAAGATATAAATTAAATTGGTTGAACCCAAGGGTTACCTACGTATCCCTTTGCAAGGAATCAAATCAGCGTAATTCAGGGGCTGAATGCAAAGTGATATGTATGATGCGATGCCAATACAAACGAGCATACCGCCCAGAAGATGAGATTCAATGCAATGCAAGAATTGACATAAATAACAAGAAACAATCTTAACTATGCTTTTGCGTATAAGGGTTAACAAGAGATGAGCCAAACTACACTTTCACGTAGAGAGGTGAGAAACAACCCAAACTACACTACCACATAGAGAGAAAAACAAAGCAAACCGAGCTACACTTCCGTGTAGTAACACGATCCTAACTACACTTTCGTGTAGAGAGGATAACAAAAACAAACCAAACTACACTTCCACGTAGAAGGGGGACAAGCACAACCAAGCTACACTTCCGTGTAGCAAGGTGATCCTACCTACACTTCCGCATAAAGAGGACACAAGAAAACCAAACTACACTACCGCGCAGTAAGGTACAATAACAAACCAAGCTATAAACAACCAAGCTACACTTCCGCATAGCAAGGTGATCCTAACTACACTTCCGCATAGATAGGATAAAAAAACTAACCAAGCTACACTACCGCGTAGCATGGTAAAAGACTGAACCAAGCTACACTACCGCATGGAAAGGTAAAAGAACGAATCAAGCCACACTTCCATGTGGCGAGGGAAACAAAGCAAACCGAGCTACACTTCCGCGTAGCAATGCGATCCTAACTACACTACTGTGTAGAGAGGATAAAAAGCAAACCAAGCCACACTACCGCATGAAAAGGTACAAGAGCAAACCAAGCTACACTACCACGCGGCAAGGTGATCCTAATTACACTACCGCGTAGAGAGGAGAACAAAACAAACCAAACCACACTTCCGCACGGCGAGGTGATCCTAACTACACTTCCACATAGAGAGGACAAAACAAACCAAGCCACACTTCCACATAGTGAGGTTAAAGGGAAGAAAACCCAAATCACATTCATATGACAAAGGTAGATAAGCACAACGCACATGAATATGACACGAAGCGACGTTAATTGAAAACCAGTATGATGACAACGCATGTTCTTCATTTACTTCTTTTAGTCTGAGTTTGCCTCTCTCTCTCTCTCTCTCTCTCATACGAATCCACTCCTAACCTCTCTTTCTCTCACTGATCTTCTTTCCTAAAACAAGAATTGATAAAAATTTCTAGTCATTGGCACATGATACTAGGTATGTTTAACAACCAATTAGTCTTAAAGCATTAAAAACTAAAAGAAAAAAATATTGTTATATATTACCTCAACATTCTTGTTCGTGTACACCACAAAAGCACTTTTACTCATTGTATTATTTTTAATTAGGCATTTGTGTTTGGACATAGGACCATCTTACTCTGATATACACATTTAACATTGTCTTGCTCTAAATGTTTTAGCTATTAGGAAATGGCATTATTTATTTCAACAGAATTGGTTTGAAGATATACTAGTGAATCATCTGTTTCGCCATCTCCGACTGCACCATAATCAACCACATTTAAAGTGTCTGATGTTCCAACATCTTCTACTTGAATGCCTAAGCCAAATGTAGCAATACAACATACCATAAGAATGCCAATTACCTCCTGCAAGAAAAACATCAAAGTGTATCCTCAGACATACACAGTTACATAAGATGTAATGCATGTTCATGCAAACAGGACAAGCATATGGGTTACGATGCACTGCGCACATGTAACATAAGAGGTATATGAGAATTCTATGCAAAAGACATGTGAATTAAAAAGATAGACAAAAACGATGTTCGCCAACGACCTCTAACTTACCACTTGGAGGTTCTGCAAAATGCTCAAAAAGGATACAACTTGCTCACATTTGAAATCGGGGCACATTCATGCACCAGAGACACAACGGGATTCGGAACGATGCAACCGGAACATAAGTTCAAGATCTTTGGAAACCAAATCCACTTCAAGTACCTCAATCCTTCTTCTCCAGCCCAAAACAGGACCTCCCATACACTGATTAGGCAAGAGGGTAGCAAAAACCAACCCTAGGCTACAAATGGGGCCGGCCGGCCACTAATAGGTGTCTGACTTGACCACTTGTGGCGGTCGAGGTAGTTTGGACATTTTGGCTTGGGTCTTTTAAATCCACGACCCAACCATCAATTTGCACCCACCCACACCACTGAAAGCACTCTCCCTCTCTCTAGGTGCTGTCTCTCTCTAGATTTGTGCTTTATACATGTTTTCCAATGCCTCACGCAAACTTTATTTGTAAAACCTCTTTGGTCCTCTACACTTTAAACCGACCAGATTTTGTTTTCGTTGATTTTTTGAGTTTTCATCACTTTGGGCTCATTTCCCTTAGGTTTTTCTTGGGTTTTGTAAACTTTCCCGGGTTTTGACTTTTTCTTCCATTTTTCTCTCTCCTAGGGTTGACTTTTTTAAAGTTTTCCCTCTTTTTCCTCATTTTCTCCATTTTTCACCCACTTTCTAGATGGCGAATGATACCCCACATGACGGTGCCCTTCCCGAGGTACCTGTGCTTCTACCTATAGCCGAAGTAGAAGGGCCAGCAGTTGCTGAGGTCGGTGTAGCGGCGGAGGATATCGCAATTGATTTTGAGGCGGAGGCAGAGGCAGTCTTTCCACCAAGGGTCGAGCCTAAGCTGTTGCCACTAAGACTAAGACCATTTGATCCGACCACTTATCACCCACAGACGAAGCGATGGCCTCCGGCAACATGTTGTGGTTTGATATTTTGTCGGTGGCGTACTGAATGATGTTTTGCTTAGAGAACGGACCTCCCACCTTTCTCACGACACTTCTAAGGTACAAACTTTGCTGTCATGCACTTTCATCTATTTAGCCATTTCATTACTGCCTTTCATTTGACTCACTCTTTCCTTGTCACAGAAGGACTCTTGCTCCTAGAGAGGTTACGGGACGGTGACGGCCTGGGACTGGTATCACAAGATTCCCGCTCAGGTCCACGATCTTGTCAATGAGGCGGGCTTTGGCCTATTCTGCACTAGGCTCTCACGCCATATGGCCAGTCGAGCCATACTCGGAGCATTGGTGGAGAGGCAATGAGACACCACTAACTCTTTCCACTTATCTTCTACCAGGGAGATGACGATGACTCCCTATGATTTCTCGTTGATCACCGGCTTTGGCGTGAGGTGATCCGATCCCCTTTGATATGGATATGGGCTAGTGGGAGGTGGCCTGGATCTACCTACTTAGGCGGGCCATGCTATCTGAGCAGCTATGGTCGAATCTGGTTCCTCAACCACTTTTGCGGGAGTTAGCCTGAGACTCAAGAGGAGGTAGAGCAGTACACCCGGGTTTCTTGATATACCTTCTCGGTACCACCTTGTTTGCAAATAGGTGGAATACCGTAGGCTTGTATCTGTTGAGCACCCTTGTGACCTTGCCTCGAGTTCAGTTTTATAACTAGGGTGGCACTGGCCTTGCCACCTTCTATAGATACATGAGCTCTGGTTCCCGCATGAAGGGGAACAATGTCGAAGGCTATTGGAGAGCCTAGGAGGTACACATTGCACTTTCAGTTTTTGTTTCCTTCTTATGCTTTTTGCTTGCATTTTCTACTTTATATCTGTCCATGTATTGTGTTTTTTGCTTTGCACTTTTTATTTAACACTAGTCACACATTGTGCCTTCTGCTTTTCACTTTCTATTAATATCTGTTCGCACATAGTGATTCACAACTAGTATTTCCTTGCAGCTCTGATCTTATGCTTATTTTCTGACCCTCGCCCCGATGACAGTAGCGGAGATAGCACCAGTCGTGCCCTACTCACGGCGGTATGATGGCAGGTACCGGTGCCGGCGCCATGATGACATGATATTCGCTTACTTCCGCCAATATTTTGACACAGTGGTGGCCTCGTGAGGCAATCCGAAACTTATAGTCATTTCTTCTTTATTTCCATTGCTACTGTTCTGATTCATACTCTGACAATTGACAGCAACTAATAACTTGTAAATTCTCCATTTACAGATCATGTGATAGCCATGGGCGATGATGCTAGCCGGAGTCAGGGACCAGTATGTCAGGGCTTAGGCTACCTCTGATCTTGGATCTTCTTTGGAGGCCCATTCTACTAGGCTTGGTTTCTGGGTGAGCGTTTCGTACACCAAACCATAGGCCTACTTGCCTCAGTTATTCCTACTCCAACTCTAGTATCGATGAGGTCAATCGATAGCCTCCTAGTTAAGGCTATTATTCAGTTCATGCAGGGCCAGGATGCGAACTATTTCTAACAAGACGGAGACTACACAGCCTTCATCAGGACTCACCTTATGCCACTCCTAATCGAAGTTCGCGTTGGCGATGCTACAAGTGCCCTCTTTGCTAGAAATGCTACCTATGAAGCCGAGGCTGATGTTAGAGAGGCCCCTCCCATTGTACATGCAACCGGTTGGCCAGCAATTCCTACCATGATTCCTTGTTGGCGACCAAGCGAGACAGCCTATCAGATCTCAATAAAGCTACCGGAGGTGGGGCACAGGTATATTAGAGCCCCGGGCGCACTTCAAGTATGGACCACACTTGACAACTTGCATCTCGCATTTTCCCTTTCAGACACTGATTAGTCAAATTCACTTGCAGGCGCCATAGAGTACACGGAGGGCCTTCTTCAGCTGGTTACTTCTCTAGTTCACATGGTGCAGAGGAGAGAGACGTTGCTCGCTCTTCACGGTATCCAGGTATATTTTTCTTCCTCTCGTGCATTACATTACTGACTCACACTGCACTAACATGCCATACTCCCACTGATATACAATACTCATACTGTAAATTGACATGCATTCTGGCACTGCCTCACACCGCACTGATGCACTACACCTATGCTGAATTTACCTCCTGCATCATACTCATACTGCATACTACATTCTACAACTTACATACTGTGTCTGATCCTCTGATACTTGTTTTGTCAGATCCCACCTACACCGAGGGCACCAGCGATAGCGGCAGCACCGGCGACACCTCCTTGGGTTGTAGGGAGAAGAGGTAGACAAGCCCCAGCACACGGCCAAGATGAGTGTCGAGGTCAAGGCAAGAGCAGAGGTGTTCGAGGTCAGAGTGACGAGTCCTAGACAAAAGAGACCTCCCCTTCCTCGAAGCTGATTTTGAGTGATGATGATATTGAAACCAGCGGCATTGAGGAGGCAGTGAACAGATGCTCTGAGTCCAAGAGCGAGGATAATGATGCCAGCTCAAGGTCGAGTAGTGAGGAGGATGCCAAGGCCAGCTCTGAACAGAGATAGGATGCTAGCTCTGGGTCGGAGTCTGATTCTGATAGCGGTGCTAATGGAGACAGTGCCCCTGAGTTCCCTCTGAAGAAGAGGATGAAGAGGGCCTCTCGAACTTGATGCGACTGGCGTAGATTTTTGTACTCTTTTGCTTAATTTCTTTTGTTTTGGTAGCTTAGCACATGTATAGCTTCAGCTAGGTTTTACTTTTGTCTTCGAAAAGACTTGTATTCTCTCTTTTGTAAAAATTATGATCGGGGTAAAACCTTGCATTTTTATAAAAAGAACTTTGTTTTTGCATGATAAGCACCACACTTGCATAAAATGAAAATGGAGTTGAATTTGAAACCAAACTACTCGTGTTGGAATGATGTTCTCAATCGGATAATGAGCCGACCAATGACCAAAATACAAAAAACAACTCGATAAACAGAAAACAAAGTAAAAGCAACCTAAACACAACTATTAACACTTCCTAAAAGCAAAAGACTCAAAACAAGACCCCAAAATACAAAGACCAGGATACAACCAAACTGCCGAAACTACCAGGTCCACAAAAATGGACGATCGGCCACTAAAGGTGGCCGGCAGCCGATTGTGATCCATCAAGCGGGCGGCGGTTGGCATCCACTCACAGCCTTATCTTCTACAAAAGGTCTTCCTTCGTAATTTCTTCACCAAGACCTCATTTTTGCTGCTGTTTCTTCCACAAATTGAGATATTTCTTGCCGAGAAGTTCAAAGATTAGATAGCCACTTTGGACGGCACGGAAAAGGTAAATTTCTGAGGTTTCGGCATAAACGCACTTTTTTCGTTGAGCCGTACTTCACTTTGTTTTCTGTTCCTCCATGCTGCGGTCCGATGTTGGGACCCAATTACACATGTATTTTGCTTCAGCGCACAAGAAATGTGTCCGACTCTTGAAGAGTTTCAAGCATTGATGGAGTCCCGGCGAGATGAGGAGATCATACCTCAGCCCCACTTTGGCTATGCCCAGGCTTTGGGACGGATGCGTGGGCTCACTTTGCACGAAGCTCGATCTTTAGCTCACGACAGGAAGATAGATATACCCGACTTGATTCATCAATTTTCCGACATTGGCGATAGAGGTGACCTCCTTTGGCGAGGTTATCGGCAACATGCCCTCTGTTTATGTATGTTCGCGCACTTCCTTCTTGCCCCTAGTTACAGCGGAGCCAACATTAAGCTGATCGAAGTGGCCCAATGCCTAAAAGAGGGTAAGAGCTACATTGGTTTGGCGTTGGCCAAGACCCTGATCGGTTTGGACGCTTTTCATCGGCGAGTGACTACTCGATTCGCAACGAGTCTGCTACTTCTCCAGGTATTATTTCTCACCCTTTCTCATTTATGCTCACATCACTTGGCACTCATGCTCTATTTTTCTCTCAAGGCCCTTTTTTTTTACTTTTGTCTCAACGTACATCTCTCTATTTTTTAATCTCTCTTATTTTTCATCACTTCCCAGGTATGGCTAATGGATAAGTTGAAAGTAGTGGACCCTTGCCTCGAGTATACAGCTAGAGCTTACTTCTTTCGCCAGCGGCTAGTGGACTTTCCCTCAGAGGGATGGTAGTGCAATTGGATGTGCAGCAGATCTGCAGCTGACATAACTTGGCGTTGCCTTTGGCTTAATTTGACTGAGATGAGCTATAACTTGTCCCGACAACTGGGCATACAGTTGATTGGCCTCACACATTGCGTGTTCTATTTCCCCTTTCAGTTCAGACGCCATTTTGGACATGATCAGACCCGGCCAGAAGAGGGGTTAGAATACCCGAATCTATTCCCAATTCGTGCTTCAAACCTGAATTGGTACCGCACTGCTTGGAGGACAAGAGAGCTTCTGGCTCGCCTAACCGATTATGCCCTTTCGACAAGTGCTTGACTTGGCAGGGCGAGCCACGAGTTGGGCCAACTTTGGCGGCAGAGACCTCCACGAGCACGAGCAAAGGACGCAGAACCACCTGACTTATCTAGATCCCTAGTTTATTGCTTTGACTTTTCTTTTCAAGTTTTATGTTGTAAAAGCAACTTTGATTTAATCAAAGATTCGGAGAATGTACTTGTGTTAAAATCAATGGAATTAAAGTTGTGAGCAAAAAAAATTTTCCTTTTGGTCCCAAAATGGTCTAAGTTGTAAAAGGTAAAATTTTGGAAAAAATCAACTTTTATTAAAACTTTTCAAAACCATTTTAGGGAATGATCATTACCTGACACACATGGAATCAGCCCTCAAGATACACAGCCCCGAATAAGAAAATCATAACACTGTTACTGCACTTCATTCCAACTAGCCCATCTGCTAAAATAAAGATAACACAACCAAGCACAAATGACGAACAAAGATGGCCTAATCAGACAAAAGGATAGGACAGTTGAGTTGGCGATGGTTACGGCTAAACTCCAGGATAAAGTTGTCTACGTATCCCAAAGATGGGAATCAGACCTTACGTAGTTCGGTTCAGGTTCACTCGAGTATTAACATTCTTCTTTTGCACTCTAACTTTTGCCAAAGTCACCCTTCTAGGTTTTTAACCTTGTGATCTTAGTTTTTCTTTATTTCTAATTTTTCATACTCTAACTTTTGCCTAGGTCGCCCTTCTGGGTTTTTGACCTAGCGAGCCTCTCAAGGATAATATTTCTTCAACTTGTCCATATTGATCAGCTGTGAAAACTCCAGGCCATCTAGGTCCATGAGAATAATCGCCCCTCCTGACCAGATAGGTTTGATAATATAAGGGTCAGTCCAATTAGGTCGGAATTTTCTTTTAGGGTCATGGATGAGAGCTCGGTTGTCCTTGAGCACCATCTCCCATTCTTTGAGATTCCTGGACCTAACCTTCTTGTTAAAAGCCCAGTAATTCTGCGTTAGTAGCCCTACATGTGATACAATGCCTTCAGCCTCCTTTCATCAAACAACATTAGCTCTTCGAACTTACTCTGCTGCCAATCCGCCTCTATTATCTGACACTCAACCATAATTCACAGCAATGGTACTTCAATCTCTATTGGCAAAATAGCTTCCATCCCATATACCAAAGAATAGGGGGTTGCTCCTGTGGATGTCCGAATCGACGTTCTATAGCCCCAGAGAGCAAACAGAAGTTTATTCGGCCAGTCCTTGTAGGTTTCCACCATCTTCCGTAAGATGTTCTTGATATTCTTGTTAGCAGTCTCAATAGCTCTGTTGGTCTGTGGTCTATATGTCAATGACTTGTGAAAAAGCCATGTTATATTTCTCAGGCAGACCCACCACCTCTTTCTTGAAGTGTAAGCCATTATCTGATATGATCTCGTTCGGAACTCCATACCGGCAGATGATATTGTTTCTGATAAACTTGGCTATATGCGATGCTTTCAACACAGTATAAGACTGAGCTTCCACCCACTTCGTGAAATAGTCTATCGCCACCAAAATGAACTCACGTCCATTTGAGCCTTTGGCAAGACTACCCCAATTACGTCGATTCCCTAGACTGAGAATGGCCATGGTGAAGTCATGTTATAAAGTTTTGACGATGGTATGTTCATGCAATTGGCATGGATCTGATATTTGTGGTATCGCCATACAAAACCAATACAATCCTCCTCCATAGTTGACCAATAGTAGCCTTGTTTGAGGATCTTCTGGGCCAGCATCACACCATTCATATGCGCTCCACATTCTCCTCTGTGGATAGCCTCTATGAGCCGCTTCGATTCCTCTTTCTCCACACACAGTTTTTGTATTCCCAGATAACCTCTTTTATACAGCTTGTTTCCATAGATGATAAATTGGACAGCTAGACACCGTATTCCCCGTTTATCTTTGGCATTTGCCCTCATAAGGCTACTCTTAAATTAAAACCACAAGGCTACTCTAGAACTCATCTTCTACACAATAACCTTTAGACCCTTCTTCAATGGGTGATATCTCTGATCATGCACCATTGAGAGAGGGTATTTGTAGTTTGTTTGAAAGAATGTGTTTTTGGGATTGCTCTATTTCTGTGTATTAAGAAAGAGAGAGAGAGAGAGAGAGAGAGAGAGTATGAACAAAACAAAGAAATTATATGAACATATATATATATAAGATGAGAAGGAATGGAGGAAGTGGATATCTGAAGGGCAAGTATTTCTAGGATTGCTCTGTTTATTCTTCAATGACCATTTGTCGCACAATATATTTATTGTTGAGAGAAAGAGAGAGAGAAGGGGGGAGGAATCAAGAATGAGTCATTGATGTTCGCCGTCATCGATGTCGGAGGGAAGTTCAGTTTTGTTATGTTAAATGAAATTCAATTTTTTTTTTTTTTTTTTTAGCTAATTAGTTATGAGCCATAGATTTGGTTAGAGGTGACGTGACTAAATCCTAGCCATTGACCAAATTGAGGGTTGGAGATGATCTGGACTCAGCAACTGTTGATTGCTAGGGTGTTTGAGAGAGAGAGGTCTGATTTGCACGAATATTGTGCCACGTCATTCTAGGGGTTCAGGGGAGTTGTTTTTGTGTTGAAAGTTAAACTTCAAATTTCTTTATATCTACTCAAACGGAACATTAATAATATTGTATACATTATGTCACTTTATCAATTGAATAATATTATATATATCAATTAACATACTAATAGATGATGTGATATAATTTTAGAAATTTTGGATATATATAATTTGTATAATAGATATGGTCAATAATAATGACATAACACTAGTTGGTATACTAGTATGTATATTAATTAGTGCATGTAACGCTACCGTTATCAATTAGAGACAATTAGATAAGAATGAGAAAAAAGAAAATAAAGTTGTGATTTCTCCCGGGGACATTGGCGGATGCAAGAGCATCGCCCCTGCATCCATCTATAAAACCTCAATTACCAGACGTGGATTTGTCATTAATTTGTAAATGATAAAGAGTCGACTCCTCCACTCAAGTCTTAACTTCGTCAATTTATTTGAAGTATTGAGTTAAAGTCATGCTATAATACATAATATATATCGTATATAATTTATGATTTGAATTAATGTTACGAATTATTATAGTGTTTGATTATAAACCATTGTGGTGATGGAGCTAACAAATTATAAAATTAAAATTAATTTCATCTCATTCTAATATTTGATTATGTTTCAAAATAATATTTGATATGATTTATTGTGGTGATTTTGGTTATGTCCCAAAATGACACCTTCAATTATGGCTTTAATTAAAGTTAGTTACGACCTCAGTCAATGTGAAAAGTACTTATCTATTATTAGTTTTTTTATCTTATATTTTGTGTAACATGTAACAAAAATTTATAATTTTGTTTTCGTACTTTTTGTTTTGTAAATGTCTATCGATTGAAAATATTATTTGCAAATTTAGAAATGATATTTAATTTATATACTTATAAAAATAAATATTTTAGTGCAACATATATGTGCAAAACTTTTATAATAATGTGATAAAAAAAAATTTGTAATCAATTTTTGTTGTACATAGTTTGGCCCTCTCTTACCAAAATTTATGTGTCCGCCATTGTTCATGTGAGAATCCAAATATAAAAATAAAATAAAATAATTAAATAATAATTATTTTACAAACTATTTTACTTGTAAATCTTTAAGTACAAATTAAATATTTGGAGGGTCTTTTAATTAATTTTAAACTTAAAATAAATTTATGATGAAAGTCTTTAATTTAGAAGTAAGATTTATTATTAAAAATAAATATATAAAATAGAGAAGAGGGTGTGACTTGAACTCTACACCACAAAATTAATAAATAAGATTTTTACTATTTGAGTTACATATAACTTATATATATATATATATTGTATATTTATCTATTTATTTGACCTACATAAGCATTATGTGTGCCCACAACTAGTATAAAGTAAAATAAACACAAACCCTACTCTCTTATTTATTCGCCACATATAGCAGTATCCACACTACCACAGGAGAGAGATTGAGAAGAAAAAAAAAAAAAAAAAAGTTGCAATCAAAGAAGAACTTTTGAATGTATAGTATGTTTTTAACTTTCTTCTTTCTTTTATTTTTGTTCTTTATCCTTATTCCATTTTATGATTTAGTTCATTGATGGAGAGGTTGTACGTTTATGCATTTTGTATATATATACATTGTTAAGAAACTTGAGGAAATAAACTGTGTGTAATGAATGGGTGTAATTCTTAATTTAAAAATTCTATACAGAATCACAAACTTTAAAATCGAGAAATCATATTAAACGGATGAATTTTAAACTGAAATTTTTACAGTAGATTAATTACATATTGAATTACATATCAGAATTTTCTCATAATTTTTTAGAGTCAAAATCTATATTAACTAGTGCGTTTAAATCTGTCCAAAAAACTGGTGTAAAACAGTTACTTCGAAAGTGTGTTCTCTTTAGGTATGAATCTGAAAATTTTCAAATCAGCGTCATTAGAACCAGTTATGAGTCTAGTTTCTAAAATTTTTGGCATTGCGTTGATTGCTCGTGTATACTAAGAGAACCATTAATTTCTTTAAAGTGTTGAAGGAAGCGGCCTGTTTGGATATAATTAATTGTAAATAATTATTTTGATAAACAAATCAAGTGAAACCAATTGGGTTTGAAGCTTAGAATATATTAGTTGCTATCTAGAGGGTTTTGGAATTTTTTGAACAGTGTGGAGTGGATTTTTAATTTTCAAAGTTAGCGAATGGATTGCGAAAACTTGTTTAAAATTCTGTTTTATCTCAAAGTCATATTTAATTAAGTTTCAATCTGAACCCATGTCATGGTTAATTTGAAACCTTGAAGAACATGAACTTAGGTATTATTTAAGAATAATGGTGAGTGGGGTTGAGCTATGTTAGTGCACTTTAGTTTGGGATTACTTTAGTTTATTATTCCTTTCAGTATGTTTGAATTAGTAATGACATGTAATTTTAATACTTTGTTCAGGACACTAGTTGGACTTCCATACTTTATTCGAGGATTATATTGTACCGTGTTCAGGTGAGTAGTTGCATGCTACATATTTTTATAAATATTCCCCAACCTTGAACTGTTGGAAAATTAAATTGTTATTTCAAGACTAAACTATTTTGATAAATTATTATATTATCAATGAAATTAAATTATTTCTGAAACATGTGTAAACTTAGAATACTGTAAACTATTTGTTATGGTCTCATATTTATAATGGTGAACTACCACATTTTGCGAAATTGAATTGTATTGATTATTTGGACCATCTGTATATTTTAGTCTAGAGAAATTATTCCACTGTGTGTGGTGACTCTGGCCACTAAGAAACAGATTCGGGTTAGGCCGTGATGACTCTAGTGATCGTAAGGAAAAGACTTAGGCTAGGCTAGGTGACTTTCAATCGGATCGTCTTAGAGAAAAGGCCCAGGTTGTCATCCCAAGGATGACTCTTGGTTCAATATTGGATTCAAGGAGCTTATTGCCTTGAAAACTTTGTGACATGTTACTTGTTATTCTTGGTACTCAGCAAATTATTGGTGTTCATGTTGTAATCTATTTTAAGTGAAAAATGTCATTTATCATATTCTTAAAAGACATGAATATTTTAATTGTTAAACTGCGAAACCTTCTTTTTGAAACAAATTATCTTAATCAAAAGTGTATGCCAATCTAATTCTGTGATATATATCTTATTTTGGAATTGAACCCTGTTTTCAAAACTATATTTACTATCCATGTTGCTACTCACTGAGCTATCAAGTAACTTAATTATTTATCATTTCCAGGTGTTATAAGGACTTCGAATGGACTCATGACGTAGCGGGGCTTAATTGCATGAACCTCTAGGACATTCGTTATTTTATTTTAGCTTACTATCTCGATTTTGTGCATATATTGTGGTCGGATTTTATTTAAAATTATTTTATTTTATGAACGGTTTGTCTTTCATTTAATATATATTTTTAAAAGTTGATTATAGCTTGTTTTACTATTTATACTTGTGACTTGTCATTGATTTTGGGTTTTGATTTATTAATTTATGAGCTATCGTCACATTTATTCTTTGTAACTATGGGTTCATGTTTAGGCTTATGTATGGGCTAAGGCCTCGTTTGGCAAGTGACTGTTTTAGTCAAAAATCTAAAAAGTCACTAAAAAAATCAAAAAACCAACAACCCATAACAATAAGTCAAAGATTTTTTTTTCTCTCTACTTTTTACACATCTTTTCGTAAAAAGTCAAAAAGTCATCCCAAACATACTAGTTTTTTTTTACATCACATTTTAGCCAAAAAATCAAAATGTTCCTAAAAAAACCTATTCCCAAACGAGGCCTAAATCCCTGTGGACCATGGCCGGTCATGCCTAGAGTTAGGGTGTGACAGCTTGTAGAGATAGAAAAGAAACAAAATTATTGTGTTTTCTCACTATTTTGTTTTAAAAATATCAATTCATTTCTTATTGATTGCGTTAATCCCCCTCGCCAAGATAAATATAAAGGAATGTAATATGAGAGTTATACACTTCCATTTTGCATGCAAGGCTGCTACCAACCTTTTTCCCAACCTTTTCTTTTCTGAAAAAAAAAAAAGGGGGGGGGGGGGGGGGGTGGTGTTGTGGGGGAATTATGAAGAAATCAAATGCCAAGTAACACCAAACCAAGCAACTATGTGAAAACCAAACCAAATGAACCAAGCACACCTTACAAACTTAAAATGAGACAAAGGAAGTAGTTGCAAACACCGTATAGACCTGAAGTGGAACCGACTTATCAAGGTTCCAATCTCCATCCATGCTCAGAAAGTGCTTCAATCACCCGGAAAGATGCCTCTGCAGTGTCATTCAGTGGAGGATAGCTCCATCTTTCTGATATCTGCACAATCAAACGACAATATGATATTTTAATGGAGAGATTGATTTTGTTCAACATCAACCACCGCAGTACCAATGGCATAATTTGATTGTGCAGCAGTTATTATAATTGCAGTACAAGATAAATAGAGAAAGACTTTGGACTTTGTATGGAACTCACATCTTCTTTACCCGTGAATGGTCGCACCACTCCTCGTTCCTGCAGAGATTTGTGGAACTCCGCAAACTTCCATGTACATCGCTCTGCTCCAATAACATAAACAGGCTTTCTGCAGCATAAATTATTAACATTTCAATTGGGAGAAAAATCAAATTAAAAATGTTGAAGTATCACTAGTTCAAACATACCCAGTACTGCAAGCCTCACTCAACATACTAACTGAATCAGCTGTGATTATGAAAGCATCAGCCCAAGCAAGATGCCCCATGTGAGGATTTGGATCTAACCAGTATAAATTATGCAAACATTGTATGAACTTCAAAATTCAGAAAAATGCGCTCCAAAAAGCCTTCAGATGATAATAAGAATTGAATATACCTTTGCCATCCCAAATGTAAACTTTAGGATGATAACTAAATTCCTTCTCTAAGATATCAGATACCTGTTGATCACAGAATGCACAAACAATAGCCCCCCATTTCCATCAAGATAAAAGAAATTACTATAAATATGCACACCTCCTGTGGAGTTCTTCTCGAGAAAGATATTCGAAGGCTTCCAAAACTCCGACGAACATTCTTCAGGAATGCTGTCAACTGTTTTGCAAGGTCTGCACCATATTGACAATGTTCTACAATAACAACAAAAATATAACATAAATTATGGGAAGTGTTGTTATAACCTATGATACAGGATCAGCAGGGAGAGAAGTGAATAAAAAGAATACTTATATGTGATTTTTCTTCCGATAAAGAATAAACTATTGCAAGTATGAAATCATATCTGACTTGGAGAATGATAAGCACTAACACAGCAAACCCGTTTTAACTAAAATTGAAGCTTTTTCAGGCAAGCCATGAGCAAAGTCATCATAGAAGCAGATTTGCAATAGCAATGTTACAATATACTTTTTAAACACTAATGTAATTATGTACAAGCATGAGAGGGGATCCTGTATGATAATATGCACCTTGCAAGATTTAACGTAAATAAATAAATAAAGGAGAATGAAAATTTTAGGATCTTTGAACATCAATTACTGCAATTCTATCTTTTTTTTCTTTTTTCAGGTTATGCAAAGACCAGAGTAGTAGGATACAAAAAAGATTTTGAGTAATTCATGAAGGCACTCATATATGGATATAAATATACTAATAAATTTAAATTATAAACCAATGCATACAATAAAAAAAGTGAACAGACCCTAAAGTTTGAACAATGTGATCCCAAAAACAAAACCCTATAGCTTGAACAATCTTACCATCTAAAAAAAGAAAAAAATAGAACCTTGAACAATCTTAAATGCCAACTGCATCAGAGAAGTTAGTTCTATGCAACAAAACAGACTTCAGAGTTTGACCAACCTCATCCACTCTGAGTTACTTCTAGACTCTTTTCTGTCATCAGGACCACAAATTCCCATTAACAGGTCCAACTCAATATCAGAAGCAAACAAAAGTTGTGGGAAGGAGGAAAAAAGGACACGGTATCAAAAATAGAGATGCAAAATACACCTTGAATATTGTCTAGCTAAAACAAAGACTAATACCCACATTAGGCCAATTATACCCTATAAAAGGCTAAAACTCAAAACTTTCTCTTCCATCATTTGATGCAAACATGAGAGGCATCAACTTAAAAAACCCTTACCCATTGTAAGTCCACACAAAAAACTGAATACCCAATGTGGGAAAACAATGGTGCTAAAAGAGAAATTTTATATATTATAGGGCAAACTTCACTTTATCCCTGTTGGTTTGGGCCATATGCGGTTTACCCCCCTAACATTTAGAAATGACCACATAATCCCCATATGGTTTGTGGACCAAAATGCATGCTAACTTCTGTTAACCGGACATGTGAATTGACCTTTATGCCCTCGTCTTCTTCCTCTTCTCTCTTTCGAATTAAACCTGCAATACACACACTTATTTTCTTTTTTCTTCCTTCCATGCTGCCAACTCTAACAAATTTCATTCCAACTTCTGCAAGAAACCCAAGCAGCACACACATCTCCGCACCAAAAAAATCAATGACCCATTCTCACCATTCATCAACAGTAAATGCATATATATTATCCACTAGTATATACTCAGAAATTATTATAGGCTGCCGGGGGTGTCGGAGAAAGGGAGGCTTTTGACCAAGCTGGTTTCGACAATGTCTCTGGCGCCAACGATCAAACCCATGCTGTCATAGCTTCTTGGAGCATAGTAAAACTCTGGCCTCCAAAGAAAAATACAGCAGATTCAATCTTGATATATACAAATCTTGATGTATATATATTTGTACGAATTTTTTAAACCAAATCAGAGCATAAAAATTGGTCAACAGAACACCAGAAAAAGGAGAGCCTAAGCTAAGATAATAATTGTTAATGGAAAACCATAACAGAGCATGGTAAACAATTGATAAATACACTATTTGAATTGTATTTCCAGACCATTGTACAGAGGCATTAACTTGGAGATCTCATGAAAGCTTTGCTCAAGCAAAAATTGAAGGGATTGGAAGAGCACTGTACAGTGATGACAAATGGAGAGAGGGGAAGAGGGATGATGAAGACAAGGTGGTACTGATGGAGGGAAAAGTGGCTGACCTGCGAATTGTTGAGTTGGGGGAAGAAGATGAAATAAAGAGCGAGGCTTTATCTGGATTTTTTTTGTATTTTTCGTTTGAAAATGTGAGGCACAAGTGGAAGTGGAAGTGGAAGAAATGATGAGAGGTAGAGGAATTGTAAGTTTGTATTTTTAGAGAGTTACTAGGGAAGAGGAAGTTGGTGTGGTACAATGGGTTGGAGTTAAGGAATAGAAAGAGAAATAGTAGAGAGGAGGAAGAAGAATGGTATGTGTAGACATCCCATTTTGACAGACTGTAAAACTTTGGATGCTTGCTAGCCTCCCGATGATGAAATAGTACTTAACTTCATCCTTTGAATGATTAAGGATGTCTAGAGTTGCTGTATAAGCCTGTTTTGGCCAAAAACCGACTTTTTGCAAAATGACCATTTTGCCCCTAAACCCGTTTTTAGCCAAAAAATCAATTTCTTAACCCCGAGAAAGAGAGGAAAGCCTGGTTGTCCTTTGATTGAACGTATTTTTCAAAATTAGTGACCCATTTTATCAAAAACATTAATCAAAAGGCAATACGGACTTACTTGGGCCACAAGCAAGCCAAGATCATGGAATGCATGCAAGGATGACACGTGTACCATGGCAAAGGGTGTGTTCGCATGTGCCTCGTGTGTGCGCACAAGAATGGTGCATGTGCATATCCAAGCGTGACAGTTATTTTTAGAAACTCAATATTTGTGCATTTTTTAAGGGAGGCGGCAAAGGAAGCGATGGGGGTTGCCCTAGCTTGCTCCCCACGCCCCCCTCAAGCCTATATAAGGAGCCCCTCCCCATCCCTTTCAAGGGTGTTAAGAAGTTTGAACTTTTGTCAGCTTTTGAGACCAAAACCACCCACTTTCTCTCCCCCTCTTCCTTAGCTCTGAAACACACACCCCTACAGCAACTCTAAACCTCTGAAAAACACCCAAGGACAGAAGAACTTGAACCCTAACTCAGAATCCAAGCTTGAGAGAGGCTTGCAAGCAAGGAACTCAGCTTCTCTTGCTACCTTCTTCATGTTTTCTTCAGTTTAAGGAAACCAGCAGGTAAAAACACTTTTACCTTTTATATTTCAGTATCTTTAGGCTTTACTTTTAAGTATTCCTTCATGCTAGGATGTTAGGCCATCATCTCATCATGTAGTCATTTGGTTTATTCACTTTCTCACCTCTCTCTTGCATGCTTTATTTATATTGTTAGAACATGTTCTTAAGTCTATTTTAATCATATAATCAGCATGCATGGCCCAGTTTGAATCATTACGTAGTTTAGTTTATATTTTGTTTTCATTTGTTAGTTGTTCCATTTGTGCATATTCATCATCTCTCCCTCCTTAGCATGTGTTTGCTTCTTGCATCATCTTTTAAATAATGCAAGTCAAATGTTTTCTATACAAAATTGTATATTTTGAATGTTTTTGTGAATATTGCCTATCTTAGTTTAAGTCCATTGCCATAAAATAAATTAAAATATCCTTTTTAATGGAAAATCTTCACTTTTAAGAAGTATGGCATTGTTCTTTCAATCTAAGATGGGTGACATTCACTTTTTATTCAAATCACATAGTTTTAGGATTAGTTAAATGCTTTTGGGCTTGAAATGAACTCGTGTTAAAGGTTTTTAGGCTTAAAATGAATTTGTATGAATAATTAACTACTAAAATCATAAAATAGAAAGTGAGTAGAGGTCAATCTTCGGATTGGGCAAGAGGGGATGCTACCATTCAATAACCTGCTCCTCTTGTACCTAAGCTCCTAAATTCGGAGTTATTCTTGGCTGTGATGGACTAGTCCTTAACTTAGTTTTCATTGTTAAAGGTTTCTTAATTCCCCTTTAAAAATTAAGTGGCGACTCTTTATTGTCAGTGTGGGATGTATGCCTTAGACTCGAAAAAGGCACGGCACCCACAGCATGCTTTTGTAAATTTAAAGATATGCAAGGGGTATTCTGATCGTAAAATATAGCTCACTCTTTTCATGAGCGTGTAAATCTCACATCCAGTTAACTTAGATGGAAAAGTGGACAGTGCAATTTGGTCCACAAACCACATGGGGTTTATGTGGTCATTTCCAAACGTTAGGGGGTAAACCGCACATAGCCCAACCAATAAGGGATAAGATGAAGTTTGCCCTATATTATAAGCATGTGGTGAATCTCCTTCCACAGATGTTTCCAGCTTGGATAATTATATATTTTACAATTCGTAATTTATTAAGCATCAATCATTTAACATCAGGAAGCATAGAGTTCCAACATAATCAGCCCCTTAGATAGAAACATAAATGAGTAGTAACCATTAAAGTTTTAATTGCACAAATTACTTGTAGGCCCTCCAATGTTAACCACAAGCAAGGGTTTCAGCAAAGGAGCCAACTCATCATGCCAGGCACAAGCAGCAACCTGTAAAGCGGTAGAGTCAGCCTGATGAAGAGCTCCCACAGTGAGGACCTGAGATTCAATTTTTAAAAGCCGTGAGCTTCTTATATGTTTGCAGCACTTGCATGTAAATGACAGTTAACATCCACCAGTCTTTAAATGAGTGAACTCACTGAGGCAAATGTTTTATAGCCGAGAAACATACCACATGTCTGTCAGGAGGTTCGCGAGGAGTTATCCACCTCCGAAGAAACCATGGGATCTGTTCCTGTCCTTCAGGAGTTAATGGGTAATAATCATGGCGAGGAGTAATCACCAGACTGAACCGATTTAGCTGTGATCTGGGATGCTGTATCTAAACATATTGCAAAAGAATTAACTGTATGAACCAATAATTGCAAACATAAATAAAATAATCAATGGCAGATAAACAAAATGTAAAATGATTTTGCCATAATGAGTTTATTGCCATAATTCTGAAACATTGCCCAGTAACATTACATTCTTTTTCCAAAAAGCAAACAGTAGCAAGTAAATATAAAATGGAATTTCTTTACAATGTTTAAAATGAAAGTTGGTTCAATAACCTAAGCTATATAACTCAAGACTAATGCCTCAAATACTCACACAGAAGGAAATAAGCAACAAGCATCTAAAAAACCAAAAAGACAGTTATTTTAGAATCATGTAATCATGACAACACCAACTTATATGTATGCCACATAAATTGATATTTAGCATTAGTTATTTTACATTTTCATATTCCAGTATACATAATGCAGAGAGTCATACTTTCAAATTTAAGTTCTCCTCTCAAACCTGAACAACAAAAACTTTTTCCGGAGCTAACTGTTTTATGGAACTTGCAACAGAGATAGTATCCCAGCCTGATGCAACCACCAATAATGGACCATCCCTAATTGAACAAAATAGAAAATAAAAGTTGATACGATTACACCAAGCCAAGTATATATGAACCATAATTCTAACCTGTAAGTGCTGAAAAATGAAAATTGAGAAAGCTCATGTAAAAGGACATGTCCATAAGTTTGGGATCAGCTATATAATATAACAAATTCGGAAGAAAATTCAAGAAGGAATGGATTACATAAAATACAAAATAACATACAACTCATCATCTATTAAATTTTCAGAAAAGTGAAGAAATGACAGTTCCACAACACATGAACAAACAATTGCCATTTGTGTAGACAAAGTGTCTTCGAACAAGATAACAGAAACAAAACAACCAACCTCATGGCTGGAGTCTGGACAAATATTTATTGATATATGGACTATCCAAGTTTACTGATGGGGAGTGTAATAATCCAAGGCATTCAAATAGATGTAAATCTCTAATAAAAATTACAATGGACAAATCCCTAATTTGAAAGCAAGCGTTGATCCAAAATGTATATGCCTCACATTCATTTGAGAAGAAAGACAAGAAAATAGAACTATGTATTGCAGATCCCAATTAAGTATAAACTACAAAAAGTAATTATTCACAGAGGGCCTCAATCCATTGCTATGTAAAAATTATTTAGATTGCCATATAAGGTTACCATTTTGCACATAAATTAGAGAACATCTTTAAAATTAATGGATGCCAGTGCCACCCCCGTCTAAATATCATCTAGATTTACTCCATGAAACCATCTGTACTTGTATAAGTTCAACAAAGATAGAAAGAGATGAAAGCTCAGTAGTCATTTAAAAAGGGCCATAGACCTATGAAGCATGGACACGGACACGGACACAGACACGGTGATTTCAAAAAAATTGGGACATGGACACGGCAGGGGACACGGCAATTTTTTTACTTTTTATTTATATATATTTGTTACGTAGATTAATATTATGCTACCAATCAATCAAAATTAATAAAAACTAACATTAATTTAATATCTATATAATAAAGCAGAACGGATTTTAAAAAAATCCCAGACACAACTGTCCTACTAGGACATTTCAATGGTTAGGATTCATTTACTTATTTATATAAACGGCTGAGATTACCCCTTCAATATTCACCTACATTTGCTTCCCGCTCAAAGAAAGAGTGAACTTCCACTTACCCACGTCTCCCCTCTATGCTATCTTTATCCCACTCTACTCACCTTCCCGCTTCCCCCACGTCTCTCCTCCCTTCCATCTTTATCAATAACAAACTGATGACAACAGAGAAATACAATCAGTTTCAGATATTTAAGTGAATCAATCTGCATCTCACTCTACTCACCTTCCCACTTCCCCCACGTCTCTCCTCCCTTCCATCTTTATCAATAACAAACTGATGACAACAGAGAAATCAGTTTCAAATATTTAAGTGAATCAATCTGCAGAAACTGATGCCGCTGCTCATCATCACCACTCGCAAGGTTCCCTCTCTCCCAGCCTCGGTTGTTCCCTTCGCAAGGTAATTTTGGTCTCTCTCTGTTGAATCAATTTGCTCCATAACGTTTCTGATTCAAATTGAAATTCTGTTTTCAAAAAAAAATAAGTAAATTAATTAAAAGAATCTGGGGGAGCAAGATATAGGAAGTGGGCTGTTTGTCTTTGTGTGGAAAATGGGGGGAGTTGTGATTGTGTGAGTGGTTACCCAGACTGATATCGTGGTAGGGAAGTTTTAAATGTCTGAATGATGATATCATTGGATTATCATGTTCATTTATTTTGGTTTGTTTCTTTGAATCATCTATTTTTTTAATTTTTTCCTTGAAGAATCGCAATATCCAAAGTATTCGTCATACTCTGTTCTCATCAGGTAAATCAGTTTCTTATGTCATCCAACTTGATGTTCAGATTTGTCACTCAATGCCTATTTCAATGTTTTGAAACTAATTCCTTTTGTTGCACAACAGGTGTTTGACAAAATTACTAAATGAAGGTTTCTTTTTGTTCTCAGCAATCACTTTCCTTTTACTCCGGAAATTGTAAGTTCAGTTCTAATTTTCACAAACTTTGTGGCTCTTTTTTCCTAATTTAATGCTAATATTTGAATCTGTTTTTCAATCTTTATAAAATATTGCAAACTCCACTTGCTGTTAGCTGCTGCAAAGACCCAGATTAAAACTAGATGGCTCAACCTCATGTAGATTCATGAGAACAACTTAATGATATATGATATATGTAGTTTACTGATAGGTTGTAATCAAAGACAATGAACTGAAGGATCAATAAAGAGGGATAAAGGGATGATATACTGTAGTTTACTTATGGATGTCAATTAACGCTTTGCACCATAAGAGAGCTTTCATCACCTGTCACTGGCTACCAGATCTTCTATCTCTAAATTTATTATTTATTTATTTGTTTTATGGTAATGTTATATTTATTATATTTTAATACCATTATACATATATTTATCATCTTATTTGTCAAACAATATTGGTGTAGTGAGTCTTATCACTAATGTATAATTTTCTAACCCCACCAATACAGTGGTCCGTAATATCAATTTAAATCATAATTTGTATATAATATACATGTGTATTGTAGCATCACCATAGCTAAATCTTCAAACAAATTGGGACTTAAAAATAACAAAAAATAAATAAATAACTGAGCCAATTCTCTATAAATTAGAGACTTAAGAGTAAATATGGCATAGTTCATTAACAATTCTGAAATGTTTGGAGGGGCAGTGGCCTCCCTTTCCACTCCCTCTGTCCGCCTCTGATGGTAGAAATAGATTATGATTAAAAATAATCTAAGCATAATTTGCATTAAAAATATATATATTTTAACTATGTATTAAAAGCATAATTTGCATTAAAAGAATTTTTAATAATTATGATCTATATTGATTGTTGTAGGAGGCATGGGGTCCTACCTAATAAAGCACTTTTGTCAGCATTTTTCAAGGTTTGTTATCATCATGTCTGGCATTGTATTCATCAACCATTTGTTAGTAATATGTTCTTGCATGAATATAAGTAATCCTCAATGGTAAATTTTATTTTCTTATTTAAATTGAGATTGAATTAACCATGTCTGGAAAAGTCTGGATATAAATGAATCCTAAAGCTAGGGCGATTGTAATACATACCCAAAAAAAAATGGAAATTCTTGAGTTGATGTACCACGCAAATACTACTCCCAGAGTCTTTTGTTGGTATGATAGGCCTGGCACTATAAGTTCCACACTGGATTTAGATTTCATGCCAAGGAGTGAGAGAACAAACTTCCTGCCATAAAGCTGGTGCATTTTGAAGTTTTTGGTATAAGAAAAGGGATGGCTTTGAAAGGACATACAGTGTGGTGATGAAGGATTGTGGTATGTTCAAATTTTCTGGTTTTGGCTGATATGCCCCCCCAAAAAATAGTTTAATTGGTCGAAGTTGTGAAGATGGACTCTCTATCCCAAGCCACTGGTAGGATGGTTTAGCAAGTAGGTTGGGGCTTCCATTGTATAACTCATCATGCCTTTATAGTTTGTACTAAAAAGAAAGAATTTGTATGAGAAAATATAAAATGCTTTGAAATAAAATATGGCATTTCTAGCGTTTGAATAACAAAGGAGTTCAGTTACTAGACCAAATAGTTGGAACATGGTTATGTGCACACGTTATGAATCATGGATACTACATGATATAGAAACGCAAAGACAACAATTTCCAAAGAATTAGTATAGGGACATAGTAGGGACACAAAAGATCTGTCCATATATAGATGAAAGTAAGTAGAAATTAATGTTTATATAAAATTAAGTTTATATATTTTGTATGAAACAACAAACAATTAATTTTACATTTGTATGTTGATAAAGAGTAGGGAAAGAAATCTCTGACGTCTCACTTTTAAAAACTTAAAATCCGTTGTATAGCATAGTTTTTCCTCATAATTATTTTTTGTTTCTTTCACTCTTCAGTGTTCCTCCCTCTGCATTTCTGTGTGCTTGGAATTGGATAATGTTTGATGCATATTTATTATTCTGGTTGTGTGTGATGCAGATTTATTATCAGAAAACATTTTGGGAACATGGTTTTGGTGTTGTGGTTCTCACATCCCAACTGTTGTTGTGAAGACGAGTGTCTTCCTTTTCCATGAGCTTGCTGCTGCTGCTATCAAAATGGATTGGGGTGACAGTTATGTTTGACTCTTCGGTGATCTATGCTTTTTATTTTTTAATTTTTTTTATTTACAAATATGTTTGTGACTGTGATGATTGTATTGTGTTGGCAGTCAGTTGATTGTTCTTTACCAAATGAACAATATTATAGAGGAATCTACATCTTGGGATTAAATTTAAATAGTGTTGGGATTAAAAAATATTTAAATAGTGTTGGGATAAAATTTAAATTTAAATAGTGTTGGGGTTAAATTTAAATTTAAATAGTGTTGGGATTAAATTCAAACAGTGTTGGGATTAAATTTAAATTTAAATAGTGTTGGGATTAAATCTAAAGTTAAATAGTGTTGGGATTAAATTTAAATAGTGTTGGGAATAAATTTAAATTTAAATAGTGTTGGGATTAAATTTAAATTTAAATAGTGTTGGGATTAATTTTAATTTTATCAAATTAAAAAATAAAAGTTAAATAGTGCTGGGATTAAATTTAAATTTAAATAGTATTGGGATTAAATTTAAATTTCAATAGTGTTGGGGTTAAATTTAAATTTAAATAGTGTTGGGATTAAATTTAAATAGTGTTGGGATTAAATTTAAATTTAAATTTAAGTAGTGTTGGGGTTAAATTTAAATAATGTTGGGATTAAATTTTACACCGTGACTTTAGGCACGGGCATACGCTAGTAAATATATAAATCACTACATTTATATTTATAAAGGTAAAAAAAAATTAAAAAATATATTAAAATAATTATAAATATAGAAAAATACATAAACTTATAAGGAAAAAAAATTAATAGAAAAATATAAAATACATAAATATATATATAGAGAGAGAGAGACAGAGAGAGAGAGAGAGAAAGGTGTATAAATCCAGTATGCAGAAATAAAAAAAAATAAAAAATAAAAGAAAAGGGAAGAGAGGAGAGGAGAGGGGAGAGACAGAGAGAGGTCAGAGGCGAGAGAGAGAAGAGAGACGAGTGCAAGAGGCGAAGAGGCAAGACTCACTTGACCAAATCGAGAGGCCAGAGCTTCTTCTTCTTCTTTTGGAGTGTTCAACGAACCAGATAAGCAGTTTCAGCTTCAACTTCAGCTTCTTCTTCGCCTTCTTCTTCTTCTTTTTCTCTTCTCTTTATGTTCTGATTTTGAGATTTAGGGCCAAATTTCTGCACTTTTTATGGGTTGATTCTGGACACACGTGTCCCTGGTGTGTCCTGGCATGTCCCAAGCATGTCCCTTTTCAAAAAAAATAATAAAATGAAAGGCACACGCCAAATGGTGTATCCCATACGTGTCCTCGACATGTCCCGTGTCCAACACCGCTACAGCACCTATTCCGGCATGTATGTGCTTCCATATTCAACACAAATAACAATGATTAATCAAAAAGAGCCACCCCGAATTTTAATAATGAGAAGCCCATAGAGAGGCATTCTAACATATAATGTTATTAAAGGCAATAGGCACACTGAAATGCCAAGGTTTTCTAGGACCTAGGCGCAATGACAATAAAAAATAGATAATTAATATAGGCAAATTATTCAAGGTTCTACATAAGTAAATAAAATATAAAATATAAAATATTTTATAACATAAATACCAACAAACACCAATATTTTATCATAGTAAATAAATAATTCAAGATTGACATAAACATAAACATCTAACTCATAAATCATAAACATTTAAAAATAATGACAAAATCGAAGTGTTGAACAAGATAAGCATCAAGATGTAGAAGGTGAAGGAGATTGAGGGGATGAAAAAGAATAATGATTGGTAATCTAGTTGAAGAGAAAGCTCTATCCAACCAACATCTTTGTATAATTAGGGCTCAAAAGTGTTGGGTTGCAATGTATGTTTAGGGATTTAATCCCTTGTAGCCACGCGTAAACAAAAAATAATGAGATTAAGCGAAATCAAGGGTTGTAATTATAATAAACAAACATTTTAAAAAAGCTCACAATTCGTGCGCCTTGAACCTAAGCCTAAAGCGCACACTTCATGTGCCTTTATTTGTTTTACATCGCCTGGCTTGAGATGTTTTGAAGTGCATTGACTGCCCCTAGATGAGCCTTATGCCTAGGCACACCTTTAATAACACTTCTAACATATATAATAACAAAAAGTTTACAAACTAAAACAGAAGAACATTAGCTTGTGGAACATTTTTATAAGCAAAAGCTTGCATAAAATAATACTCAAGTCAAACCTTGTGTGATCTTTTCTTCTCAAAAGACTATCAACTTTTTTAAACCCTATGAAGTGGTTAAGTGAAACATTGACAGCAGTTAGATGGTTGTTTACCTTTTAAATTTTCAAAAACGAGTAGGCAAACACTAATTAAAGTAATGAATATCCGGTTCTTTTCTTTTCTTTTCTCTCTCCCAATGTTTATGCTCTTAATGTGATATCTTACTGAACTGAACTTGCTATAGAGTGATGAAATTACGTGAGTGATGTAGTTGGTTTGAGGTTTCAACATCTCCAATAAAAGGTGGACCCAAATAACACTAGGCAAAATCAGACTTTAAGTCTGGTAGTTGCAATTTCCACTAAACAACACTCAAATTCCCTAAAAGCTAGGGAAATATGAGGACAAGAAATTATAAAATCTTTTTATTTTCCAAAAATCCTCCTTCAAAACAGAGATTACAGCCCTAAGATTTGAGATCACTTCATGGTGAAGTACCTAAATAAACAAACTAATAAATAACTATAAAGTGGCAGGTGGCTGACATGCTGAATAACAAGTAACAAGTGGCATGACTATAGCCACTCATTCCGACCAAGTGACAAATGGCATATGTATTGCCACCTGAATGGTATTGACAATTGAATTCTTCACAGAGGTCTACCATTTTGATACAAGAAGATATCCAAACCTACAACTAGTCTACAGGTACCAATTTTGTATAGTTCAGAAATTTTTATTTATGATTATAAATAAATTAAGCTTAGCAAATAACATAAAAAAAAAAAAATAAGGTACATTACACTAACACCCCACACTCACAAGTTTTTGAAATTATAGCATGTCCCTTACTGCCTAACAATGTGCAAAAACACAACCATGATAACATAGAGAAAGATGAAATCATTGTCATAGAACTTTAAAATTATGGTTTTTCATTTACCTAATGAATTTAATTAAAATGACTCAAATAAACTTTATGTACCCATAAATTTTTACTTTTTTATTCTTTTAAATAACTCCTAATAACATTTTGTCGCATCATCCTCTTATACCAAAAAGTGTGAGGTCCACTACACCAAATCAAAACCCCACTCCCACCATCATGCACCACCTGGATGGCCACATAGTTCTCTGTTTGTTTGATATGGAGTACCAAATGGAAAGAAAAAGGAAATCATTGAGCATGAATTTAATTATATATGTGGGCTTTCCACAAGGTTCGACATGTGGGTTTGATCTATGAGAATGTCGTGGGTTCACGTTGCTGGTAGTGATAGGTGCAGAGGAAGTGTTGCATGGTTGGCCAATGACAAAAGTTGGTTTTATCTTCTGTTTGGCTACAAAGATAAGAGTACCAACAGAAACACAAAGGAAACACTAATTTGTAAAAGGACAAAACAATAAAATTACAACTGTCAGCCAACAAATATTGACAGGGCAATGTTATTTCAAAAATCTGGGGGGTGTCCTTGCAACTGTTAGAAATCTTAGATGGTGTTAATGAAATTCACCCAAAAGAATATTTGATTGTTACACCAATTAACAAGACACATTCCATTTTTTTGGTTGATAGAATGACCTATACCTTACCCTGCAAATTTGGTTCCTCTCTCTAGTTATAGCAAGTAGTTCTCTTTAAAATTCACTACCTGCATAACCAAATTGCATTTATCTACCTTTCAAAAATTACAGCTTCCTTACCCTGCAAATTTGGTTCCTCTCTCTAGTTATAGCAAGTAGTTCTCTTTAAAATTCACTACCTGCATAACCAAATTGCATTTATCTACCTTTCAAAAATTACAGCTTTGGCCACCAAATCACATTTGTGTTAAAGTCAGCACAAAGATTGTCCAATGATCTAACATAATGCATTTTATGTGAGGCCACATTGCCAAATTGAACAATGAGATATTTACCATGCTTTGGAGTTACAGAATTCACCCCAAACATTCAAAGGAAAAAGAATCTACTAAAGTAATATTAGCTAATAATTACCTTGAAAGCAAAAGTTATTTTCTTGCAGGTAAAGCAAGAGAAAACCCCAAACTGGTGTTTTGGAAAAATGGTTAAAAGCTGTTTTTTGGCTTTTTTTGGCTTTTTTGTGAGAGAGGGAAGTGGGTTAAAAGCCAGGAAGTGGCTTTTAACCCACTTCCCAAAATAGGTTTTAGCCCTCGTTTGACATGGGGCTACCAGGCTAAAATAGCCACAAAAAGACAAAATAGGCTAAAAAGCTAATAAGACAAAATGTCACATTAAAACCATAATCATTTCATTTTTTCTCTCATAAAAGTCAAAAAAACCAAAAAGCCCAACCCAAATAAGGTTTTTTAGCCCTAGAATAAATAGCCAAAAAGCCAACCCACTTCCCAAACGAAGTCTTAGACGGATGTAAATGTTCTACTACATCGAAAATAACTCTGATTAATTTATAATTAATCCTGCACCTTCACTATAGAATTATAGCTAACGCGCTTGTAGACACTAAAATTTTTCACGTGCTTTAGTCACCATATAAAATGTTCTTGACTAGTTAGATGGTCAAAGTCTTCAAATGGATGTGGGCCTCACCAAAATATGAACCTTAACCTATTTTAAATTATGAGTCAAACAGAAAACTGTCAATCTGTTTTGACAATTGGGTCAAACAATTATTTCAACCCAAAGGTATGGGCCTACAAGGATATTTTGTCAAAATTTGATGGAGGAATCATAATTTAAGTTCAAATTCAAATAATTTCCATAAAATAAGAGGCCAATTTCTCTTATTAGGGAAATTAAATCAAAATTAAATATTATTGTAATAGAATTTCCAAAATTAACACTCCTTCAAGCCTATAAATAGAGGCTCCCATTAGGGAGAAGGGACCTTTTGGCTAAGATCTGGCAATATCTAAAGCATTCTCAAGACTCTGCTAAAATCTCTATTCAAAAAATTATCTCTAAAGTTCTTCAAAACTCAAGTGAAGGATTATCAAGCACTTCAAACTTGCACCAATCCTTTCAAGTTACAAATTTGCTCTACGTGTCCTGACCCGTAATTTAAAGCTACAAATTTGATCTCTAATCAAAAAGATCATTTTGAAGTTTGTTTGAGATCAAGCAATTCAAGCCCGAGATCAAGCCTCTTTTCTTTAAGTTTCTCTATTAGAAGACCTGCAGAAATTCATCAACTCGTTCAGTTCAACAAGAAGCTTCTATAGCCGTTGGATTACAACTCATCCCAGAGATTAAATCAAAGGATTTGTTCTTTTGTAATAGAACAGATCAAAGAGAATTGTACCTGCTTTATTATATTTATAAAATTGAATATTTGTGTTACTTTTTTCTCGTCTTTATTGCAAGACTCGAAATTTGTGTACACAGCTCTTCAACTATATTATCTTTCATCGAACATTTTTTGTTTCAAAAAGTACAAGTAAATTGCCATTGCAAGCTCAACTCACTAAAAGGTGGTTTAGAAAATCACATCAAAACATGAATAAGAAGAACAATTACATACTTCTCAAATGTTTCATGAGCCATTGTTGCAATTTGCTTTGCATCAGCTTCTAAAACATGTGATAGACCAGCACTACCTTCATTTAAAGAAGGAAGAAACATCAGTATCTCCTCTTGTGTATATATATTTCCATTTAGTTCTTCATATAGGCAACATGCAAGATCAATACACCATATTCAGCCCGACATGCCATACTCTCTATTATTAAAACACTGCAGACACATAATTTAAGACTGAATTTGGTACCTGCACTGCCATTTTTTTCAGCGGGAAGAGACATCACTTTATTTGCTTTGATAGTTTGGAATTGTGAATCACCACAAATTCTCTTTATGGCATAGTCTAACTTTTTGTGAACAGAAACAGGCAACAACTGAACCCAGTTATTGATTCCTCCTCTTGGCCTAGTTACGCGCTGTTCAACAATGAATATGAACTATATAAATAATCAGGTGCAATATAACCCAAGATTTAGTGATATAATCATCAAAAATCCAAATACATGAAATATATATATATATCTAGACGCAATATATACCATTTATACTGTTTGTCAAATTTTGAACAATCCAACTCCAAAGCTTGATGAAACCAGGTCCCATAAACAAAGTATTTATAACTACTACAATTTATAATTACTCTTCTGCAATCATCAAAGCAATCACTAAAAGGAAAATTCCAGGACATGGTTGAGATTTCCCTCACCACCTATTTCCAACCTAGCAAGCATCGTAAATAGCAAAATGGAGAGAAATAGGCCTTTACGAAGATTTTCAAATGGATGGAGATCAATTTAAAAGTAACTCTCCTCCATTTAGGATAAATCAAGATAACAAACTTGTCTAAAATTTCTCTTAGATTCGAAGTTTCAAACCCATAGCTGATGATAGAACTAAAATATACATTTTTCCAACACACAAATCCATATCCTTATTTTTCTATGAATCTCTTATTCTGATCTTCCTCTCCAAGTTCTTATTCTCCACCATAGAACTTTTTTTTTTAATTGACACCGGGACGTCCAGATCAAAGGCCGACTAATCCCTAGGGGTGCACAAGCCCTCGGTAAGGAGTTTTCCGCAAGTGCACCACAATTAATTCAAGGGTCTTCCCCCAATCCAATGGCACCAAGGAAGTGTTAGCATCTAAAAGGTTTCGATTCCTAAACCTTGGATTGAGCACACCTCCAAGACCCAAGGTCTTGCCACTAGGCTAACCCCTTGGGTTTCTCCACCATGGAAATATTCTAAATAAATAAGCCCTTAAGATCATTTCTCACTTCAACATAATCTTATGTGAGAGTTTTTGGGAAAGAGTTAACCTGGACAGTAGTGAAATAATCCTATCAACTTGGATTGACCTCCCTAAGTCCAAATGTTCTACTAGTTACTGGAAAGCGAAGTCCCACATCTTGAGTACTAAAGTAATATTAAGCATATAAGCGTGAGAACACCCTTACCTCTTGAGCTAGCTTTTGGTGAGAAGCGAAATCTCACATCGCCTGCGTAATAAAGTAATATTAAGCATATAAGTGTGAGAGCATCCTCACCTCTTAAGCTAGCATTTGGTGTGAAGCAAAGTCCCACATCGCCTGAGAACTAAAATAATATTAAGCATGTAAGCGTGAGCGCACCCTCGCCTTAATAACTAGCTTTTGGGGTGAGTTTTACCCAAGACCGCATAATATGGTATCAAAGCCGAATTACTCGGAGATGGGTAGGGTTACCAAAGTAATATTAAGCATATAAGCGTATGGGTACCCTCACCTTAATAGCTAACTTTTGGGGTAAATTCTACCCAAGACCGTGTAACAGTTACGGTAATCCACACACCTATCTACTTTTAGAACCTATCATTTAGAAGGTAGCCAACTCACTTGAAGACTAAAATGCATGGATACGGACACGTGACACAACATGGATACGCCAACATGACAATTTTTAAAATATACAAGATACAACATGTGGGGGACACGCACAAAATATATAATTTTATATATTTATTATATGTCATATATATGAATGTATCATTCTAAGACAAGAAATAAATGCAATATAACACTATTTTTTATAAATTGACATTATTTTTCTTTTATAATTATATTCTAAGTTCTTTTGTTCAAACCAAACCAAACCAAGTCTTAAGTCTCATTATATGGGGTCGGCTACATAAATCCTTTTCCACTTGACTCTATCAACAGCCATCTGGTTAGTCAAATTAAGGAGATTCATATATTTATTTACTACACTAACCCACGCCAATCTAGGTATGCCCCTTCCCCTAATACTTCCATCTACCGTCACGGTATCACATCTCTTCACTACTACATCTGTTGGTCTTTGTTGTATATGATCAAACTATCTCAATCTATTCTCTTTTAACTTATCTTCTATCGATACTACTCCTACCTATTCACGAATATACTCCTTCCTAATTCTGTTTTTTCTAGTCTTGCCGCACATCCACTTTAGCATCTTCATCTCAGCAATACTCATCTTATCTACATATTGTTCAAACTTATAATTAATTTTGCATGTGTCTAATCAATGGACACGTATGTTTAAGCAATGGGCATGTCTATCCTCCAAGTGTCCGAGTCTAAATTCTTTTTAAAAAAAATATGACACGTTTGGATGAGTGTCAGACACGTGTCGGGAAAGTGTCCGACACCGACACGACACCAACATGCCACCTTTTTAAAGTGTCCGTGCTTCTTAGCTTGAAGAAGATTTACACCAACTTAGGATGTAAGTTCACTATTATTTGTTGTGTCAACAACACTCCAAGGGAGGCGTTGGTTTCATGCGATTGCAGCATGGAATTGGACTAAATATCCAATAGATTTACTAGTCTATCGTTTGGTTAAAAAAGTAAAGGTCAAATTAATAGTCAAATGCACGTTATTCCACCCAAATAGTCGAGACACTATTTATCTCATGACTAACCATCATTGCATTGCAATCCGCTTATCCAGTCCGTCCAAACAAACACCCTCCAAGTTTACCATTTATATCCATTTTAAGAAGCTAGATCATGCTAGTCGGAACCTAGTTTAAACAAATTCTCCTTTGGTCAAGGCAATACAAGAAAGGGGGGAAATGCGGTTAATAAAGCTCAAAAGCAGCAAAAGGGTTGTGCATCATTAATTCAGCACTTGATATCACTCCAACACTAGAAAAAAGGAAAAGTCATCTAAGCCTTTGAGGAATTCATATTTCAATATCATTCATTTTCTCCTCCATATCCATATCCACATCCTCCATGTGGCCAGGTCTCATTCTGAATTAGGTTGTGGGCCGCTTTCTTTAGGCTGCGTTTTACAAGAAACACTATTGACGGCTGCAGGAGTAAGAAGGTGGAGATTTAGATTTTTCATCGTAGAGATGGTACACATAATAAGAGTGACTAATCAAATCATCAATTAGCAATCAAAGGTTTAGAACAAAAAGAAGTTGTATTGTATGGTTTCCAACAAAATGCGTACGAAAAAATTTCATGGATTGGCGAAACAGAGCTTAATTGAGAACAAAACAAGCTTAAGAAAAGACTAACGTAAATGGTTTGGCGGTGAGAGAGGCCCAGAGCTCGAACCAAACCAATGCACTGATTCTCAGCTCCGGCGACGCCGTTTCCGATGACAACAGCTCGTCGGATGGCGGTGGAGAAGCCAACTCTGAAGATGTCCCTCAATCCCCAAGAATCGGTCGGCGGTTCGCGAAACCTGATTGCTCGCATAATGCATCACTCACTCACTCACTCACCATATATGATACCACACCACACCTACCTTACACCTTTGTATTGTGAGGATGGACAACCAAGCTCAACTCTCTGTCTCTCTCTCTCTCACTCCTTTCAAGTTTAGTGCCTTGAACACACAGACTACAGAAGGGTTTCGGCGTCTGGGCTTTGCTCTAAAAATTATACCCAGCCATTAGAGGAAATAGCACAACAAAAAATAGAGGGGCTGAGATTGTTTTCTTCATACTTTTGTTGACGGTACCGTCATCGCAGGAAAGTTTGGGTTTGGTTGGGTTGGGTTGGGTTTATTTTAATTACAAAAAAAATAAAATAAGTTTTTTTAGTTTAATAAGGTAAAATGTCACATCTAAATTATAATTATTTTATTTTTTTTACTCACAAAAGTCAAAAAGTCAAAAAAATTATCTTAAATGAGACTTTTTAACCCCACGCTATGATAGTTAGAAAGTCAAAGAAGCACTCTCCCAAGTACTAGGCTCTGCTGAATGGACCCTCAAATAGTATCCTTGCTGGGGACTTCCCTCATGATGCAGCGTACCGCTCCCTCTCATCTTGGGGCATGGCCACCCAGGGGTACCAGTCTACCTGCATGTTTGAAAGAGAGATTTGCAATCAGAATCACAAATAAAGAAAGCCAAAGATTGAAATGGATCAGTATAGGTTCTAAGTTCAAAATGTTTACCTGGACAAGAGTCACGATGTCAAAGAAATAGAGAAAATGAGTAAAGCTGTGAGACTGACAGTCGCGTGGCCTAAGGACCTCATCAAAATATAAAGACCGAGGCACCGCCCAACCAATCTCTCACACAGGAACTGGGGCGAGCTCAGGGAAGTAGGAATATACCCATATCTGCACAAGAAAAAAAGGAGGATGGCATCAAAACAACAAGTAGAAACAAAGTCACAAGTGTACAAACAAAAAAACGTAGTAAAGAAACTAAAAGAGGGTTGAAGCCACCTAAAATGCGCGCCAATACTCCCCAAGCAACCTCACCTTCTGACGGGAGGATCAGCTCGCATAGTTGTACAATGTGGCGAGGCTGGCGCCTCCCCAATCATAATCCTTCATCCGCGGGATGTCCACCATCGTGCTTAGAAAGTATAATCCAATGGTATTCTCTCTGTTTACAAATAGGGTAGTATCAAGAACATATAGGAGAAAACCACGGGCGTACTGAGCAATGGCCTCTAGAGTGTCAGGATGTGTGTTGTAGAACCTCTGATGTAGCCAACTGTAATGAATGATCCCTGGGCTATTTTTTAGGGGTATGACCCCAAGTAAATAAAGCTGGGTGGTGTTCTAAGATCCCATATCCGATTTAAAAGGAATTGGATCACCCTTATTGGAAGACCGATAATCATGAAAAATTCATAGAGATCATCGTCATCTCACAAGTGGAAGGAGTTGGTGGTATTCCACCACCTCTCCATAAGGGCTACAACAACTAACCGGGTGGCCTACATCTGAGTGATCCCAGAACAAAAGGTACCGAAGTCAGCCTGCTACACCAAGGCCTGGACTCCAGTTGGGAGAACTTGGTACCATTAGCAAGAGAATATGACTGTCCCATAGCCCTTCACCTAGTGGTCATCGTTCTATTACAAGAAAGTTGAATTAGTACAGTACAGATGTGAACAAATGTAAATAAACATATGGGTTTAGAATCAAGGCTTACTAGTTGGGCATCGTAGGACAAGTGTAACTGTCACTTCCGAAAAAGCACACCCGGGGCAACCACTAGCCGGAACTCAATGAAGGTGAGCATGCTACCATGAATAATCTGGTAAACATCAAGTCGGTAAATAGCCAGATCAAATGGCCTGAGAGGCAGGGGTAGAAGCTCAAGTCCAAACATGGGAGGAAGGATGTCCGCCACTGCCATGTCTAGGTCATCCACCCGGATGCCTATGCCCTTAACAAGTATATGTGCGTCAACCTCGGGGGTAGGGGAGGCACATTAACCTCTGGAAAGACGGGAGGAACATCACCCTGAGGGATATCAATGTCCATTGAGAAAAAGTACTTGTAGGTGAGCCAAAAATGAGGGAAAGGGAGGAAGAAAACTAAAAGACTACCCAAGGAAGCCCAAAAAATTTGAAAAAATAAAGAGAAATGTGAGGAACCAAAGGAAAAGAGTGAGGAGTTAAGCCAAAATGTACGAAACACGTAATGGAGGGTGGAAGACTCAAACTCGGCCAAATCATAAACTGATCGGTTCAAAATGTAGAGGAAAGTGGCGGTTTCAAAGGAAAAAGGGCGTGGGATATTAGGGAATGTGAGAGGGGTAGAAAATCTAGAAAGAGAGAGAGGAAAAAGAGGAAAGATGTTTTCGTGGTGTAGAGTTCAAATGAACCATTGGTTTGCTTGTATAAAATGTTTTGGGAGGCAAAGACAAAATTGTCCCTAGAAAACCCAAAAGCGACTGCCGATCCATCATTTGTTTTGTAGCTGGCAACCTAAATGAGTGACCGATAGAGGCCTTTTATACCAGTAAAGTCACACTTTTGTCTGGATAAGCTATGTTTGTACCCAGAAGGGAGAATTGATGCCAATCAAGTTCCAGCGTGAAGTAAACATATCAAATCTATTCCCCAAAGGTCGAGCCATGCAAATAAAGAAAGCTAATTAATGCATAAAGAAAGATTTCTATTAAACATAAGAGGGTTACAAGAATTTTGTCAAAACGCAAAATGAGGTCTTAGTCATTACAAGAGCAATTATGTTTCACAAGAGGAAAATGCTAGGACATACAAGCCCAAAACATGCTTATTTTTATACAGGGGTTCTTTATGAACATAAAGATGCAACCCTTGTCCTTCAAAGAGCAAAATGAGGAAAGGATGCATCTGGAGGTAACCAAGTTGCAAGGAAAAGGCTCCAGTGCTACAAGGAATATGAAAGGTTTCTCGGTGCATCACCATCATTGCCGGAATCATCGTGATCATTAGAGTTTTCTTGGACGCTGAAAACGATTCTCGTGTCATCTTCTTCATTGCTACTCACCATCAAAGAACCCGAAATAGGTGTTCGGAGTGATTCCAAGTTGTCATTCAAAAGATAAAAAGAACTGTGTCATTGAAGGAAGGAGTAAAGAATAACCATGTGGAATGGGAAATGAATGGCAAGATCAGTGCATTATATGTCCAGGGAGTTGGTGAGATGAGGGAATGAAGATCCCATGGGCAGGGAATTTTAGAATACATGAGGCGTCGAGCTAAGTCCATGAAAATGACCATTGGCACGATCGTAGCTCAAAGATCGGCCGATAACTTCACTGTGGCCGTGAACTTGTCTTCCATTGTCAACGATAGGTTCCTTCAAGACTGCCCATGGCTTCTCATTCTTACGAACAAGCCTTCTACTACCTCTTTGGCCACTAGAGGGAGTTCTTGAGCGTATGATTTCCAAGTTTGGGACTACAACAGCATCAGAGCTCTCATTAGACAAGCCGGCAAAGTCCAAGTAATGGAGAGAACCCATTCTTAAGATGTCTAGGAAAGGAATGAGAGAAAGAGAGGTTATGAACCATTTGAAATGAAAGAAGGTGTATAAAGCCACATAAACAACAAACTTCGGGTGGCTGAGAGTTATTTGCAGCCAAAGTAACACCGTTTTACACAATGTCAAAAGTGAAAAAGTCAAGAGCTACTTGGGAAAAGCCCAGATAAACCAACTGACCCCACATTTGGTTGGTCGACTATGGTATTGGCCGGCAGGTTATGGAAAGTAGTTTAAATGCATTGATGAGTTTCAGAATGCTAAACAGAAGAAGACATGTAGTTATAGAGTTTGGAAGAGAAAAGGGTGTTCAGTCAAGTATACCAACATTTAGATATGAAGTATAGCAGATGGAAGTCATCTACAAGTAAAAGATTTGTTATATATATGGGCCACGAATGGCATAAGTTGATTACAAAGGCATGTACAAAACATCCTATGACAGTTGAGGGTATTACATGCAAACTTCAAACGAGCTATACAAAGACAAAAAAAAGAAAAGTAAGGAAAAGTGAAGTATAAACTAAGGCAAAGCTAAGTGGCTAGAACCATTGTCCCAGTGGGCAGCGGGGAACCAAATCCATCAGGGGTGTCATTGTCACAACCCAACCCCAGGGGCTTAGGGCTGGAATCGTAACTTACTAATTAATTCTAATTTTAACATATTAAATGGAGCATGAGAAGGCAAAATGGAAGTAAGAAAATAATTAAACAGAAAATTAACTTCATTAATCGTTCTATTGTTTAGAATATACATCTATAGGGCCTCTATTATTTTATTATGTGGTGACAGAATTTTAGAAAGAAAAAGAAAAACAAAATGTAACAGGTTGGCATCAAATTCCATGCGGGTTCCACTATACGAGGTTACAATTCTTCTTTACATCTCATCACCTAAAAAAGGTAACGGCTATAAGCACACAGCAAAGTAAGAAATATTATGCCAAGAGTAAAAGGGACACGAAATAATCATGGATAGTGATTTAAGCTAAAATATTAACATAACTTAATTTGAATAACTAATTATTTAAGTGGCAGAAGCTGAAATACAAAAATTATGTAAATAAATAACCATAACCATGGTACAAAACAGAGGTTACTGGAGTGACAATCAGAACAGAGGTCAATGGATCTATGACAAACAGAGAGTCACAAGGTGACCAAACAGAGGCCAATAGTTATTTAAGTCCCCTAAGGCATGAGACTCCCGTGGTGGTACTTACAAAAAATAATTGTTTATAAAATCATTGTCAAACAATTTCTAAAATTTAAACAAACATATCCATGGGTTTAAATTTATGCAAATAGAGTTCAGAAAATAATCAACGTAATTGAAATATTAATATAATTTATAAAACACAATTTACGTAAAATAAATTATGGTAACTCAAAATATATGTAAAATATATTATGGTAACTCAAGGTATAATATAACTCATCTAAAGATTATTTCCTCATATTTCCTTCCTATTTTTGTCTGCTATTCGAGACTATTCTCTTGCTCTTCTCTCTCTCTCTCTCTCTCTCTCTCTCTTTTTTCCTTTTTGTTCCTTACTAACTTCACAACTCCCCCTTATATATACATGACTTGGGTGATGAATCACCCAGTAATAATGCCTTTAAATTGATGACTCACCCCCCCTAAGTGCTAAACAGCACAGATGGCTCGGCTTTCATCCTGCCAGCAATTTGCACAATTAATTGTTGTGTTAACTTGGCCCTTAAGTAAAATATATTCATCTTATTTTTTATAAACCAAAGCTAAATTAAATTACATCTTTAGCACGTATAGCTATGAAATAACATATATTATTCTATATATTTATTATTATTATTATTTTATTTATTTGGTAGTAACGTGGTGTTAATTAAATATTGGGGTGTCACATTTCTCCCATCCTAAATAGAAGTTTGTTCTCAAACTTGATGTATCTTGGTTTTTGAAGAGGTATAGGTATTTGGTCCGCATTTGACTTTCGGTTTCCCATGTTGCTCCTTCGACACTATAAGATTTTTACAAGAGGTATAGTCTTGTTTCGGATAACTTGATCATGACGATCGAGAATCTGCACTGGCTATTCTTCATAAGAAGATCTTCTTGAACTTCCAGGTCCCCATAATCGACAACATGCTCTGAATCTCGGAAATACCGTTGAAGCATTGAAATGTGAAATACATTGTGGATATTAGACAGTTCAGGGGGCAGTGCAAGGCGATAGGCCGCAGGACCAACCTTTCTAGTATCTCGAATGGCCCGATGTAACGTGGGTTTAACTTTCCTCACTTGCCAACTTGGATAACCCCTCTTGTTGGTGAGATCTGTAGAAACACATGATCTCCTATTTGAAATTCTAAGTCCCGTCTCTGTGTATTTGCATAGCTTTTCTAACGACTCTGGGCAGTGCGAATTCGCTGTTACATGAGTTGAATTTTATCACTCGTTATTTGTACGATTTTAGGGCCTAATAACTTCTTGTCTCCAACTTCTGCCCAACAGAGGGGTGATCAACACCTCCTTCCATATAGTGCTTCATATGGTCCCATTCCAATGCTTGCTTGGTAACTGTTGTTATCGGCGAATTCCACTAACGGTAGGAGCTCATCCCAAGTACCCTTGAGTCTAGCACACAGACATGTATCATATCTTCCAAAGTCTAGATTGTTCTTTCCAATTGTCCATCAGTTTGCGGGTGATCAGCCATGCTAAACTTCAGTGTTGTTCCCAAAGCCATTTGCAATTTGTTCCAGAAATAAGACACAAATCGAGGGTCTTGGTTAGACATGATTAAAACTGGGGTACCATGCAACCGAATGATTTCCTTGATGTACAAAGTGGCAAACTTGTTAAGGGAGTACATGATTTTCATTGGTAGAAAATGCGTCGACTTCGTTAATTGGTCTACTATGACTCATATTGCATCATTCTTCGAGATTGACTATAGCAGCCCCGACTACAAAGTCTATAGTAATGTGTTCCCATTTCCACTCACGTATAGGGAGTGGTTGCAACATTCCTACAAGTCTGATGTTCTGCTTTGACCCGTTGACGATACAAGCATTTGGAGACGTGGCTTGCTATGCCTCTTTTCATTCCTATCCACCAGTAGTGTGCCTTCAGATCATGGTACATCTTTGTATTACTAGGATGGACTGCAAGCCTCGAGCTATGAGCTTCTACTAATTGCGAAATTTTAGTATCCCATTTGCTTATAGTGAAGTAGGGTTGGGCTTACTTTTTTGCTCCTCGTATTTTTTCTTCAAACGTCTATCTTCACATTGGCGTGTTCTAATTTCTTCAATCAAGGTGGGTTCTACGGTTATATTGGCGAGCAATCCATTGATCTGGTGAGAAACGAGGGTACAGGCCAAACTTCTGGTCGTCTTTTGGCTCAATGCCTCTGCCACCACGTTAGCTTTGCCTGAATGGTGATGGATCTCTACATCGTAGTCCTTCATAAATTCTAGCCACCATCATTGCCTTATATTTAGTTTCTTCTATGTGAATAGATATTTAAGACTCTTGTGATCAGTGTAAATTTCGCAGGTTGCACCGTAAAGATAATGACGCTAGATCTTAAGGGCGAAGATCACCACAACCAATTCTAGATCATAGATTGGGTAGTTTCTCTCGTGAGTCTTTAGTTGGCGTAAGGCATAAGCAATGACTTTTTCGTTTTGCATAAGAACGCAACCCAAACCATTATATGAGACATCACTATAAATTACGAACCCATCTGTTCTCGTGGGGAGTGCTAGTATAGGAGCTGACACTAATCTGCTTTTTAATTCTTGGAAGCAACGTTCCTATTTATCAGTCCATTCAAAGGGTGTGTTCTTCTGAGTTAGTTGAGTTGAGGGTGATACTAACTTTGAGAAATCTTGCATGAATCGTCAGTAATTGCCAGTTAGACCCAAGAAGCTTCGTATTTCTGACACATTAGTGGGTCGTGGCCAATCCATGATTACTGCCACCTTATGGGGGTTGACAGAGATGTCATCCTTGTTAATGACGTGATCGAGGAAGTGTACACTAGTGATCCAGAATTCACATTTCTTCAACTTGGTATACAGTTTGTGATCACGTAGTGTTTGCAAGACTGTTCACAAATGTTGCTCATGGTCCTCTGGTGACTTGGAGTATATGAGAATGTCGTCAATAAAGACGATGACGAACTCATCAAGATAGGGTTTGAACACTCGGTTCACGAGGTCCATAAAGGCTGCTGGAGCATTTGTGACTCCAAATGGCATGATGAGAAACTTGTAATGCCCATAACGTGTTCTGAAGGCAGTTTTTTCGATGCTTTTTATTTTGACTTTTAGTTAATGATAGCTAGAACGCAAGTTGATTTTCGAGAATATTTGGGCGCCTTGTAGTTAATCGAATAGGTCATTGATTCGTGGCAGTGGGTATAGATTATTGATGGTGACTTTGTTCAGCTCCCGGTAATCAATGCATAACCTCATTGTGCCATCCTTTTTCTTTACGAATAGTACTAGAGCGCTCCAGGGTGAAATACTAGGTCAAATGAAACCTTTGTCTAGTAGTTCCTGGATTTGGGTCTTCAGTTCTTTTAATTTTATCATTGACATGCGGTAAGGAGCTTTTGAGATTGGTTGGGTACCAGGTTGGGTTTCAATGGTGAACTCGATTTCCCGATCAACTGGGGTACCAGGTAGGTCTTTGGGAAAGACATCTAGGAATTCTTTAACCACAGGGATTGCATTGGCGGCAGGGGGCCTCTTTTTGAGTATCGATTACATAACAGATATAACTATAACAACCCTTTCTTAAAAATCGTTGGGCTATTATGGAGGATATAAGACAGAGAGGGGTGAAAACTCCAGTCCCATCAAAGACAAGCTCAGGTTGGTTTGGTAACCGAAGAGAGACCTTTTTAGCTTTACAATCGATAGATGCGTGATTGGTAGCCAGCCAATCTATTCCTAAAATCACATCAAAGTTACCAATACGAAGGGGAATCAAATCTATGTATAAGGTTTCACCTTTTAAGGATATAGTGCAAGATTTGTACACCTCAGTACCAAGGGCAGAATAACCAGAAGGAAAAGACACAAACAACGTATATCCTAAAGGTTTGGGTGTTGATGCTATCTTGGAAGCAAAATGTGGTGCAACAAAAGAATGGGTTGAATTATAGTCAATGAGGACATGAGCTAAATGTCCACAGGCAGAAAGTGTACCTGACACAATGTTTTCAGTCACTTTCGATTTTCCAAGCACCAAGGCAAAAGATCTTCCTTGGCATTTTTGGTCCTTCCTCACTCCTTTAGCCCCTGTAGGTTTTCTAGTTGGTTCAGAAGGGCCGGCTATAGGATTGGTAAGCTTTGGACAATCTCTCAGCAAGTGGCTAAGTTGACCGCATTTAAAGCATGCTCCTGTGTCTCGATGGCATTGTCCCCAATAAGCCCTTCCACAAGTAGGGCAATTAGGAATAGTGCCACCTTTGGGGTTAGTAGAGCCTTGATTTCCTGAACTAGTTGTGCCTGTATTTACCTTCTTGGGTGGCACTGCACCGGATCTTTTGTCGTCTTTTTTCCAAAATCGCTTCCTTTGGCTTGTTTCTCCGGAACGGGAGGTTCTAATCCATTTTTCCGTGATGTATGCTCGATCCACCACATCTGCATAAGTTGGTAGTTTCAACACCTCAAGCCTATCTTTGATTTTAGCATCCAATCCTGCTTCGGATTTCCTTACTTTTCGAGCTTCGATGAGGATGACATATGTCACAAATCGGGCTAGTAGCGTGAACTGGCTCTCGTATTCGGCCATCGTTATGGTTCCTTGCTTTAAATGTATGAATTCCAACGCCTTTTGTTCCCACAATGAATCTGGAAAATATTTTTCATAAAATACTTCCAAGAATCTTGCCCAAGTTACGATTTCTTCTTTTTCTAGGGTAAGAAGCCTTCATTCCTGCTCATTTTCTTTGAAAGTGAAAGTGGCAAAAGTTACCTTCTGTCTTTCAATGTAGGGTAGTGCGTGAAAAATTTTCTCTATGTCCCTAACCCAAGCTTTTGCTACCAGTGGGTTTGGACTACCGGTAAATGTGGTGGGTTTTAGATCTTGGAACTATTTTATTGTAACCAGCTCTTCTCGCCGTTCTAGAATCCCATTGTTTATGTTGGTTTGCAAGACCTGCAAAACGTTGGTAGCCGCTCTTTCCATGATTGTTTCCATTGACTCAGTTCCGCTGACTAATGACTCAGTTCCGTTACCATCGTTGGTCATTACTACAAAGTAGATTTTACTGTGAAATAACTTAATAAACGTGACATCACATTTATAAGGCATTATAAAGTATCTATAAAATACTAGCTTTACTATTTATACTAATGCAGTATTAGCATTACATCCCTATCCCAAAAGTTAAACTTTATGTTAGTGTCTAACCCCTTTGTTACCAAAAACAAAATAGGGATCAAAACTAATCATGATTGGTGGGTCAAATAACCATGCAAAGTAATGTTGCATAAAAAACTCAACTACCCATTCTAACTGTACCACACCAAAACAAACCCACGCTGCCTGGACTATATAAATGGGGACAGACTGTAGGTATCCCCAAAACGCTCAATTAACGATCTATCCAGGTATCTCGATGTATGATAAATCATTACTAAAATCAACATTCTGAATATGAATAATTTCCAAAGGGTTAGGGATGTCGGTGAATATGTAGTTTTCAGGATAAAACATTTTCCCTCCTTTTGGAAAAATTTGGAGGCAAAGGGCCAACTATGTAATGAAGATGGTCAAATCCTGGGGCAAGGCTGATTACGCGAGTAGGTCTGATATATCGTTCGCGTGTGTAGGCACGACTCTGCCTCTAGGATAAGTATGCTACATCATTAGGATCGGTCTGTACATATATTGGCCGACCCATCAATTGGGCAAGGCCTGGATGTAGTTGCCTAACTATGTCTTCCGAGTCTCCCCATCCTTCCAGTGAGGTGGGGGCGTAGTGCTCTGCTAAGATGTCCTCCAAATTTATAACCCCGAGCTCCTCTCAAAATGACTCACTAAAAATAAACTTGGACATCCCTACATCACCAGAATTAGTTATGGTACAAACGTATGATTCTACAAGGAAGGTTAAAAATCATTGCTCTGATACCACCATTGTCATGACCCAACCCTAGGGGCTTAGGGCTGGAATCGCAACTTTCTAATTAATTCTAATTTTAACAAATTAAATGGCGTAAGAGAAGGTAGAATGGAAGTAAGAAAATAATTAAACATAAAATTAACTTCATTAATCATTTTATTGTTAAGAAAATACATCTGTAGGGCCTTTATTATTTTATTATGTGGTGACAGAATTTTAGAAAGAAAAAAAAACAAAATGTAGCAGGTCGGCATCAAATTCAGTGTGAGTCCTACTATACGAGGTTACAGTTCTTCCTTACATCTCATCACCTGCAAAGGGTAACGACTATAAGCACACAGCAGAGTGAGAAATATTATGCCAAGAGTAAAGGGAATACGAAATAACCATGGATAGTGATTTAAGCTAAAACATTAACATAACTTAATTTGAATAACCAATTATTTAAGTGGCAAAAGCTGAAATACAAAAATTATATAAATAAATAACCATATCCACGATACAAAACAGAATAGAACATAGGTCACTAGAGTAACAGTTAGAAAATAGGTCAATGGATCCATAACAAACAGAAAGGTCACAAGGTGACCAAACAGAGGCCAATGGTTATTTAAGTCCCCCAAGGCATGGGACTCCTGTCATGGTACTTCCAGAAAATAATTGTTTATAAAATCATTCTCAAATAATTTTTAAAATTTAAACTAACATATCCATGAGTTTCAATTTAAACAAATAGAGTTCAGAAAATAATCAACGTAATTGAAATATTAATATAATTTATAAAACACAATTTGCGTAAAATAAATTATGGTAACTCAAAGTATAATATAACTGTAGACACCCCATTTTTGACTGTCCTCAAGATTTGGACGTCACCACTGGAACACTTGGTGATTACCCTTTTTCGTATTTCGTTTTGAGTTCCTGGAGGTCTCGGCTATGCGCCTTGCTTCAGGATCTCTCAACTCAACTGTTCTGTGTTTGGTTTTGCACCAAACACTTGTGTTTTTGTTTCTGAGGGTAGAGAGTAGCTTGTTAGCTACCCCTGGCACCCACCGGCCATGGCTTGAGGCCACCGGCCATTGGTGAAATATACCATTGGCCGGTCGGCATTTGGTGTGGCCGGCCAGCCATATATTTGGCCGGTGGCCCCCTTTTCTGGCTGGTACCATCTTTTTTGCCTTTTTTAGGCATGGTGCATGCCAGTTGTGCCAACTGGAATGCACAAGACCTGCCCTCGTGCAATTCTGTGGCTGTTTTGCCCCTTTTGCACTGTTTTGGTCAAAGCTTCTTGAGGAAGCTTGACCCTTTGTCTTAACTTCCTCAAGAAGCTTGAACCCTGCCTCAGCTTCCTCAGGAAGCCTTGACCCCTTTGCCTTGGCTTCTTAAGGAAGCCTTGATCCTTTTAATTAGCTTCTCTTGGAAGCTTAGTACCTTGGGTGGTCTATATAAGGCAACAAACCCTCTCCTTGTTTTGGGTTCAGCAAATCCAAACCTAATACACATATATATCTGATATATATCTTTCTCTCTCTATATCTCTCTCTCTCTCTTCTTTTGTGTGTGTTTGGAGGCCTAAAAGTGTGTTTTTGTTCTTATTATTGCACTAAGACACACACTATTACACCATACTTCGACTTGGGAGGCCTTGAGGGTTTGTTCTTGAAGTTTTGAGCTAATTTTGATCACAAGAAGGGGCCTGAGCTTGCTGTTCTTAGGGTGTTCTTCAAGGGTAACAATCTTGCTTTATTTTCCCCAATCTTGCACTAGTTTTTGACCTGCTTTGCTTACTGTTTTGGACTTTGTGTGTAACTAAAAAAAGTCTTGTATTTGCATGCTTAAGATACTTCATTAAGGTTTCTTTGGTGTTGGGGGTCAACCTCCCCCTCTTAGGCCTTGTTTGGCCCTTTTGGTGCTCTCTTTGTTAAGCTTTGGTTATTTTGTTGTATTGGCCTTCTCACCACAGAAAATGGTGAAGAAGGGGGTTTGAAGTCTTGCATAGGGGAGGGACACCCCTCTCCCTTGGTATCTCCTTTGTGTATGTTTTGGCCTCATAAGGGTAGCATATGTGCTTGGTTGTTCTTTGCTTCATTTCAGGGGTTTTTTGGGTGTTATTTGGGCATATCTTACCTCTATTTTTGGTTGGATTAAAGTTCCCTTGCATGCTCAATATACTTGCTTTGTAATCCTCCATTTTGCCTAGAAGAACATCATGCATTTAGCCTACCATGCCCTCATGTTTTGGCCTAACTTTGTGAAGTTCTTCGCCATGTCTTACCATGCTTAAGGTCTGTTGGGAGCTTATTTGATCATATTTTCCATGTTTGGTATAGCCTCTTTGTATTTTGGCTTGTGAGCCTTTAGTGTGTGAGTCATGAGCATGCTTGAGTTGGGTTGTTTTAGTGATTTGAAGTCATCTCTCATGCCATTTCAGTCCCTAATCCATGCTTGTATGCTTACATTTATTATCATTTCAATGCTTTGAAGAGGTGTGGTTTTATGCTTTATGTTTGGCCTTTTTGTGCATGCCTTTCGTTTAAGTCATTTGGGCTGCCATATCAGGGGGTTTTGGGACTTATTTTGGTGCATTATAACTCTGTTTTGTATTGAAAATTTCATGTCATGTTTGCTTGGGGTAGGTGTTGAGTAATGCCCTCTTTTGTACCCTTGAAAGCCTTCTATCTCACACCCATTCTCTAGCATGATTTGGCATCATCCTTCACATGTTGTTTCAGAGTTTAACACGAGTGTTTAACGTCCATGTTTATCACCTTTGAGTGTTCTTAAGAATAGCCTTCCATGCTTGGGTTTTTGGCTCATTGGTGTGCATGTTTGCATGAGCACTTATCCAACATTTTTGACACTTTTGGCCACTATTTTGGGGTGTGGCTGAGGCCTCCCATTTCAGTTTAAGACCACCCTTGTACATAGTTGCATACTTAGCATGTGGCATGTTGCATTCCATTATTTGCATGCTTGCATGATGCCTTGTTTGCATGTTTGCATATTGTTTAGATAATTGCATCATATGATTTTGTTGCACTCTTGGCATACTAATGTTTGCATGAATAAGTAGTATTGCATTGCATTAGTTGCACTACTTTGCATTGTATATGTCATACATTGCATTACATTTTGCTTAGTTTGGGGTGTCAAACCAAGCATGAGGGTTGAGGAGTGTTCGTACTTAAAGTGACGAAACACGTCTCAATCCTCGGTCGCTGACGCCCTTGATCTCAACATGATAGAGTGTTAGCATTCATTCGCTTGTTGCATGCATTTTACATTAATTGGCAAACTTGGCATCGTAGGCCATCATGCATTGGAATGCGTGATTGGTAGCCCGAGAGTCGAAGGCCATGCTCCCTTGAGTCTATTGCATGATAGGGAGTGTGGCCATGCCCACATTTGCTTGAAAATTCCACGCCATACACTGCTTGCCCTCTGCTGCTATCAATTGCAAGATCCTGCAAGAAGTAATGGCCGGCCGGCCACTTACAGTGCCGACCGACCATCTGTGGCTGGCCGGTGGTCCAACATTTGACCGACAAGAACATTCCCATGACCGGTGGAGTTGAAATGTGGCCGGTGGCATTCCAAAACACTCAGGGGATAATTCCAAACAATTCTGGAAATTTGTGTGATCTTCAGAGAAGCAAGGCAGTGTAAACAGAGGTAACAGTGCTATGGCAGCGAGTTTCCGGGCAAGACGAGTCAAGCATGCATCATTCACACATTCCTAGGCAGAGCTGCGGCGGTCTTTTTGGCTTCACATTTAAATTCATTTTGTAATTAATTTGTTAATTAATTAAGGGCCTGTAATAATTGATTAGCCAGGATAGTTGATTCGTTATTTGGACTGTATTATTCTTTCGGTCCCTCCGAGTGAGGGCGTATTTGTAATAAGTGTGTGTATGTCTTCCAATTCCACGTCTTTCTTCCCTTTTATTTACCCGCTTATGATGGTTAGACTAGGGCATATTTAAATTAGCATACCTTATGCTATGCATGCGTGTATCCATATATTTGTCTTACATGCACTGGGCTCGGTACATCATGCTAACTGCACTTATATTTCAATTCCAAATTGAGTACTTGTTAGTTGCAGCATTTCACATGCTATCTTTAGGGTAGCCGGGCCTATTCTAGGTGCATCTTGTATGTGTTGCATTAGCCATCTTAACATGAACTAAGGTCATGCATATGATTACTAACTAGTTTCTATTTTGGCTTGGAGTACTAAGTAAGCTTTTATGCTTTAGCATACCTCATGCATGCGAATGTTGTCATAATAGCACGATTACCATGAGGCTAGCTGCTTATGTGATATAACTGTTTGAATGTCTGTGGATGAAGGTCGAATTACCTGAATTGGAATAATATATTAAAACTGTGAGTTTTAAGCCCACTGGATAGTAGCAAAACCATCTTTTCTAAAGCCCACTTAAGAGTGGCAAAACCTGCATTTTAGCCTACTTATGAGTAGCAAACCATTTTCAAAACAAACATGCAATGTTTTGTTCCAGTTTAGGCAATTTGATTTATACTTGTTTGCTGTGCGCATAACATAGTAATTCTAGGCTAATAACCAGAATAAGAACGCATAACGTTTTCAAAACAAGATATCATGGTTAGTAGAGGCCGATCTTTGATCGGGCGAGCGGGGTGCTCATAGCTGACCTTCCCCAATCGTACCCAAGTTCCCGAGCCGAGGCAACTTTGGTGATGACGGACACGTGGCCTTAGGCAAACAAGTCAGGGTTTCCTAAATTCCCCCATTAAAAAAATATTTAGGTGGCGACTCTGTATCTGGCAAAGCAGTCCATGTTTGGCACTTCTTTACAAAAATCTGTTTTCCCAAAACGATTTGCCGGATTTGGACTCTTTGGTTCAGATTTAGAACCGTGACAAATCGAGTCCGAACTGTAAGGTGAGGCCCTCACGTGGGGCGCGTCTACAATAACTCATCTAAAGATTATTTCCTCCTACGTCCTTCATATTTTTGCCGACTACTCGAGACTGTTCTCTTGCACCTCTTTTTTTTTTCTTTTCCCCTTACTGACTTCACAGCCCCCCCTTTATATATATATGACCTAGGTGATGAATCACCCTGTAATGATGCCTCCAAATTGATGACTCACCCCTCTAAGTGCTAGACAACACAGATGGCTCGACTTTCATTCCTTTACCAATTTGCACAATTAATTGTTGTGTTAACTTGGCCCCTAAGTAAAGTATATTCATCTTATTTTTGATAAACCAAAGCCAAATTAAATTACATCTTTAGCACGTATAGCTATGAAATGAGATATATTATTCCACATATTTATTTATTTTTATTATAAGTATTTATTTATTTATTTGAGTAACGTGGTGTTAATTAAATATTTGGGGTGTCATAGTCATCATCAACACTAGCCCCACTACCGAAGACACTACTACCTGCAGAGGAATAATCAAAGGGTTCGTAAGGTGCATCATCATCATCATCACTGCTAATGACAATCACCTTGGGCAAAGTAACTTTGCCTTCCAACAAAAAAGAAGTATTAGTCAAAGAAAAGTGGAAAGTATTGCATGGAAATTGTTTCAAAAGGAAATGATTAGTTCTGGAGGCAACCAAACCTCGAGATGGATGTCTGGAATATGTATAGCTGCTGAAACTCGGCTATGCCTGCGTCCTCGTCGACCTCGAAGGCCCAGGCCATGTCGCTCATGAGGAGCATGTCTAGGACCAAAGTAACATCCTCGCCCATAGGCTTGAGTCTGTACAGGTTCATCAACCGTTACCTGCCTGCTACTACTAACACCCCCGTGAGGGTGTCCTAGTTCGTGCCTCCTCACGTGGGTAATGATATAAGTAAGCTCTAGGTCAATGCCATCTGTCATGGCCGTAACAAGAGCCTCTACTACCGTGTTTCTAGAGGAGGTATCACTACCCGATGATGTGTTCGATTCGTCAAAATCGATGGAAGAGTTGGGTAGAAAATGAAGAAGGTCAATGTCAGCCATGGGTAGTGTTTGGAAATGAGTTCAGAGAGTTAGAGAGGTGTTTTCAGAGTTGGATGGTCACGCATTTTTATAAACTTTCAAAGTTGTAAAATGACTATTCTGACCTTGTAAAAACCCAATAAAGCTGGCCGATCAATCCTTTATTCGGCCGATCAAGTTTTCATCCGACTAAGTGAGCATCAAATGCATATTCGAAGAAGGTGTTTAGAAGTGTACAATAGTTACTCAGAGATGTATGGTTGTCATCCCTACTGTACCCTTGGTTAATACCACCCCCTGCGTGGGTTGGTGGTTTACACCACCCTCGGTTAATACCACCCCTTACGAGGTTGGAAGTTAACACCACCCTCAGTTAATACCACCTCCTACACGGGTTGGCAGTTAACACCACCCTCTGCTAATAACGCCCCATGCGGGGTTGGTGGTTAACACCATCCTCGGTTAATATTGCCCCATCCTCAGGTTAACGGTTAACAGCACCCTTGGTTAATATTGCCCCCTACGCGGGTTGGCGGTTAACACCACCCTCGGTTAATACCGCCCCTTGTGAGGTTCTTAGTCCATCCTTGGCTAATACCACCCCTTGCGGGGTTGGCGGTTAACACCACTCCTCGGTTAATACTGCCTTGTGCAGAGTTGGCGGTAAACACCATCCTCTATTAATACCGCCCTATGTGCTGGTTGACGGTTAACACCACCCTCGGTTAATATTGCCCCCTGGGTAGGTTAGCGATTAACACCACCCTCGGTTAATACCGCCCCTTGTGGGGTTGGTGATTAATACCACCCTCGGTTAATACCAATCCCTGCACGGGTTGGCGGTTAACACCACCCTCATTAATATCGTCCCTTGTGGGTCAGCGGTTAACATCGCCTTCGATTAATACTGCCCCTTGCTGGTTGGCGATTAAAACCACCCTCAGTTATTACTGCCTCCTACTCGATTAATATCACCCCATGACCCTCGGTTAATATCACCCCCTGCATGGGTTGGCGGTTAGCATTACCCTCGATTAACACTGCCCAATGTGGGTCGATCGCCCTAGGTTAATGCCACCCTCTATACGGGGTTGGCGGTTAACACCACCCTCGGTTAATACTGCCCCATGTGGGTTGGAGGTTAACGCCACCCTCAGTTAATACCGCCCCTATGGGTTGGCGATTAACACCACCCTCTGATTAATATCGCCCTTTGCGGGGGGGTTAGCGATTAACACCATCTTTTCTTCGTTCATGTTGTGGCATGTTTGGAGTGTGTTGTTGAGTTCCTTGTTGCTATGATTGCCAATCATATGTGGTTTTGGCTACAATCATCCTTTTCTCTTTCCCTCTTGTGCCATGGCACAGGTGGGTGTTGCATTTCTTTCATATATTGCATGTTTGTTTGTGTTGGCCCCCTTTTTCTTTTGCCATCTTTGCAGCTTTATCTATTTTTCCATCGCGTAACCTTCCATGGCATTCGCATCATCAAACTCCGTCAGTGTGGTATATGTGAGCCTAATTATCAAATCATGGCAGCTCGTGCCATGTAAGCCCGTCTTTTCAAATTGTATTTCGAACATAGCATTAGCATTTTGCTCTTGAACTACGTTGGTTTGATTCCTTGTAAAGGGATACGTAGGCAGCCCTTGGGTTCAATCAAATCTTTATCTACATTTTGTTTGTTTGCCCAAATCTTGCGGCCTCGTCAAAAAGAATCATCTTCGGGCTTTGATATTCACTCACGTCATGAAATGACACACCAGGCTCTGTTAAAGGACAACTATAGACACCCTATTTTTTATTAGCCTTGAGACTTGGGCACACGCTTTTAAGTTCTCGATGCTAAAAGTGATAGGTCTTAATCTTTGCAAGTTCCATGGTAGAAGCTCTAAGGATTGAGTTTTAAACCCTCCAAACAACCTGTTTTGGACAAAATGTTTTTAGATCAAAATGGAAACCTCTTTCAAAATGAGTTTTAGTGGTGCAACTCCAAACATTACCGTAATGTTCTGATGCTTATATTTTTAAAGTTAGAGCGTTGTATTCTTTCAAACAAATGGGGCAAAGAATATAGTGGAAGTGAATGAGAAGAATGAAATCCTCATAAATGTTTATTTCTCCCTTCAATTCAAGCTAACCTACTCTTGTTGATTTGACGATATGCCCATTGGCTGGCTGGACACCAAATGATGGCCAGCCACAAAAGCACTCAGCCGATCACCAGGAAGCTCAGTCGACTAAATGTTTTGGGTAAAGAGCATTTTTGAGAATTTCAACTTTTTTTGCTAACCTTTCACAAATGTCTCAGATATTTATGATATGGGTTCTATATATAGGGCTCGCTAGCTCTTTTCAAAGGGTTGAAAAAAACACTTGCCCAAGGATAGAAAAGCTTGAGAGCTCTCTTCTTCTTTCCTCATCTCCCACCTACCACCTTTAACCTTAACACCCATTTCTCCATTAAATCTTGATCCTAAGCTCTGGACAAAGGATTTTAGACATTAAAGAACACCCCCAAAAGCTCTTGAGGGACCTTAAAGGGAGTTTGTGAACAAGAAAGGCTCATCTTCTTTAAGAGGTGAATCCTTGGTCCCTTTGATCATCTTCTCCCTACTTTTTCTTTAATTCTAACATTGTTTTCAATTATGTAATTGTTGTAAGTCCTCATAGATATGGAGGGAGTAGCCTTAGACACCCATCCATTGAGTTGATAGTCTTTTTTAGTTTCAACTATCTCATTCTTGTGGATTTTGGACCCTTGTGGATGTTTTTGAGAGTAGTTTTAGCCATCTATTCACAAGTTCAATATGTAGAATAACTCTTCTTTTTATTACACCACTTATCTTTACCTATCCCCTTCTCTCAAGTGTGCTAATCTATGTGTTTCAACTCTTTACTCAATAACAATGAGTGTCAGGGGTTGTTTCATGAGGTTGCTTGGGTGATCCATGGAATTTGGTGTTGACAAGTGTTGTCTCCTTTTTCATTGAGTATTTTGGAAGTAAAACAAGAGATTTTGGGTCAAAGGAAGTTGAAACCTCCCTTATCAATCATTTGTGAACATAGAAAGGATTGTTATCGTCCTTGTTCTATAACTAGATAAGGAGTTTTCAGTGAGTTTGATGAATCCCTTATTTTAGTAAGCAAAGCTTCCATCAAGAAATGATTTGCATTAATCTACGCTCTCCACTTAATAGCATGGATTTGGATATTAACTTGCCCTTGTAGGTTCCTATCTATTTTTTGGGCTTGAATTTGTTTTGATTTTGATCCATTTAATTTGTTCTTTTAAGTAAAATATATGTTGTATATATATGTTTGTGTTATTGTTGAGGGTTATGGCCCATTCACACCTCTCCAAGTGATCCTTGTCAATAGAGGAGGTGGAAGGTGTGAGAACTCCCCAGAAAGCCTCCATTTGGCCTCTGTCCTGAGATTCTACATTGACCTAATTCCCAGTTGGAAGTGGAATTTGGCCAGCCACTTTCTACTTCAGCCGACTCACCTGGTGTTTGGCCGATCATTGCCCCCCAAGAATAGAATAGACAGTTTCTGAGGAATGCTTCCCTAAGTAGTTCTCGAGCCCCTGGATTGCCTCTTTTCTTTGTTTAGTATGATTTGTTAGATTCAGCAATAGCTAGGTGTAGACGCGCTCGAATTAGGCTTACTACTACAGTTCGGACTCAATGTCACGGTTCTGAATCTAATCTCTCAAAGTGCAATGCAAGACCGATAAATATCCAAAGAGTCTAAATCCGGCAAATCGTTTTGAAAAACTGATTTTTGTAAAGAAGTGCCAAACATGGACTGCTTTGCCAGATACAGAGTCGCCACCTAAATATTTTGTTTTGGGAGAAATTTAGAAAACCCTGACTCGTGCCTAGGGCCACGTGTCCGTCATCACCAAAGTTACCTCAGCTCGGGAACTTGGGTATGAGAAGGGAAGGTCATGCAATGAGCACCCCCGCTCGCTCGATCAAAGATCGGCTGCTACTAACATGATATCTTATTTTTGAAAACACATGTGTTCTTATTCTGGTTATTAGCTAGAATTACTACGTGATGTGCACAGCATACAAGTATAGATTAGATTGCCTAAGTTGGAACAAAACATTGCACATTTGTTTGTTTGAAAATGGTTTGAAGTTTGCTACTCGCAAGTAGGCTAAATCGAGGATTTCAATGAATTGTTCCAATTCAAACAATCCAACCTTCATGTAATGACCCCAAAGTGCGTATAGAAGGTTATCTTGATTTCATTAAGGGTTCATGTGTTTGCTATTAGAATTGAAGAACTAGCCGTCGAATTATGCTTTTGGAGCTGGAATTGTTGACCTTTATCAACAATCTGAAAATTTTTCCCTCCGCGGGAGCGGAGTAGTTGGCGCTCGAGCGGGCCTTTGGGGGTTCCAGTAATTTTGCAAAGTGAAATTGCAGGAGTGGTGATTTTCCGCTCGGCGTAAGTGGCGCTCGGCGGGCAGCCTTGTGTCTTCAGCGCTCGGCCGATGTTGAAGCGCCGAGCGGGTCTCTAGGATGAGTTGTACTTCTGAGGCATGTGGGCTCATTTTTGACATCTTATTAGTGTATTTGGAATGCCTTTATTTTATTTTGGGATTTTGGTTGAGGTGGTAATATGATGGTGAAGTAAGATTGGACCAAAGAATTTAATTCGGATAGTTATTTTACGAACAGCCGCCACTCTTTTGCCTTTTTCTTTTTCCACACTTGGAATTTGGATATGAGGTTAGAACCATTGGAAAGCTTATTTCCGGGGCTTCAATTTGAACACAAGAACGACCTAAAACGGAGTCCGGATGGGAGAGTTATACCTGTTTAAAGTTTCGACATCTGTGCTGAGGGCAGGTCCGCTCGAGCGGAAATAAGTCCGCTCGAGCGGGAATTACGGGACAGCAGCTTTAAAAACGGGATTTTAGATCATTTCTTACATGTTTCTTCTTCCCTCTTCCTTCCTCTTTGCCTTAGTCCGAAAACCCTAGCTCCAAAACCTTGATTTCCTCTACTTTGATCAACAACTCACCATGATTCTTGTATCAAGGATGATGAACAAGAGGAGAAAAACATTTTCAACCGATTGAAATTCGAGATTGCGAAGGATTCTTCTCAAAGCTTGGTTTTCTTGCTTGGTTCTTGAGGTAGGTGTTCTAATCCACTTCATTACTTACATGGATGGATAGATTTGTAGTATTTGACTATCTAAATACAAGAATTTCCATTTGTGAGCATCTAGTGTATGGTATGAGAATTGGGGGTTTTAGGGTATGGGTTGTTGAGAGTTGAATTGATGAGTTAGAATGATGGATTATGAATCCTAAGTGTATAATCAATGGGAAAAGTGGAATGATAAGTGATGAATTAATAAGTTTGAATTTTATTGGAATTTATAGATTTCTTAGAAACCCTAGGTTGCTTCTTGATGTTAAGCGATGATTTGGGCCAAATTGAAAGTAAAATTATGAAATTGAGGTACTAAATTATATCTGTACAAATTTAATTGAATTTTGGAGATGTTTGAAAATTATGTTTAAGATTTACGAATGAACCTCAGTTATGGACAGGGTGAATCATGCTATTATGTGAGATGAAATTGAGAAACAAGATTAGTAATGTTATGAATGATAAGAGCATTGGGAAGAAATGATGAAAAGGGATTTAAGACTTCACCTTGAAAGATGTTGAATTATATTTAGGGGTGATAAGGTGAATTATGCCAAATAGTGTAACTTATGTTAGATTGTATTGAGATATGTATGGAGAAGTGTGTTGGTTTAATGATGTGAATTGCAAATTGTTGTGTACTTTGGTATAAAGAGGATAACAAGTTAAAAATGGAATAAATTATATGTAACCCGATTTTTATGTGTATTCTGAATTGTATAGGGTCAGCTGTAGGGGCGGACCAAGCATCTAAGCACTGTGAGTAATAGTACTATAAATGTACATCAATTACTGTTAATAATGATTATTATTATTACTATTCTGTTTTTCCATGACAGTTATGTTAACATGTTTGTATTTGAGACTTGGTGTGAATATAGAAGGAGTTGGCGTCCATTGATATGACTCTGAAACTATTCTGTATTCCGTCTATGATTAATGGTTTCGGTAATGTGCTATAATCTATTGAGTAGTGTGTTTAAAAGACATTATTAACATACATTATCCGTAGATTAAGCAATGATTCATGGTGAACAAATGGAACAATGATGCTTATGTATCTGAACTGTTCAATTTTATCAAGAATGGTTAAGGCGGTATGAGGTAATTATTTTGTCCTACAAGCGACATTGTGATAGCACTGTACAATTTGTGAGATCCGTTATACGTATTGCTAATGATTACCATTGGTATTCTGTCAAACGTAAACTAATTACGTTAATTCATGTAAATGATTGAAAGAATCTGTATGCCTTTGTCTAACTTGGGACTAGTCAGTTCTGATGATATCTGATGTTATTCTACTTTGTGGTTTGTCCCGAGATCCATTGATTTATGGTATAGAACTACGGTATCTACATATTTCTGAAAGTGTTCAATCTGTGAAATGTGTTCACCCTTTGCTAACAAATATCAACAATGTTCTGTTAAACTCATAATATATCTGGTTATTTATGTGATTAATGGGAAGAATATGTTTATCTGTGATAATCTGTTCTGATGTTTCTGGTATGGAGCAAAGTGCTGTACGGAACTAAGTGCTACACCTTGGTGGGAGCCACCTCTAGAATCCGTACGAGCCACCTCTTGAGTCCATACATATGTGAAGTTAAGAGGCTTAAAGCCGTTCTATGAAAGTTACGAGGCCTATGGCCGATATGGGAAAGATACAATTTGTAAGAAAGATATAATTTGTGAAGTAAAGAACCTATGTGGCCCTTGCCGTGGTAATAATATCGTGGTTTGTGGCCCTTGCGGTAATAATACCGTGGTTTGTGGCCCTTACCCGGGGTAATAATACCGTGGTTCAAGAATATGTTTAAAATGTTTTTGTGAAATATTGTGAACTTGTGAAACCAAAGGGCCGAGGGCTAATTGTGAAGTATGAATCTTTCACTTGTGAATTATGAAATTATGATGTTAAGAGTCAACTTGTGAATTATTAAATTATGAGGCCAAGAGCCAACTTGTGAATTAAATATGAATCTATGAGGCCGAGGGCAGTGTGAAATTTATGGAAGGTATCAAAAGAATTGTGAACTATGAACCAATATAGCCAAGGGTCATTTGTGAGCTATGAAGCTATGAGGCCAAGGGCCAATATGTGAAATATGAATTTATGAACTTGTGAACGTGTGAATCCAAAGGACCAAGGTCCAATATGATAAATTGTGAATCTATGAAACTCAATGGCTCTTTTGTGAATGTGTGAACTCCTCAGGCTAAGGACCCAATTGTGGAATTGTGAATTGACAAAGTTGTCCTACAAAGTTACAGAAACAGACTAATCACATGGTTACGGCATTAGTTATATACTATTGCTCACTGAGTTCGCTCATTTTGTCTTTTGTCTTTTGTCTGTCTGTTCTGTAGGTAGTCAACCGGGAGTTCAAGCCTAACCTTTAAGGCTCGTCTTTCTCTTGTCAGCTTTGATACGTCCAGGCACCACCTGAAGCCGTGCATTTTGTAAAGTATTGTTAGGTTATTGATTTATGCTTGGGTTGTCTTTCAGTAATGATTTTGATATACGCCCAATTGTAGGGCTGGGCCTATATATATATGTATGTATGTAACCGATATTCAGGTGTATGTTTAGATTTTATTTGCATGTTTTGAAGTTGTGATCCTGGCATATTAGTAGTAGCTCAATGGAGTTTGTTTCTATTGTCCAATTTTGATATTTAATGCTTCCGTTTAGGCCCCATATGATATATATATAACAGGATTAGTGTCTATATTCGAATAGGTCATGCCCAAACTTTTAGGGGTGGGTTTGGGGCGTGACACTTCACCTACAGGCATTTAGGCAGTTATATCACATGAGAAAATAGCCTCATGGCAAGCATATCATGGAAACACTCACACTCATGCAAGATGCTAAAGCATAAACACTCACAGTGTACTCCGAGCTAAAACAGAGAACTAGTTAGAAATCAATGCATGATCCTAGTTCATGTTAAGATGGCTAATGCAACACATGCGAAAGTGCATCTAAAATAGGCTCGACTATTCTAAGATGGCATATGAAATGCATCTCGATAACATGCTGTTTGAACACGTATTCAAGTAATGTATTGAAATACAATGCAGTTAGTATGATACGCCGAGCCCGGTGCATGCAAGACAGATGAATGGATGCACGCATACAAGCATAAGGATGCTAATTGAAACATGCCCTAAGACTAACCACTGAAAGCAGGTAAGTAAAAGGGAAAAAGAAATGGGGGTTGGAAGACATGCATACACGCACGCACACTTATTACAAAATTCGCCCTCTTGGCGGAGGGTCCGAATAAATAATACAAACTAACTAATTAACTAACTAACAAGCTAATTAATTATTACACAACCAAATTGAATAATAAGTAATCTACTTACTAATTATTACAACACTTACTTAATTAACAAATTAACTAATTAAATTACAAATTGAAACTAACTAACAAGTAAGCATTAAACTAAGCTGCTCCAGCTTTGCTTGAAGAAGTAGAAGATGCATGCTCGGTTTCTCGCCTTGAAACACCTTCTGATTGCTCTCAAGAGGCTCTGTTTGCAGGGTGTCTTTGGGAATTAGCTGTTGGATCTTACCAAAACCAAGCTGAGGAATGCACCAATGGCTCACGGCCATGAGCTTGCCGACCACCATCCTTGGCCAAAGATGGTACTCTTGCCAAGGATGGGGATGAAGTCTTGCCAACAATGAGGAGCTGCCGGCCACTGGTGTAATGTGACACCAAGCTGCAACAGAGCACAAAACAGAGGAAAGGGAGGGTCTCCCAAGGATATGTACGCACTATGCCATCCCATATCACCTCGAAACATCAAGGGAGAGGCATAATCGGATCCAAGACCATCAATCACGCATCTCGATGCATGATGGCCAAAGATCCAACTTGTGCAAATCAATGTAAAATGAATGCACAAAAACACATAAATGCCTAGAACTCTATCAAGCATTGTCAAGAGCGTCGGCGACCGAGAATTGAGGCGCGTTTCATCACTTGAAGTATGAAACGTCCCTCATTTCTCGTGTTTGGACTAACATCTATTCCAAACAAAATGCAACACAAGCATGGCATACACAATGCAAATGGATCAACATGCGAACAACATGGCATACTCAATGCTATGAACTACATGGCATGCACAATGCTATGAACTACATGGCATGCACAATGTTTAATGGACTTAAACCAAAATGGATAGACCTCAGTCATACCCAAATTAGTGGCCATTAGTGATGAAACCAGGGCACAAAAGCAAGGTATGCATGCATAATGCATTGGCCTAAGAATTAAGGCATAAGGACACAACTCTCAAACATGAGCAAGGAGTGACAATCATGATAATGTGGCAATAAGGTAAGCTCTAAAATCTCATGTAAATTGATGCCAAACCAACTAAACAATGCAAGCATAGCATGCTAGGATGTTCAAAGCTTAAGACTAAACAAGGAGCTTGTACCAAGGCCACATAAATCAAACCCCAAAGGGCCAAGGACAACCATAACAGTCCTAGATCATGCCAAAATGAATCTAAAACATGCAAGGACCAAGGCCAAAACAAGTCAACATGGAAGGCATAGAGCATGGTGCAAGTAAGGCCAATATGGTGGATTACACTACACCTATTAAGACCAAGCATGAGATGAATTAACCAACAAAAATCAAAGTTATATTATGGCAAAATAACCCCAAATAAACACTGAAATGGTAGCTCGCAAGCTTAGGCATGAGGGCATGCGCAATGGCTCATTTTAAGGCATAAAACACAAACTATCCAAAGCATGGAATAGGTGAAAGATGCAAGTGTGTGACCATGAAACATGGACTGAAATCACATTTCACATGATGCCAAATCATGAAAATACTTCAAGTAATACATGCTAATGGACTCAATGCACAAAGTTAACAAGCTAGATTGAACCATAGCTATACAAGGCAAGGCATGCATGACCAAAACAACCAAAATTAGAGCTAAAGCATGTTAAAACATGGACAAAATATTCTTAGAGTTAAGCCAAAAGCATGCTAGAATGACATGTTAAAGCATGGCACACATTAGGCTATTTCATGGAATTGCACTAAAAGTGCATGGAGCATGCAAAGGCTCACCAAACCAAACCTTAACAGAGGTATGACATGGTAAAACATCACCAAAAACATGCTGAAATGGACTTAACATAAGCTAGAAAGACATGCTACTTCAAGAACCATACAAGACTAGTTTATGAAATTTACACTACAAGTGTATAAACCATGCATGGAGTGACCAAAGCAAGTAAAAATAGTGACATGCCTCAGCAAAATAACCACAAATACTAGCTAAGATATGGACAACACAAGTCTAACAAAGGTGCTCAAACATGAGGCATATAAAGCTTGTAAACACAATACAAGGTGAGGGGATGACCCTCTCCTATTTAAGACTCCAAAACCACCTTTCCACCACTAAAAATCCTCTAGATTTCAGTGGTAGAAAGGTCATGCAAAGGCTTCAACAAGAGCCTAAAGGGATGGCTCGAAAGAAGGCCTAACAAGGCCTAAGAGGGGGAAGATCATCCCAAACAAAAAAGTGACCTTAAACAAACTTCTCAAGCATGCAAAAACAGAACTTTTTCCAGTTAAGAGTTAAGCTCAAAAACGTATACAAGAAGGACTAAAATCTTAAGCAAAAATGGGGGATTTAAAGGTTAAAGACTCACCCTTGAAGACCTTCTCTACCACTGAAACTCCAGCCACTTGTTTGAGCTCAAAACAGCCCAAGAACACCAAAAACAACCTCAAGAAGCCTCAGCAACACAAGTGAGGTGTTTGAGTGTGTGTTTGTGTACAAAAGTGAGACAAAACTACACTTTTAAGGCACAAAACCAAAGCAAAAGAGAGATATAGATACAAGACTATATCTATCAGTCCAACCACTATTTTCTGAACCTCTGAAAATGAGGAGGAGCCACTCCTTATATAGAAGAGAGGCAATGCAAAGCTTGTTTAACAAGCTTGACAAGAGCTTCATCCCTCCATACACGTGTATGGAGGGAAGATGAGTGAAAACTAGCTAGCTCAAAAGATCTGGAGCAAAACCTACTGAGACAAGTGTTCTGCCGGCCATCAGTTGTGGCTGGTAGTGGCTCACTGATGGCCGGCAGGCATCATCAGTAGCAGGTGGGGGAAAAAGCAAGGCCGGCAGTGCCAAAAGGAGGCCGGCATTGCACCAAGAGAAATAAGCTGGACGGGCCAATACATGGTCCAAAAAAGGGACAGAAAGGATACAGGGTTTGGAAACCTCAAACTTGTGACGATCCGCCGCGACAGTCGAGTGCTCGACGAGCAAACAAACTTGTGGCTGGATGTACCTGCAAGCACAACCAAGTCTTGAGGATGGTCAAAAATTGGGTGTCTACACTAGGCTGAATCGATTCATTATTGTAGTAATCTCTCTCTCCTCATTTTCTTATTTGAATTGTTGTAATAATCTTCCAACCCCACGTCTTTCCAACCCTTTTATTGATTCGCTTTCGGTATTGCATCATGTTTTCTTTATCATGCCTATATATTGCATCTATTTTTTTATGCATTTGGATCTGGATCATCCGCATTAATATGATTTACTATATTCAAAGATGAATACATATAGAAATCCATGAATTGTGCCATACTCATGCTACATCTTAGCAATTCGGACTCTTATATACATGTTCTGTATGTGTTGGGTTAGAAACTCACATATAGGATCAAGTATATTTATACACATCTATATATGTTGTGACTCGCCTTGGAGTACTAGATGAGTATTTTGAATTTTAGCCTATTGCATGTGCGTGCTCCTTACTATATCTGTTGCTACAACATAAGGCTAAGTGCTTAAGTGAGATATTTGTTTGAATGCTAGTGGATGGAGGTTGTGTTATTTATTTTGGAGTATAGATGATTCTTATGCTGTAGATTTTATCCAAGAAAACCCCTTTTAAAAAATGCCTGAAGTCAAAGTATAACCAAAATTTATGACATGATCTATATTTGAAAGCCTCAGATAGTAATAGTAGCATTATTAATAATCAGAATATGGATTTATATTGATTATAAAAACCATTTATGACTTAGTAGATGCCGATCTTTGATGGGGTGAGTGGGGGTGCTCAATTAATGACCTTCCCCTCTCATACCTATATTCTCGAGCCGAGACACTTTGGTTATAACGGACGGTGGCCTTTGGCACGAGTCATGAGTTTCTTAATTTTCCCAAAAGATTAGGTGGCGATTTTGAAATATGGTGATGTAGTCCATTTTTGACAATATTTTGCAATAAAATGGATTTTTATAAAAGTTGCTAGATTTGGACTCTCATTTTCTGTTTCATATTGTACTAGTGAGACTAGATTAGAAGATCGAGAGTCCAAATTGTTAGGCGCGCTTGGTAACCCCAAAAGCATCCCACACCTACTTCAAAACAGAGTCAACAGAGCCCATTTCCAATTAATTATTGAAAAAATGCAAAAGAAACTCTCTGGTTGGAAAGCCAACAACCTCTCATTGACTAAGAGAGCAACCCTTATCCAAATTGTCACCTCAGCTATGCCTTCTTATGTTATGCAAACTATCGAGCTCCCTAAAAACCTTTGTAATGGCATTGACAAAATGAATGAAAACTTTTTTTTGGGCAATTCAGTATCTAGAAAAAGATTCCACCTCATTAACTGGAACCAAGTTTGCTTACCAAAAAATAGAGGTGGATTAGGAATTAGAAATGCTAGACATCACAACTCTGCCCTCATTTCTAAACTTGGCTGGAAGATTCTTAATGAAGACCATAGCATGTGGACCAATATTCTCAAAAATAAATACCTCAACAGATACACTCTTTTTGACTGGCTTTGGGTAAAAGATGTTCACCCTTGTGGAAAAGCATAGTCAAGACCAAAGATACCCTTAAAAAGGGCACCAAATGGAGAATAAGGAATGGTAACAAAACCTTACTCTCGTTGGATTGGTGGTGTGGAACTCAACCCTTAACTTCAACCTCACCAGGCCTTCACACTGACACACTTGCCACTGTTGACTCTATCATAAATGAGGTTGGGAATTGGAACTTGAGATTGATTGAATCTCACCTATCACCTCTTGATATTAATAACATCTCCGAAGTCAAACTCCCTTGATGTGCTACATTTCTAGATAAACCACATTGGGTAGGATCGCCCCAAGGTAACTTCTTGCACAAATCTGCCTATCATCTAATTATCCATGTTGAGGGTTGTCATCATCGTTGGAACTGGTTATGGAGACTAAAAATTCCCCAAAAACTTAAGGGCTTTCTTCAGGGGCGGCTCCAAGGCTTGGTTAGGGGTGTCACCCGAACCCCCTGGCTGAATTTTTTTATTTATTTATTATATAAATATTAGATTTTAGAAAAAAAATTAGTAATTGAACCCACTAAAATACAATTTTGAATCCATAGTTTTAAGTCCTACTCTTTTGAACCCACCAATGAAAAAAGTTTACTTTTTAACTTTTACCTATTTTTTGTTTAAAATATTTTATTTGTAAAGTCATTTATTTTTTGTCTACTTTTTGTTTAAAATATTTTATTTGTAAAGTGATAGTTTGTATTCTTGCTTTGGAAATTGGAGACCTGACGTCAAGGTGCATCAATCCTTTGTTTACTTTTTGTTTAATATATTTTATTTGTAAAGTGGTTGTTTGTATCTTGCATTGAAAGCCAGACTATCCTTGCCAATGCCATCCCTTTTCATTTCAAGCTTCAGGCAAGGCGGCAGATGGCTTAGAGAAACTCCAAGCTCTCTCTCATTCTTCATCACTCTCCACATCTCTCTGTTTTCATCATCAATATTTTCCAACAACGACATCAACTACTCTACTCAGTTATTAGGTAAATTTTGTATAAACATTTCTCTATTTTATAGTATTTTGGATAGAATAAATATAAATCAACAATTTTTGGGGTAAAAATTAGGGCTTTTTTTTTGTTCAATAATTGTCTTGTTTGTAAATGTATTATGTATATTTTGTTTGTATATGTTTTGTTAAAACATCAATATTGTTTAACTTTCCCCTTATACTGGGGCTAAAAATTAGGGGGGTTTTTTTTCCCCTTTAGTTTTGTTTTTTTGGCTCACTAATTGTTTATAATTTGTGAATGTATTATTATGCATATGATGCTTCAATGCTTGGTATGCTTTGTTAGAGATGTTACGTTGCATTGTAATTGATTTATGAGTGGTTGATTTGGTGGTATGTTTTACAATGTTTTTCTTTATTTTTTTTTTGCCAATTAGTTTTACCGCTATTGACAAATTTCTTAAAAGAAAATCAACAGTAGTAGAAGATTCATCTCCTACAAAAGAAACTTCTTCTAAGCAAAGTCATGTAGATGTGAACAATCTTCCATCTGACTCGGGGCTACGACAAAAAATTTCTTCTTATCATCCTAACAATCAAGATGAAATCAGAAGAGCATATTTACAAAAGGGTCCTTGTCAACCTCTTGACCACAATTTTCCTCAAAGAGACATTAGTGGAGTCATGCGTCGGTTTAATCCTGCTTAGTTTAAAGAAAACAAGAATTGGTTGGAATATAGCATAGAAAAGGATGTTGTATTTTGCTTATGTTGTTATTTATTTAGACCTGATACCGGTAAACAAGCGGGTGGTGATACTTTTGTGGTGGGAGGGTTCACAACTTGGAACAAGAAAGAAAGGCTACGAATTCATGTTGGGGGTCTTAATAGTGCTCATAATCAAGCTGTGAAGAAGTGTGAGGTTCTTATGAAACAAAAGCAACACATTGAAAGTGCTTTTTCTAAGCAATCTGAACAAGCAAAGATTGAATATCGAACTCGTTTGAATGCATCAATTGATTGCATAAGGTTTCTTTTGCGACAAGGTTTAGCGTTTCGTGGTCATGATGAATCTAATGATTCAAGTAGTAAAGGAAATTTCCTTGAGCTTTTATAGTTTCTAGCTGATCACAATGAATTTATCAATGAAGTTGTGTTGAAGAATACTCCAAAAAATAACAAGTTATGTCATCTTAATATTCAAAAAGATATTGCTAATGCTGCAGCAAGTGAAACTGCCAATGCTATCATCCAGGATCTTGGCAATGAGTATTTTTCAATATTAGTCGATGAATCTCGTGATGTGTCGATCAAAGAACAAATGGTTGTTGTTTTGCGTTATGTAGATAAAAGGGGTATTGTTACAGAGCGGTTTCTTGGTATTGTACATGTAGCAGATACCATAGCTTTATCACTTAAGGCGGCAATTGAGTCTTTGTTTTCTAGGCATGGATTGAGCTTAGCAAGAATACGTGGGCAAGGTTATGATGGAGCTTCTAATATGCAAGGTGCATTCAATGGTCTTAAAACTTTAATTCTGAGGGAGAATAAATCAGCGTATTATGTTCATTGTTTTGCTCATCAACTTCAGTTGACTCTTATTCTTTGTTGCTAAAAATCACATTGATGTTGCTGAAGTTTTTTGCTTGGTTTCCAATTTGGTGAATGTTGTTGGAGGGTCTTGTAAGAGACAGGATATTCTTCGAGGTTGCAGAAGCATTGAACAATGGTGAACTCTTAAGTGGGCAAGGTTTGAATCAAGAAACTAATCTTAAAAGGGCTGGTGATACACGTTGAGGATCACATTATGGAACAATTATAAACTTGATTTTGATGTTCCCATCTGTTATTGATGTGCTTGAGGTTGTTAAAGAGGATGGTTTACACGCCAAGCGAAGAGTTGAAGCTCGTTCTCTTATGGATTCAATGCAATCTTTTGAATTTGTCTTCACTTTACACTTGATGAAAAATATATTAGGGATCACACATGAGTTGTCATTAGCACTACAAAGAAAAGATCAAGATATTGTAAATGCAATGACATTAGTTAAAGTGTCTAAGCAACGATTGCAAATGATGAGAGATGATGAATGGGAATCCCTATTGGAAGAAGTGTACTTATTTTGCGGTGAACATGATATTCCTATCCCTAACATTGATGATCGATTTGTAGCTCGTGGGAGGTTACGCCACAAAGCTCCTGAAATCACAAATTTATACCACTACCGTGTTGAGATCTTCTACACTGTTATAGATATGCAACTTCAAGGGTTTAACAACCGGTTCTGAGAGGCAAGTCTGAGTTGCTTCTATGCGTGGCATGCTTGAACCCCAATAATTCATTTTGTGCTTTTGATAAGCAAAAGTTAATCCATCTTGCTGAATTCTATCCATCTGATTTTTCTGCGGTAGATCTCATGGCACTTGATAATCAACTTCAAAACTACATTGTTGACATGCGCTCTAGCAATGAATTTTCCGAACTCAAAGGAATTGGTGACCTTACTAGAAAGTTGGTAGAGACAAAGAAAAATATTGTATATCTATTAGTCTATTTGCTTGTGAAATTGGCGTTGATTTTACTAGTTGTGACTGCAACAGTGGAAAGAGCATTTTCAGCAATGAAATTCATAAAGAATCGATTGCGTAACCAAATGGGAGATCAATGATTGAATGATTGTTTGGTTATATATATTGAGAAAGATGTATTTGATAGTGTTGATAATGAGCTTATTATGCAACGATTTCAAAATATAAAATCTCGTCGTGGTCAATTGTAGAAGCTCGTGTATTAGCATATCTTTTTGTTTAAACAATAGTATCAATATATTGAAATATTTTTGTTTATAATTTTAGAATTTAAATTAATTTGTTGATTTTTTTCTCCATAGATGATATAATGATTAATGTGAATTTTCTGTAAAATATATGGTATTTAAGTTTTTGATTGACACCACTGACAAAAATTCTTAGAGTCGCCACTGGCTTTCTTTGGCTTGTTATGCATGGTAAACTACACACAAACCAGTTCAAATTTACAAAAGGGCTTGATAACATTGATCTTTGCCCTAGATGTACTACACAAGTTGAAAGCATGAGCTACCTCCTAACGGACTGCAACTACTCAAGGAGTTGTAGAAAAAAGTGAAAAATCATCACTGGATAGGGTTGGTATATACACAAGCCTTTTGAAGACTAGTTGTAATCCATCGGACTATTAGTCCCAGATACATTGTCCCTAGACTATTTAATTGGATTAGATTTGTATCCTATGTTTGTTTAGTCATGAGATTAGATGTCTAGATTGAACTATTTTTAGTGAATCCAATGTTTGGTTAGACGGACTGAATAAAGATAAATGTTCAAAAGACTATTTTACCCTTGTAATTTATAATTTATATTTAATATATGATTTTAAATTTGGAATCTATAATTTATAATTTTTAATTTAACAACACTAAAAAAATTTAATTTATAAGGCCATAATTTTTAATTTATTATTTTCAATTAAATTAAATTTATAATTTATAATTTATATTTTTTATTTAATATATAAATTTAAATTAACGACAATAAAAAATAATTTTATTTAATATATAAATTAAATTTTCAACAACACTAAAAAAATTTAATTTATAAGGTCATAATTTATAATTTATTATTTTTAAATAAATTTAATTTATAATTTATATTTTTTATTTAATATATAATTTTAAATTAACAACACTAAAAACATAATTTTATTTAATATGTAAATTTAATTTTTTAACAACACTAAAAAAATTTAATTTATAAGGCCATAATTTTTAATTTATTATTTTTAATTTAATTTAATTTATAATTTAAATCTTTTATTTAATATATAATTTTAAATTAACAACACTAAAAAAATAATTTATAAATGTTCAAAAGACTATTTTACCCTTTTTTAATTGTTTACTAAGTAATAGCATAAAATGAACATTTCACAAAATAATCCCATGAGATACCAATCTCATGATTTCTATCCCACCTCCCCCATGGTATAGGATAGTTCCATATTTGTGGGAATAATAGTCCGGGGGCACTATTAGTCCGGAGTAAAAATTTTCAAACAAACAATGAATTATTAGTCCGATGAGATTAATAGTCCAATCTCACACCCTAATCCTTCCAAACAAACACAAGGTATTAGTTGGAACATTGGGTTGACTGTCACTCTTTGGCAAATTTGGAAGGCTACAAATAGAACTGCCTTTGAAAATTGTGAAGTTAACATTCGTGACAGCCTACGCCAAGTGTTCCAGTACACCTATGAGATCCATGAGGCCTTTTGATTCCCCCTAAGCACTAATCAACAAAGACTTAAACTAATTAAATGGTTTTCTTCCTGCAAGGAAAATCAAACTAAATGGAGATGGGTGTGCCAAAGGAGACCATCATTAGTGAATCTGATCAATGAGGGCACCCACCCAAACTGCCCATACCAAGCCTTGGTGGAAGACACCAAGTTCCTTACCCTTTGAATTGGTTGCGCAATCAAGCACATCTTCCAAGAGGCAATCAAAGCACATTGGAACAGACCAGCTAGAGGACCTGAAGATTTATAAGGACTCTACTGATTCGATAAGGCCCATTTTAGTAGCCGAAATGGTTGTACTTGTGTATAAGTGGGTTTAACCCTCTCCCCATCTTTCTTTCTTTGTAACGACTTTCCTTGTTACCTGAAAAACGAAATCAGGCTTTTGATTTTGTAGTTTCTTTATATGATCTAAAACATCTCTAATGTTGTGTTTAGATTTGTAAGAAATCCATGAAGGGTAAGAAAAAAGACTATGTGAAAAGAATTTAGATTGCGTTTGATAAAATTTTAGAATTAGATTTAAGAATAGAATTGTATTTTAAATTTTGAAATTATAATTTGAGTGTGAAAAATTAGCTTATTTATATATTTTGAAATGAGTTTAGAATAATTGATTTGACATACGATATTTGATTCAAAAACTTACGACTTATAACGAACACACAATTCAAAATTTTATTCAAAGTTCATAAAATATTTTTAAAAATTCAAAAAATATTTTTTACTTAATATATAAAAAATAACAAGTGTCAATTGCCCAATAAATAAATAAATAAAATATTATATTATTCGATCAATCAGCCAGACGACCAGGCAAGACAAATTTCAAAATACAAATCCTGCCTGAAACGAGTTTTCAAAAGTATTGTAGAATTAATTTTTAAAAGTTGTAACTAAACACTATACTCAAATATGAATATGGAGTCCTGATTAAAACTCGACACCAAACACAGCCTTAATTTCTGTTTCATCCTTTAAGTTGTGTTTAGATCCTGATTTTGTAGAAATTTGTGGAAGGGAGAAAAAACCCAACACACGCACACAAAAAAGGGAGAAAAAAACCCAACACGCGCGCACACAAAAAGTTCAGAGAACTTGCAAATGAAAACAATGGTAATTTTTTTTTTTCCCCCACAAATCCTTTTCTTGTCTTTCGCTCCACAAATTGAAGATCCAAGATTCCAAAGTATGTGTCATCAGTTTTTGCACTCAATCAAGAAATTTGCAATTGAAAGGAAGCTATATTGAAGAAAAGAAAAGAAAAAGAATAACCTTAATTTTACAAACCATGGTAGCATCTATAATTCAGGGGGAGAAAAAGACACCTAGTATAAACACAAGCATTCTTATGACATTGCAATAGACTACAATTCTATCTCGAACAGAACAAAATTAGTGCAACAAGTATATTGCCATCATTCTTTTCCCCCCAAAAAATTGATCCAATGCAACCGGTTGTTACCATATTCAACTCCAGCCTCAAATTCAGCAGATCAAGCCTTCATAAATATATATACAACACAGTAGGCTTAACTCCATGCGAGAAACAAACTTACCTTCCGGAATATAACTCTGAATTCCCATAAATGCCTCATAGACTAACCGTTAGCTTCAGCTCAACTTGCCAGAGCTAGTGCTTAGATGCAACTGGACCCCGTTTTCTTCACATGAATGTGGCCCTGAATTAAATCCATTTGTCTTGACTGACCCTACAGCGATCTTTGTAGGCTCAGACAATTTCACAGCTGCGGGCTTGTCGCAAGCAACATGATGTGGTTGTTGCAGCATATCCATGTGTTTTGAGGATGGTACATCACCTTTACAGTATTTGCTCCACATGTTCCGGTATATTGATTCCAGACCAAGAATGAATTTCGATCCATCACAAAGGGGGGACTTGGACATGAGATCCCGCAGACCCATTCTCAAGTTTGAGAGAGCTGTAACATCTGAAGCCAACTGCAATGCCGATTGGACATACTCATCTTCATTCTTGGCAACCAGATGACCTAACCCTGTATTTCAATATCCAGAAAATCCACATTAGTTACGATTTACTATGTGATTTCACTACATAGATGCTGGAGTGGGAATTGCATCAGCAGAAACAAGCAATCAATAAAATTATTTGGTGTTCTGTAATGGAAAAAAATAAAAAATTTAAAAATTTTAAAAAAAATAAAAATAAAAATTGGATCCACCATTGTACATAAGCAATTTTTGTAATGACAATTAGAAAGTTTTGATCTATATATCTGCACGCTTTGATTTGTTTCATCCAGGCAAGACTCCTAGAAGGCCTTGCAAAGATTATAAGGTTTCTACTCTCTTTCTCCTTCATTTTGTTCTAATTGATTTTAATTCCTAGCATTGTCATGCAAAACTTGCAGCCACAAGCAGCCCTTCTATCACCATGATTAAACCCCTAAACCTTCTATCCTAACCCTAGTCATGTCCTTAAAAACCAGACATTCCCTGCTGTCCAGAAAGTCCATCAAGATATAACATTTTATTTTTGGATCTCAAAACAGCCTTAAACCAAAGCTAATCTAACTTTAATCCATCCATGAACCCCTAATATTTTCCAGACATAATTACCTATAAGGAAGCCATCATTAGACTCTGCCATACGTCAATTGTAGTTTATCATCTTGTTGTATGGAAGGAAAGGAATGACAAGTTTAGTGTTCTCCTAATATACATTCTTTCGAACTCAATCCCAAAGTAAGGATATAGCATGGAGCTTTGCTTTACAAGTTTCTAGACAAAATGTCTCATTGAAACAAGGAAGCTTTAACGTTGAAAATAATAATAAACAACCAATACAAAAGATTAAAAAAGTAGCTAATAAATTAATGAAGGTATTATAAACAGAAGCTTCTTACCAACTGTCTTGAGAAGACTCACGCCTACATTATGAGCATGTACTGAACCCCCCATGGTGACACATGGAACTCCCATATACAAAGATTCACAAGTAGTAGTCGTTCCCGCATATGGAAAAGTATCCAAGCTACATAGAAACAAGAGCATAAATATTAGAGACAACGTTACATGGACTCTTCAAAATAAATCAAATACTCGTGTCAAACACTTGACACTAGACATGAATCCAGACTTGCACCTGTGCTCGAGTACATGTAACATAGACTAGACATGTCATCAAAATATAATACACACCAGAATAAGCCATTCAAAGGGTCATCAGATAAGATCAGTTCTGATTCTTAGTAGAAACACCGACTAATTTCATAACGGACTGGTGAAGCAAAACCACATGTACACAACTCAGTTTTTTAGGACATGGGGTGACAGAAATTATTGCCATGGCCAATTTTTCTTCAATATTAATAGAAGACATACACAAGGACATCCAATAATTGAATTGTCCATCCCATAGCAATTAATCTAAAACAGAATTGACCAATACCAAACAAAACCATGGGCAGTTAAGTGTGCTAGAAGTAGCACAAGATGGTTCCTGAACCATTTCATAGAAAACAAGAATAGGGAGGAATGAACAATTATCTTACTGATCCAGTAAAAAGAACAAAGTTTTAACTACTGATCCTGTAAAAAGAACAGAGTTTTACCTAATGTCCATAAGAGCATATGCTTGCATATGGTCATGGTTGAGTAGAATTAGAGGCAAGAGATCAACTCGCAGGGATTCCAAACCTAACTGCTCCAGTGTTGAAAGGAATCTCTGCCTTACACTATCACAACAGAAGGGCTTACACTTTACAACAAGTCGAGAGTTTGGAACAGCACATAAAATCCTTGCCCAAACTTGTAGCACTTTAGGTGTTATCTGACAAGAGTGGGGAAAATCACAGTTTATCAGTGAATGTGGAAGTTCCATTATGTTTAAAAGATGCACTGAAAAACATTTCTTTTAGATCTAATCAAAATACCTTTGCTAGATTGTTAAAGCTACCAAAAGTAATGAAGCCATTGGAAAGAGCAGGAGTTGGACATACAGGCCCGGCTTCAGGGGATGGTGTATAACAAAGGAAACATTCTGGTAACCGAATTAACTCCTCAACATGCCTGTCATTTAATGATTTTATCAAAATAAATAATAATAATAATAATAATAATAATAATAATAATAATAATAATAATAATATTTGACTGCAAATTAATGAAACGATTACATGAGAGATTTCAAATTAAAAATCCATGCTTTTATCTTTCACAGGAACTAATACTAGAAAATGATTAAAAAATGGAAATGTCACCTACTTCTGTCTTGTATCAGGAGGGTCAGCCAATGCATCAGTTATTCTATAATCAATAGCAGGCAAACCAGTTGTATTTGGGTAGCCAATCCAAGTCACCTAACAAAGAGGCACGCCAAAACGAATATTATAAGCCAAGCAAGTATGGGAGTAGAAAATCAACAACAGATCCACCACATCAAAGAACTCCTGGGAGTTCAACAATGATTTTCAACATACAAAGCAAGCTCAAACATCCTTAGTAAGTCCTCAGGATAGCTGTTTTAAGGGCAAAGGCCACATTTCAAGGACTAAAGTATATTTACAAGGTGAGGATATTTGCTATGCCTCAAATTGGTCTAAACCAAAACAAAGGCATGACCAAAAATAAGTGATTATGAAACACAACACATTCATAAAGTACAGTAATGCATTTCTGGCAGGCATGCATAATGGGAACATGCTTACTGTACAAGTGTTCTAGAGACTACCCACAAAGTCCACTGCCGTCTTGTTAAGAAAAAGGGTTTGGTTTTTTTTTTTTTTTCTTTGGGCTACACTATGACTCAACTTCACCAATGGGAGCTCTATTATTAAAATCCTCCTCTCCCTACATACACTTGTAAACATCCCTAATGTGTGTATTGTTACTATTGATTAACCAACTTGAAATTGAATGACAAGTTGAACGAGGGAATACCAAACAAACCCCACAACTTCTACACCCTTTTACATTAAGACATGAAGTGGTGACTATCTTGACTACCTCTTTATATATCATTTAGCTACATATCAAAAGGCCCACCATGATGCATAGCCAAAACTTAATGAAGATACTCCATGAAGCATGGGTACTTCAGCTAACATGTTGTACCCATACCAGGCACTGGTACTTTGCATGGTACTTCTGCATACATACTAGATACACGAAACAAATACACAAAATTTTCTTAATTTTTGCCATACCCTAGACATACGTAACATATACCCATGTTGTACCTAAGCTGGAATAGTATTTTCTTCTATACAGAGGTGAAGTTAGTTTCATTAGACATGTTTTTTTTATCTAGGAAGCATGATACGGATACGGGAAATGACAATACAGATATGGCGATACATCAAAATCTAAAAAAGTAAGAAACGGATAAGGCGGGGATACGTTTGTAAAAAAAATTATTTTTAAAAATTTTAATAATGTAATATGCATGAAAATAAAACCTAAAACAAATAAATAAATAGAAGAATTCCACACCGATAGATATATTATACATACTGATACAGAACTATACAGAAACTATTATAATAATAATAAAGAAGAAGCAGATAATAAGTTAATAATAATAATAAAAGATAAGAACATATATAGATACATACACAGTCAGTATGATATACATAAAAATAGAGAGAGAGAGAGTCGACTCTGATCTGAAGACAATTGATCAACGTGATCAACGTGCGCTGTAGTCGGGTGGTGATGGAAGATAACAAGAGCTGAGGTAGTCGGGTGTGGAGTCATCTCCAGCGAATTCTCGGTAGCAGTTCATTGGAGAACCTGGTTTTGATTATGAACTTTGGGCTCACCTCGACCGCCTACCCACTCTGTACCATTACCTTTACATTTCTAACTTCTTTTGTTCGATTTCTCACTTCGATTTGTTCGATTTGAGCTTTAGGGTTTTCTTCTCCTCTTCGATTTTGGTTTTCTTCTTCATGGTTCTAAGGATCAAGCTTAGGATTTTCTTTTATTTACGGTTCGACCCCAAAAAAGTTTTCAAAAATTACTTTTTCTACCCTGTCGTATCCCTAAAGTATCTGAAACGTATTACTCACATATCCATGCGTATCCAAGCTGTATCCGAAATTCAAAAAAAAAAAAAAATTAAAAAGCTAAGATACTTGCTGGCCGTATCCGATACGTATCCAGACATATCGGACGCGTATCCGTATCCAATACTTGTACGCAGCCTATTTTGGAATATCCCTGCTTCATAGTTTTTTATGCTTAGTATAATTTTAAAATTACACTTTTATTTGTAAGTTTTTTAATATAATGACATTTAATTTTGATTTATACTTTACTTTTAGAATTAAATGTAAATTGTAGGTTGGATCTTAATAAAATAAATCATGTAACAATTTTTTGCATCACTTCAAATTAAAAATAAATATATTTTTATGATTGTACCCAGCCGTACCTGTACCATACTTTTTTAGATTTTACCATATCGTTGTATTTGTATCGTACCAATATTAGTACCTATACCCGTACATGTGCTTCATAGAAGATACTAGTACCAATAAGAGAAGAAGTCCTGTAAAGATCACCCTTCATGGCTCACAGTCACATCATGTCTCTTACATGTGCAATATTCCATGAACTAAAAACATAGTTAAAGAGCCATCATTTTCTCTTACAATCAGATGCGTGTTTGCTAAGAAGCTAGGACATTTCTATCGAGGAGTGTCAAACGTGACACTCTGTGGACACTCATAAAAATATGTCTGACACTTCTTCAACGTCTCTCAATCAAAATTTTAAATTCATATTGAACACTGTATACACACTTCTCGGACACTTTGATGACATTTCTTGAACCCTTCTAACATGATATATGTGCCGAATCTCCTGAAGTAACCATGTTGTGCATTCTTCAAAATGCAACTTGTGCACACTAAACATGTTTCGAAACATTTATAAGATGATCATGTGCATTTCAATATTCTACAATTGTTTTTGCATGCTTTAAAATGCAATTGTTATATTTTTTGTTTTTTTGGATAAATAGAATGCAATTGTTATGTGAATGCTACATTGATGTTTAACTTATGGAATATATGACTTTGTAATTTTAATAGGTGTTATATTGCTTTTTATTTATTTATTTATTATAATTATTACCAATGAATAAACTATTCATATATTTGATATATAATAAATTTATATAAGTATAATTATTTAACGTGTCCCCAAGCGCATTGTATCCTGCATTTTTTAAAATTGCATGTTGCATGTTGTGTCTTGTGTCTCTGGCTTTTGTTGTGCTTGGTCCGACACAAGTACCATACAGTTTAAAAAACCCCTACTTCAAATGTACTTTGTTCATGACTTTTAGTAGATGTACACCACAGAAATTCAAATGTAGGAGGTAACAGAGTTGGCCATAAGTCAACCAAGAGGACAGCAATGTAATAGTCAAGACCACTGAGGAGCAATGATTAAGTAAAGCTAATCCCAGTTCTACTATAAAATAAATAAATCCACTTCTGTAAATTGATCCATAGATGAATAACAAAAAAGTCAACCATAAAACAATATGAGGCAATCTTGTTTGACTCTAATCACTCCCCCCCTCTCTTTGCTCCAGGTTACCGGTCGAAGGAGCAGTTGAAATGCTTAAACTTGCAAAAGCTTTGCAAGCCACCAATTAAAAAACTTGAAATGATGACAGATTTACTTGTAGAGAGTTTGGGAGTAGAAAAAAGAAATCAAATTGATAGAACTGCACTGCCTTTACAAAAGTTGAGGTCATTTAATGTATATGAAAAGCAATTTTTTTTTTTTTTTTCCTGTGACATCAAATTGGGCAGGAAGCCACGAACAGTTGAATCCATATCATTGCATAGCAAAAGCTGCTTCTGGATCTAATCTATCTACTTGGCAATCCATCTGAAGTGACTAGAAATAAAAAGAAAAATACATCCAGGGAAGAAAATGAAAAAATTATTGCCTTAAGGATACCTGAACAGGTGCAGGTCGGCATGCCATCATTCCCAACTTATTATTAGCAGTATGACCTGTAAGTTCAACCAAGATATCAACTTTATCCTCTCTAACCATGGTTGCAACTTTCTTCTCATCAATCCCGTAGATATCTCTCCATATTCCACCCTTTTTTAAAACCTTGTCTCTAAATCTATTAGTTTTTGCATCTGCCTGTGACATCAAAAGAAAAGGATATGTTTATCAACCTTCTTATCCATGCAGGCCAGTAGAGTACTCATTCTGTGTAGGCGACTATAAGGTAATAGAAAACTATATGATAATAACAGTTTAAAGTAAACAAAACATTCCAACTAGTTGCAAATATTTCAAAGCAGCATGATATGATGCGTACTCGCAAAGTGGGACACACACACGCACAAAAAAAAAAAAGGTAAGAAGAAGAGGGTAAGTAATGTAAACAGTTCTTTTCAAAAGAAAAGGAAAAAAGAGAAATAAAGAAAGGGAATACCTTCACAACTGCCGAATAAACAACCACCTTGTAATTTGCATAATCATGATAGACAAGGGGTGCTTCAATGAAATACGATACAGAATGAGTAAAATAATCAGGTGATACATATCCAATAACAAGTGGTCGTTTTGGATCTTTTGGATTGTTCCATGAAGAGCACTGTGGATATAACCGCATAAACCGCTTACCCCAATCTCTGCAAGTATACATTTCATCTTAGTTAAGCCCCAGTGCAGATAAAGCTTTACATATGTTTAGTAATAGTAACAATAGCAACACTTGACAAAAATCTAAGCTTTGAAACATAAAACAAAAAATGTTACAATAGACCACTTAATAATAATATCCAAAGGAAAAAATATAAACATTTCCTGGGAGTAATTCACTATTGGTTAAAAGGGGTACAAAGTTTTGTTGTTACATGAAGTTCAGGAAAATAACTTTCAAAGTAGATTTTAAACAATATTCAAAGAAACATAAAAACACACCCTTATGGTAGGGGGGAATGAGCCAACTTCTATAATGTGAATACCCGAGAAGCATTTGCTACTTAAACCTCATAGAAAAAGTTATCAGGAGCAAGCAAAACACAACCCAAAGAAGGATCTGATATCATAATTCAGTCCAAAATATTTTAATGTGTTACATACACTACTCTATTTCTCCCATAAGGTTTGAGGGTATGTGTCCAACACCAGTACCCAAGGAAGCACAGATATAGAAACATACATGGGACACGGGACATGGTGATTTCAAAAAAAATTAGGACACAGGCACAACAGAGATATAATTATTATTTATTTATTTATATATATACATAGAATTTTATTTTCTTTGCATATAAATATTACATCCATGAATAATCAAATCAAGCCTTAAGTCCCATCAAATGGAGTCGGCTACATAAATCCTCCTTCTCCATTCAGCTCTATCAAGGGTTATTTCGTTAGTCAAATTAAGGAGGTTCATATCTCTATTTACAACACTATCCCACATCAATCTAGGTCTACCCCTTCCCCTACCATTTCAATCTATCGTAACTGTATTGGATCTCCTCACTATTGCCTCTGTTGGTCTCCGTTGTATATGACCAAACCATTTCAATCTATTCTCTTTCAACTTATCTTCTATCGGTACTACTCCTACCCATTCACGAATATATTCATTCCTAACTCTTATCTTTTATAGTCTTACCACACATCTACCTTAGCATCCTCATTTCAGCAACACTTATTTTATCTACATATTGTTTCATAGTTGCCCAACATTCCGTCCCATACATCATCGTTGGTCTAATAGTTGTTCTATAGAACTTTCCTTTTAGTCTAGTAGGTATTCATTTATCACACAGTACCCCAGACGCACTCCTCCACTTAAACCAACCTACCTTAATGAAATCACTAATTTAACATTAAAAAACAAACTAAATTTAAATTAGCCAGATACTATATCATTGTTGCGTTAGGCTTCGAGATCGTTGGAATGCAGTTTCTCACATCACAACTATGATTAGATCCGTATTATGTTATTGTTGGTTTGACATGAGTTTTACAATTTTTAAAATTTCAACCCTCATTTTTTTAAAATATTATAATATTACCCCAAAACTAGCTTTGAAAAATTAAAATAAGATCTTGTTGTACCTGGGAAATTTTTTTTTAAAAGAATAGGCACGCTACATGATGTGTCCCATACACGTTCCCACCGTTTCCATGTCCCATACATGTTCGACAGGGCTATGGCACCTATTTTGAAGTGCTGATGCTTCATAGCCTGTACCAAATTTAGACACTTAGATCCTCTAATTTTTTACAATATTTGAAAAAGAAGAAACTCAATTTGCTAGTAAAGAAATATTTGTAACCTCTCATATGGATGAGAAACAGAAATTTACTATTTTTTTTCAAAGTCTATTTAATTTCGAGTACAGAATTACATAATTTAGAACATTTAAACATTATACTAAATGTAATGTGTGTGTGTGTCCCCTTGACGCATCCTTGTACCCATATTTGATTTTTGGATACATAACCTAAGATTTAGGTTTATAAAGGTCTAACGCTTGTACCCATAATCAACTTTTGGATACATAACCTAAGATTTAGGTTAAAGAAGGTCTAACACTTAGACACGTATCCGATACTCATTTTGTAGTCCATGTTACCATGTAACATAGACGATCAAATATCAAGGTTTCGTTGGAGGGACATGATAGACGGAGCCAAATAACGGATAGAAAACTTTCATGTCATTTTACGACCCAACACATTGCTTTACGAAGGAAGGGGTTGGGTTAGGAGCGTTTTCAATATGATTCTTTTCCTGTATTTGTTCGATGAGAAATGCGAGACGAAAAAGGAACCCATCTTTTCGACTGGGAAATGCGAGTCTGTTTTGTCCACTTTCTCCATCCCCCTCTATCAAAATGATCAAAAAGGAAGGCGAGCTTGCTTCTTATTCCCGTGTTTGATCTCTTCCATCTCTGCCTCGCTCGTTGTCACCTATGTTGAAGAAAGGTTTGGGACCCTGTAAAGAATGAAGAGGGGCCAAGGATCTTCCTCTCAACAGTGCTTCTCGAGGCTCCACTCTCCCCCCTGAATAAGTAAGGCCCCGTTAGCCTGGGCGAAGATGGGGATAAGGAGTAAGGATTGAAGCCCCCTTAGCTCTGCCAGGCACTAGACAGGGGTTAGCTCTGTGGTTTGGTGCCCAATTCTCCTTCAATACTTGAACGAACAGAACAGGACCAGACCCAACCCAACACCCACACAAAGAAAAAGAAGTGCAGTGGCCACCAAGGGGGACTAGACCAATTGGTCCCTGCATAGCCGTCACTTGATTGGAAACTATTTTTGGATGATTTTGATTGAACCTAAAAGAATGCAGATGCTTTGTAGTCAGTCGAGGAAAAAAATATTTTACATAATTACAGGCATTTTGGTAATTTCCCCAAATAGGGGTAAAATGACTAGCTTATACTCGTTTGGAGTTGAACTTAATTATGTATTTAGCTATGAATTTTTTAGATCCTACACTTAGTTGATTTATTATTTATTAGTTTAGGAAACCTTTGTTTAATAGGTTTTAGAAAATCCTTTTCCTGGTAGGAAAGCAACTATGCTTCTACATAAGCAACTCTTTGTCAACACAAATGGACAAGTAGATTAATAATAGTTCTCAGCAAATTTGTGCTATTTCAACAGTGAGACTCCATAGATTTCTCTTAAGTGAAACTCCATAGATTCTAAAGTGTTTATCCTTCTTTATTTCAATTTCAGCATTCTTGTGCTCTTCTAATAGCCACAACTAGCCTCTTTTAAAACCATAAATTCATCCCAAATCCCTAGCCTTTGATCCCTAACCCTAATCCCTAATTATTGTATCATCCTAGCCATAAAAACACAATCCCCTGCAGTCCAGAAAATCCAGCAAGTGTTTTTCTTTAATATCAAAACCTGAAACAGCCTCAAATCTCACCATTCTAACGTTTATTTTATTCCATCCTTAAACCCTAATTTTAGCTTGTCGACCATAAACCCTATAATTGAAGCCCTAGCCCACCATATGTGATTGTAGAGGAACTTTTTCCACTATGTCCTTGGAAGGCAATCTTGAAATAATTTATCCACTCTTTAGTACATGTAAAAAAATTAAATCTACTAATTAATACATAACTATTTTTTCCCCTCACAACCATCTACCCAGAAAATACATTCCCACTCAAGTATGAAGCTTAGCATGTACATTGTTTTGGTGAGAATCATTATCCTCATCAGTAAAGACTTCCATCCACACATTTCTATTCAATACTCGATAGTGAGACTAAATTAATCTCTCATTCAGATAACTACAAAAACAATGAGAAAGCCTCAATGACACAAACATTGAATTTTGATTCCTGCTCTTTGTACTATCTATCCTTGTATTTTATTTGATTCAGCACTTCATTGTTCATCTCCTTCATTGTAAAACTGTGTAACATTGGCCACCCCAAAACCACAAAAAAAAAGTGTTCTGCATATGTGTGTGTTCACATAGGTAGTCATACGTGTTGGGTAGCTTGATATACATTGTTGGACTCAATTACTAACAACTTAAAATTTTGAGACAAGTTGTGATCCAACATGGTATCAAAACTCGAGTTGAGAGAGATCTTAGGTTCAAATCTTTCTATTTGCATTTGTTCCCCATTTGCATTCTGCTTATATGTATAGATGTTTGCATTACTACATACAAGACGGCGTTGCACGTGAGTGTGTTAAAAAGTTTTATCTACATTGTTCGACTGATTTCCTAATAACTTAAGCTTTTAGGATCTAACAATACAGACATATTTGTTCTTGATTAAACTTTTGTATCCCATTACAGAGGAGGGAAGAGAGAGAGAGAGAGAGAGGATAACCAAGTCTAGCAAAAGAGAGAAAATCCAAATAAGTTCAATAAGCACACCCCTATTCAATTTCAAATGCCATTCTTGGGTGTGATCCATCTTTGAAACAATTTGGACATAGTATCCAAATGAGCATTACCGAATGAAATTCACAATTGTAATCACCACGGGCCCGTAAGGCCTTGTTATTAATGATTAGATTCAGGGTGTGTTTAGTTTGGTTTTGGGAGATAAATTTTTTAAAAAAATCTTGAGGAAATAGTTTAGAAATTTTTTTGGTTTGTTTGGTTGTATATTTTGGAAATAGTTTTGGAGTATGGGAGTTTGGAATTATTTGATATTTTGTTATAGTTGAGTAGATATGTGTGAGATAAAAAGTGATTGAGAAGAAGAGATGAAAGAGAGAAAAAGTGATTGATTAATTGATGTGTAGGAGATAAAAAGTGATTTTGGAAAAAAAATTTCCAAAATCACTAAACCAAACAAATTTTTTAAAGAATTTCTCCAAAATTTGTTTCTCAAAAACAAGCCAAACAAGGCCTCAATATCTGAGTTATCCATTTTTCTTCAGATTCAACATCTAAAAGGAATATATTAGAGGAAACAATTGAGGATTCCAACAGGAATTTTACTGAAAAAATGAAAGAGAGAATAGAAGGATGGGAGTTTCCCTTCTATTCGACGCATAGTTATACAAGTATATTTTCAAAAGGTCACCAGAATTTTAAATTAGGAACTTAATGCATGTAATCAAAATTTCTCTGGCCCTTCCGAGGAGTTGTTTCCGTTAAAATCAAAATTTCTAAAGTAGTTCATTGAAACTTCTTTCGCCAACATATTTAAAGAATAAGAATGAACATAGATAATAGTCAATTGAACCTGTGAGCCTCAAATAGTTTATCATCAGTTCCCTCATCTATGTAGTTCATTGCAAGCAGTCGATTCTGGCAAAAAAATGGTCAATAAAATACGAATAAGGAGGGGAAAAAAACAAAAAACAATTAAATGGGACCCAACAAACATGAAAACAGAGTACTGGTTAGCAACTTTCTGAAGATGCACTGAAATGACAGTAACTTGCATAACGCCGTAGAGGTACCGTAACAGCCTGTTACACGCCTTATGATATTCTAAATAGTTTCCTTTCCCAAAACAAAAAAAAAAAACTTACAAAAAAAATAAAATAAAATACTCAAGTGATCTAAACCCAAAGAAAAAACCTTGTATGAATTTTTTTTCTTTGTAATTTATTTTTTAATTTTTATTTTATTATATTAACATGTAAAATAAAGAATATATAATTGGCTTTTTATTGATAAATCCCATTTAGAAGTATTCTAACCCAAAAAGTCCATGAAGGAATTTTTTAACTCACTTAGTCCCATGTATTTATATTTTTATTCCATAAAGTCTTTTTTCTTGATTTACATTATTTTCTTAGACTCTTATGCCCTTATATTTAATATTGATATTTAATGTTGAGGGAGGAGAGAGAAGGGAAAGGACCAAAACATAGGAAATTTCATACACAAATTAAATAATATTGATGTTATTATTTTTTATTATTATATAATGTGAATACATTTTTAATAGACAACACATTAAAAATAATGTGAACATTCTCTCTCATCTGATGTAAATATAATTTTAATTGACAACACATTAAAAATAATGTAAACATTCTCTCTCATTTGATGTGAACGTTTACAACACTTTTTCGAAAAATTCTCTCTCATCTAATATAGTGATGTGAACGTTCACAACATGTGAACCTTCTTATTTTTAATTGACAACACATTAAAACAACATTCATTATATTTTTAATTGATAACACATTCTTACTCACAACATGTAGTGAAGTGAACGTTCACAACATTTGAACATTCTCTCTTATCTAACATAGTGATGTGAACGTTCACATTCGTATGTTTTAGTATGAATATTTACATCATTAATTAACAACACAATGACAAAAATTCATTTCAAATTAATGTGAATATAATGATGTGAATATTCATTTCAATTGCATGATGTGAATATTCACATCATGTAATTGAAAACACAATGACAAAAATTCATTTCAAATCAATAAGAATATAATGATAGTCAACATCTTGATGCATGGGAACTTTCAAAACATAATGACAATCAACATTAAATACCAACATTAATAGAGGGTGGGAGAGATTAATGGTGTTTTGGTCTTCTTAACTCAAATAAGACCTAATAGAATAGTCAAAAACAATACGGGTTGGATGGAATAAAACTTTTAAAAAGAAGATTTATCAAAAAAGCTCCCATATATAAACCATGATTGTATTTATTTTTATAATCATTTCATTTAATATTTAATTTAATTGTAAATATTTTTTATTTTGTTACTATAATGTGTTGTCTAAAAAATTGTTTTTTTTAAAAAAAAAAAAAAAAAAATCAGTAACTCAAAAATAATTTTTTCTTATGACACAATTTTTATTTTTATAATCATTTCATTTAACACTTAATTTTAAATAATTTTATTTAGTTAGCTATAAAGTCTTGTCTAAAAAAAGTCTTTTAAAAAAAATTAATTAGCTCAAAAATAAATTTTTTTTATGGCACAATTTTTATTTTCATAATCATTTTATTTAATAATTGTAAATATTTTTTACTTAGTACAGGTATTGGTCAAAAATAATTTTGTAGACATTTTAAAATCAATTATTCTTAAATTCATGAAATATTGAAATAAAATGTAAAAAATTCCTTTTATAGTGATTTAAAAATACAAAAAAATTTTGATCATACTTAAAAATTGATCAAAATCTATTTTAACCCTAATAAATATGATTCTGGAAAAAAAAATAAAAATAAAAAGAAAAAGAAAATGTGTATTAGCAAGTTTTTTTCAAATTGTGCGAAAAATTAAAATTCGCAGTTTTGGTCACTGCAACCATTACGCTACGGCCTTTATACCCCGCAACCGCAACTGCTTTTCAAAACCTTGCTCCCACATAATCACATTTTATTGACATTTTCATGCAATACAAACGACCAGCAATTACACATTCAACTAAGTAAACAATATTGAGCAGAGCAGTAATACCTGGCCTGCATTGCGAGAATCAGGATCGATCTTAAGGCATTGCTCATAAGCTTCAATGGCCAGTGTTATATTGCCGGCATCTCTGTAAAGAACCCCTATACATAAAGGAATTTAAGAAACTAATTGATAGCATAAATGTGTGTGTGTGTGTGAGAGAGAGAGAGAGAGAGAGAGAGAGAGAGTTTCAAAGCAGAACACCATTTGCAATGTCCAGAGAATTAAAATGTGCAAAACTAGAAACTCCATGATACTAAAAGTCCCCACTGAACAGAAGACACGCCATGCAGTTTTGATTTTTCAAACACAATTTTGGCCAGGCATTCTAAGAAATGAAGACAACTGCAAAAAGAATAAGACATACCTCTAAACAGCACACCGAATCCTGATAAACTAAATGCCGAGTATGCATTTTGTTACACTTCAGCCGATGGACTATTTATGACAAAATGAGTTGAGTTCCTCTATTGGCAGGCTATAAGCAAGAGGTATCATTATCCCTGGTGGAGTGTTGGGTAAGGGTTGCAGACAAAGAACAATAGTGCATCATAGTGGTAAAAACTAAAACCTATTCCCAAATCTTTTATAGGCAACTCCTACGCAACATAGCACAAGCCAGAGTGGTGTCTCTTGTCTATTTACCCCAATGTAGAAACTGATATTCTCAGATGTACCTGAATAACAGGAATGCATACAGGCCCTATACTCAGCAGGCTCACATGTGATAAGGAACCAATATAAAACCACTACAAATATATAGGCTAATGGACAGCAATATCTGCCTGGATGTTTCTTTTTATTTGTTCGTTTATTTATTTATTTTTATTTTTATTTTTTTTATTATTGTTGTTGGTATTGTTGTGCAATTCAAATTGTCCTAACCAATGCATGACTTAATTTATTACTTTAGATGCCCACTTCAGGAACTACAACTTCACATTTCGCCCTTTCCATTCATAGATTCTTATGAATTATGATCTAATTATTCCATTCCGCACTAAAGAGAACAATGATCACAACATTTTGAATAAGCATGACCTCAACATCAAGAAAAAAGATAAAATTATTAGCTTGAGCATCAAACAGTATCCAAGTTAATACTGATACAAAATGACAACAACAACAACAACAAAGTAACAGTGATGCCACGAACATGATGACTACAGATTGAGAGAGAGAAATAGAGAGACCTAAGTTATTATATGCTTCTGCATATGTGGGGTTTGCAACAATAGCTTTCTCTATCATGCCTGCAGCAGCATCCATTTTACCCTGAAAGAAGTATTGAACACTTGTCACCAATAGTCCCAAACATATCATATCAATTATTTTTGAAGACTATGAGTACTGAACCTGGACAGTGTAGACGACACCAAGATTGTTCAAGGACTGTGAGAAGTTTGGTTTGATCGATAAAGCCAACTGCATAAACTAATTAACGATTATAATGCGACACCCATTACCACTAGATGCTTAAAAATAGTAAATATGCATAAAAAAAATTTGCCTGATAACATTCCACAGCTTTATCAAGGTTGTCACGGTCCTTGTATATCACTCCTAAATTGTTGCATGCCTCCGCACAGTGGGGATTGAAGTGGAAAGCAAGTTCATAAAATACAATTGCCTGCACAGATAAAGATTTGTGAAGTCAAACTTCTCAAGATCTAGGCTCTGTTTGGTACAGCTTTGGAACTAACATTCCAGAGCTTATTTTGCATATGATGCTTGTTTAGGTGTTTCAAATCATAATTCCACACTCACTTTTGAAAACGCAGTTGAAAGCGGGAAAATTTGGACTAACCGATCGTCCAGCCAGTTGACCGGAACAGTGTAATTGACATATGTTAATTTTTATATATTCGAAAAAAATATTTTCCGAATTTTTAAAAATTTTTTATGTGCTTTAATAGAATTTTGAGTTGTATGTTTGGTTATGAATTGTAAGTTTTTGTATCAAATATCATATGTCACATCAAAAATTCTCCACTCAATTCAAAACTCTTTTCAAAACCCTTTCACCAAACAAATTTTCCACACTTAAATCATAATTCTAAAACTCACAAACTCAAAATACAACTCCTACTCTCAAATCATATTTAGAAAGCTCTACCAAACGCAACCCTAGTTTTCACTCAATAAAGGAACCAACAGAAAAGTATAATAGATAGATGGTTTTAGAGAGAAATAAAATAGTAATAAAATATTTTCTAACAAATACTAGTATTTAACAAGATCAGTTTCATACACATGAAGGCTGTTGAGAATGAAAGAAACAAACATCAGATAGAGTGACAGAGAAAGAGAACATAATTCTTCTTTAATACTATTTACCATGTCAAAGTTCAGCATTTCCCCATATGCAACACCTAGATTATACATGGCATCAGCATAGTGCCAATTGTAATACAAAGCCTTCTTGTAGTACGCCACACCTTGATTGATGTCTCCCTCCAATTTAACCTAAATATATCATGAATCCAAAATCGAAGAAAAAAAATTACTCACGATAAAAAAATGAACAATATGAATTTTACAAGCAATCGTTGAAAACTGTTCTGTTATAAATAATCCTTGGAAATTCTCTCCTCCCTCATTATAGTCCATATGTAAAAGAAAGAAATTGTGATAATATGTTGGGTGACAGCCCCTCAATCTGAACATGAAATTTTGTTTTGACATCATCTTCCATCTTCCAGATGGATCTAGACAGATGAGTTGCACAATGAATGGAATACTGAAACTTTCAAATTCAATAACAATAATATTGAGGCACCATGGCATGGACTGTGTTACAGCACGAAATCAGCAAAACAAATTGCAGCAACTCCAACTAATCTAACAGCAGATCGTGATTCCAAAATGGTGACTATGACACTACTGGATGAAGTCACAATCAAAATAATAACATTGCAAAGGACAGAAAAGTTTTGCAGGTTATAAAACCCTGAATTATTTCATGCAGTTTAACATGTTATGTGACTACGTGAAGAAGAGTACGAGAGCCAACGACTGTCTCAGAAACCACCTTTGTTCCTAAATCTGTCAATGCAATTGCCATGTTATTTTTTGCAATCTCGAAGTTTGGAGACACAGCCAGACACCTGAGAAATTAGAAGCATAAAGCATGCACAGCATCAGCAGAGGAAACTACAATCAAATACTAAATATTTTTCAAACACCTGCAGAAAACAAATATGATTCTAACAAATAGACTACCTCTCATAACAGGCAATAGCGGATTCCAAGTCTCCACGGTTCTTATAGATGACACCCATGTTGCAATATGCTTCAGCATACATGGGCCTCTCCAAAGCAGCCTTCTCATAGCAATTAAGGGCCATGTCATATTGCATCATTTCAGAATAAACGACACCAAGGTTGTAATATGCAGGCTGCACATGCAAACTGAATGCATCAGAATATATAATGAAGCAAACTAAAAGTTGTCTACATCAAAGAGGAGGGACTAGGAGGAACATAAACTTACAGCATAATGTGGATCTATTTTAATAGCTTCATAGTATTTCTGAATTCCCTCCTGAGTGTTGCCAGCAAGCTTTAAGCTGGTTCCAAGATCTGTCAAAACAATTGCCAGGCATTCTGCTGCTGGTTTGTATGATGGATCTGCTCTCAGAGCCTTCTGATATGACTGCATCAAGCAAAATTGATTGGAAGTGATGAGTAAACACGGAATTTTTTAGAGCAATAATAATGTTGTAAATCAAATATTCAAATCCCAAATAGCATTAGAATAATTCTATGCATGCATGGCAGAAGAAAATTGTACTTGCAGAAAAGAAAATTGTTAGGTGCTTCATGGATGTGAAGCCTAGTCACGGGCTTTACATAGCAAAAGTATAAAATGCAACTGAATTCATATATGTAAAACTACAAACATGCATCCAAGACAACAAGCCTATGGGGAAAGCTAAAATCCCCACCAATTGGAGAAGAATACCAGCTTCTCCAAATTTACTTGGACAAAAACTGCATAATCTGCCAACTACTGAGGCTTTGCAAGTTTGACGTCTTTTTTAGTAATTCTACTCTCTGTGCCTGGAACTGATAACTCTTTGACCTCACTGTTATTGTTTCTATTCTCAAAAGTATTTAAGTTATTGCACTTCCAATCACTTTCCCCAAGAATTCTGTCAGCTTCAATCCATCACACAAAGAACTGCAGCTGATTGGAGTTGACTTAATACAAATTTTTAGATTCCATACAAACTAAGCATTGCATAGAGTTCAAACTAGATTGCCCAAAATTTAGTCAATCAAGCTCGATTAAGATTTAAGACACCTCATCACAGAAAAATTCTAATTCCTACAGATAAGAAAATTCACAAATCTATTTCTGCACAGGTTGAGGCTTAAGATCAAAGAAAGAAAGACAGAGGTATTAGATTCTTCAGCATATTCTAAAAGAATTAAACCGACCATCCTATAATAAGTGATATCCATAACAATAATAGTACTAAGTGCATGTAATAATCAGTGACAACTTGTAATGGCTTCATATAAGAAACATAAATTAAATCCATCACCATGTGTCAGATATGCAAGTATATGCTGCACAGAATTTTATAACTAAACCCAAAGCAACTAGATGCCTTTAAAATAAAATCAGCAACAACATGCAATGATGGAAAAGGAAGTGTTTATGCAGAATGTCAGCAAAGCCACTAAATAAAACAATGATTGCATTAATTATCTTTCTTCATGATTAAGGAACATGATTGTCACCAGCACACCTCAGCAGCTTCAACAAGCCGACCCTCATCTTTGTAAAGAATCCCACAATGAGTAAGTGCGCATGCATTTTGCGGGTCCAGTTTGATGGCTTCCGCAAAACTCTCAAAAGCAAGCCGTCCCATATTCTGCATCTGTTGGCAAATCGCTTTACCAATGTGAGCTTCAACATTGCCATTATCCTTATCTAGTATACTCTCATAAAGAGCAAGAGCATCGATGAATTTGTTCCTGGAGCGAAGAATGTTGGCATAAGTTAAAGCATCTTTCCCTTCAAATTTCTTCAGTCCAGGACTAATGCAGCCTAGAGAGCTAGTGGTACCAGAAGCAAGCTGCACTCCTTCCAAGAACCCATTGTCACCAACAGGGTCTTTCTGTTTCCCATTACTAGCATCCTTATCTGTCCATGCCATTGTGGTATGGTAAGCTACAAGCTCCCTTTCCTAGACCAAAATTATCAGAAGTAAGAAATTGCAAGTTTTGGTTCAAATCCCAAATCAAATCCAAATATGGATGTTTGTGTTTTACAAGAAATATAAATAAGGTTGTTATAAACCTCACGGAATCGCTGTTTCTGCTATTGGTTTCAGTAGTAAACCTCATCTATTGATCAAAGACTTGGCAAAGCTTTGTTTTGCACTCACAAATCATGCCCAACTGAACTAATAGCATAATAACACCATAGCAACTACACCAATTGAAGACATATTTCTCCAATACATATATTTTTATTTTTATTTTTAAAGTTTTCAAGTAACCAACTTGAACCCTAACTATTGTATGGTCAATCACTGTAATCAATACTCGGTACCCAATCACAGTTGATTACCAAAACCCTAATAATTGTCAAACGCTCTTAAATAATCGTCAATACATATAAACCCAGCTCCATAGAAGAATTCAAAACACAAAATTAGGGTTCTTGAGAACAAAATGCAATTTAAACTAAGAACATTTAAAGAGATTAATAACAAAGCCCAGCTATTAGAGAAAGAACCGAAAAGAAGAGAAATTTGCGAAAACTCACAATCAAGGCCGATCAATATGCGATGCTTCTGCTAACTCCGCTGCATAGCTGAGTGATGAGAGAGAGTATACGAACGATGACGAGAGAGAGGTCTGAAAACAAAAGTGATATATATATATAGAGAGAGAGACCGGGGGGTGGGTGGGGGGGTTTGGATGGGGGGTTTTCGGAGTCGGAGCAGTGCCCTCCTCTCTCTCCGACAAACTGGGTTCGATGTCTCCCGAGCCCCGGAGACCTCTGAGAGAGTTGTTCGTCGGTTAGCTGCATAGAAGCAGCATAAAGCGACAGCGGCGCTGTAACGACCTTCGTTTTCTAACAATATTACCTTATTGCCACTGTTCTTGCCCGTAGAGCATCACACCAGCTTCTTTAAAATTTTAATCTATTTTACCATTTCAACTACTCACTTCTTGAATATCTATTGTATCAAATTTTTTATTTTAGGTTTGGTTTGGGATGTTCTAAAAAAAGTATATTTTTTGACTTATTGGCTCATATAAGTTGAGTTTGGGTTGAATTTGATGTGATGTGTTAGAGAGGTGATATGATTTAAACAAGATGATGTGACTTAAATAGAATAGTGACTTTTTGACTTTTTGTATTATTTAGGTTATGCCAAACTTGACCTTAACTTAATCTTTAACTACTCACTTGTTGATTGTCTATTGCATCAAATTTTTTATTTTAACTTAATCTTATTAAAGTATTATTTTTTTATTAGGTTTGTTATTTTTTTTTTTATTGAATTGATGAGTTATCAATTAAATAATTTTTAAAAAATGTTAAAAAAAAATTGGCCGTTGATCGGTTGAATGTCCGGACGGACATCCGATAATACTAATCTCCGTGTTATAGCGATGAATAGTACCTCGCTTGTTGTAGTGAAATACTGTAATAGTCGTAAATTAATGATAAATAGTAGCGAGGCTGATGCAGTCCATTTTTTATGAACAATATTACTAATTTAGCTAAAAAATGATTTTAGCTACTTTGATGCGGATGCTCTTATAAGGCTTTTTCTCTGACAGATCGAGGCAAGGTTGAACTTGTGCTATATTGGCCTATTTTGGAAATAGGTTCAAAAGTTAATTTTTTTATTTTTTTATTTTAAAAAAAATGTATAAAAAATAAAAATGTGATGTGATTTAAAAAATTAAAAGGTCAAAAAAAATTGACTTTTAACCAATTTTCTAAAATATACAATCGTTAAGCTCAGATCTTGCCCAATAAACTTGGCCCAGAGAGTGAGAGTAGAGAGAGATTAATTTTAAGGAGTGTTTGGAATGATGTAAATAAGGATAGTTTTTTATTTTTTATAAATAGTTATGTAGAAAAGTAGAAAAATGATGTGCTTAAAAAAGATAAAAAAAAAATACACTTTTATAGTGCACCACAAACACTCTCATAGTTTTTTTTTTTTTTTTTTTTTTTTGGACCTACGAAAATTAGTGGTTAATATTGAATGTTTGATTGGGAATTTGGAAAAGGAAATTAGATTAATTGGAGGGGCTCATCTAGATCATGCTTGTTTGTTAAAAAATGACATGATATTAATAATCCAATCCACCTAGTGGAGTTAATAGCATCTCCATTGGGATTGAGATTGCTAATCCAATCCCATAAATTGGTGGTTAAAAGACAATTATGTCTCAAATCTTACAAAATCAATGAAGTTACACTGTATGTAATATTGAGTCTTTATGTAATTTTGTAAATTTGATCTCAACTAACTTAGTAGTATCGCAATTGTGCACAAACAAAAAAGGCTTTATATTATTTTTCTAACCTAATACTACCATACTTATGACGACCTCGACCTTCGTGTTATTTTTATATATTATTTTATTGAGCATATGAACATAATTATATGCTTAATTGATGTTTATCTGTTTGTTTATAAATTATCTGTTAGAAAACCGATTTAGAATTCGAAATTGAAAACCCAAATGGATTCAAAAACCAAAATTGATTAATTTTATAGGCTACTTAGAATTTTTATAACCATATAGTAAGTTTGATTAAAATTTAATTCAGATCAATAATTAGAATAATTATTTATAATCGTTTAGATTTAAGCTTAATTGATTAGTTATAACTACACTTAATTAGTCTAACACTAATCACCCTATATATATGCACTAATCAAGCTTAATACCTTATTTTAACCACTCTTTGAGCTGAAAATTGAGAGAGAACAAGAGAGTTCAACATTGTAAAGAGAGAGAGAGAGAGAGGGAGGGGGAGGAAGAGAAACTCAAGAGAATTAAGGAGAGATTGTAGAGTTTAAGCTCAACTAAGGTCCAATTCAAGCTCTAGGTATGATTCTCACCGATAATTCATGAAGTTAATCTATGTAGGAAGATGAATTCACCAATTCGTAGGACCATTGCATGTAATTGGAAGAATTAAGCATGAATCATGAAGAGCTTTGTGAGTTTGAGTAAGTTATGTACATGCATGCATAATTATTCATCTTTGAACTTGGTTTTCTTCAAATTCATACATGTATAGGACTTACTTGAGTTATTTTTTGAAGTTCTTCATGGTTTTGCACTCAACATCTCATATAAACATGTTTTGGAAAGAAAAGAGTTGAGTTTGTTACATGCATGTCAAGAACAATGTGTTTTGAGCTTTGTTTTCAACAATTGAAAGAGAATTTGAAATCATGGTTTCATATTTTCCAAAGACGCATGTTTTATAAAGTGTTTCTAAGCTTTTAAGACCAACCATGCAAGCTTTGAAATTGAAATAGGTGTTTTTGAACTTCAAACACAAATTTGGAAAGCCTAGAATTCGTCCAATTCGCTCGAGCGAAGGATCCGTCGCTTGAGCATCCAGTATTCTTGCAAACTGTTGGTCGTTGGCTCGAGCGACCATCGAGCGTAAAAATTGAGCATCTAGTACTTTTGCAGTTTTTACAAACAACTCGAGCGACCGAGTGTGTGCTCGAGCAAACCCTCTGTATATTGTTGGACCGCTCGAGCGACAAAGTGTGCGCTCAAGCGAAGGCCTTATTTTCATCAAATTTTGCGTAATCCTTTTCAAGTGCATAATTGCATCCTTATGCTTATTTAGGCATTCTTAGGCTTCATTTGAACAACCTTAATCATAGAATAAGTTAGAAACACACGAAAAATAATAATTAAGATACATCACTCATTTCGAACGTGTGCTTCAATCTGTACTTGTGTTATGTGCTTTGTGCAGGTGGTCAATTGAGGTCTATCGTCAGTACTAGCCCACTATGAGTAGTATCTTTGTAAAGATATGTTGTTAAAATGTATTTTGGCTTACCGCAAAAGCATTATTTTGAAATGTTATTTCGTTATGAATGAATGATTGTCTCTTTCGAAGTGTAATTGTAGCATCCTTAGTGTAGCCCTTGCTTAAGGGTACCAATACCATAGCCTTTTGCTATATGGCCCTCGCCCGGGGGTAACAATACTGTGGTCCTGTGCTATATGGCCCTCGCTTGGGGGTAACAGTACCGTGGCCATTTGTTAGATAGCCCTCGCTTGGGGGTAACAATACCGTGGCCTTTCGTTATAGAGATCTTTGATGTAGACCCAAGTGGTCCCTTCGCTAGAACTTTATGGACCCTTTATTAGACCCATGTAGTCCCTTTGTGCACTAATAGATGTACTACCTATGGTTACGATTTGTAAACTTTGATATGACAAATTTTTAGTTATGATTTGCTTTAAACTCATGTGATAAGATTTTGTACTATGCTAGACATCATTCATTTAACCTTTTTATATTGGTATTACTCATTGGGCTTTAGCTCACCTCCTTCCTCTATATATATGTAGGTGAGCAAGTGGAGAGTCAAGCATAAGGCAACCTCGGGAGTCCACTTTTTTGCCAGCCATTTTGGAGTTCCTCAATGACGGGGCGATCTTGGTCTCATGCAAAGCCAAGTTATGTGAACCAAGTGGATCAAGTTACCTTGTTTTGTTTTCTTTGTTTTTGGAAGTTTGTTATGTATGGATAATTTGTGTAAAACGTTATGATGTACATTTGTGTTTATATTTATGAGTAGTTTGTAGTTTAAATTTGATACGGGCTCTCATACATGCACTACTCAATGGTCATACTTATATTTAATATTGCTTCTGCAAACCCTCATGATTATTATTGATTATCAATTTTGTCTTTGAGGCTAGATATAATTTGGGATTACTGGCTGGTCATGGCCTAAACCTCTAGGGGCCGGTTCGGGTCGTGATAGATTGCTATAAGAGTATGAGGTATATGTCACTCGCTTGTCCATTAAGCGATAAGGTGTCTAGAAAAGACTTAAGGATTGCATTCATACACATTTGAATAATAAGATGAGGTATCTATTTTGAAAATATGTATATGTGTATGTGTGCATACAATGTAGTTGTTATGATACAAGTTTCATATAGATAATGGTGAGAACAAGAGGAGATGAACTAGAGGAGTCTACCTCCAACTATCTTGATCAAATGGAGAGAATAATGCATGATATGGCTGAGAACCTAAGACAACAACAGCAACCACCACCTTTACCTCCGATGTCCATACCACCAATACCGGATCATCAAACAGATGATAGAAATATTGCCCTCACTAAAGAATTCAAAAAAATGAAGCCACCATTGTTTCATAGGGAAATTGATCCATTAAAGGTCGAGGCTTGGGTATTAGGAATCACAAAATTATTTAAAGTGCTTCCGTGTACAAAGACACAAAAAGTATTGCTAGCCACATTTACTTTCGAAAACAAAGTAAGAAAATGGTAAATGTTGGTACGAGACACAAATAGGGAAATCAATTGGGCTCAGTTCCTAGAAATCTTCTACGAGAAGTACTTTCCACAATGTGTACGGGATAAGAAAGTGACAGAGTTTGAACAATTGAAGTAGGGGAACAAGTCAGAGGTGGAGTATAAGGCCCAATTCATGGAATTAGCATGGTCTGCGATGCATATAGTCAATACAGACCATAAAAAGGCCATAAAATTTGAGGGAGGTCTCCGTGATGCAATTCTTGATAGAATTAATGTTTTGAAATTGCCTAAATATGTTGATGTTTTAGGCAGGGCTCTCATAGCAAAAACGAATCTAGTTACTCGTAACTGGAATTTTGAATGCAAAGGTAAAAGACAAAATTGGAATATGAACAAAAGGGCAACTTCAACAACAACTAAGAAAGCAAAGTCTGGAAATTCTAGCAGCTCTAGTCAAAGTGGCAATTCAGCACCTGTTTGTTCGGATTATGGGAGAAAGCATCAAGGTGTGTACTACTGGACTATTGAGGCTTGTTTCTAGTGTGGAAAGACGGGACACGTAGCAAGGGAATGTCCTCAGCCATGTCAACATGACAATAAGGGTGCTACAAGTTTCAACCGCATCGGTACCAAATGCAAGGGCCAATGTGATTCTAACTACTACGAGGGATAATTAGAGACAATAAAGGGTTTTTGCTTTTGCACTGGAGGACACTCAAAATGCAGAAGCTATAGTCTTAGGTACACTCTCTATTTATGGACAATATGCATATGTTTTGATAGATTTGGGATCTACTCACTCTTTTGTCTTTATGCAATTTGTTGCTAGATTGAATAGACTGTTGGAAACTTTGAGATATATACTATGTGTGTCATCACCATTAGAGGGATCTATGTTATGTTCCACTATTTATCCTGTTGTAGACACTCCATTTTGACCGCCTTTAAGACTTGGGCGCCTCACGTTGAACACTCGATGATGAAATGCTACGCTGTGCAAATCGTTTAATTTTTTTAGCAAAAGGCTTCGGTTTCAAGCTTTCAAACCTAAACCTTGCACCCCTTTTGAACCAAAATCTAATTTTTTTTCTAGCCTGACCATTTAGAGACCTACTAGCCAACAAGTGGCTGGTAGGCCATTTTTAGTTGGCCGGCCGTCCCCCTCCATGGTTGGCAGGCCATGTTTAGCGATGACAGATATTTTGGGAAAGCCAGGTATCCCCATGTGCATGCCTTGCACCAGCTGGCTTATTACAGATATTTCCAACATAAGATGGCTTTTTTCTATAAATACATGACCACCCCTCATGGTTTGGGGTTAGAAAAATTCCCTAAGTGCTAAAACTTGTCCAACACACTACTTCTCTCTTGCAATACACATACACTATCTATACACTTCCTAAGCCAAAAAATTTAGGCTTCTTGCTGAGATTCTTGAACATAAAATTCAACTCTTGAGAATGTTCAACTTGTGGTTTATGAACTGAAGAGCATCCTCTCTTTGAAAGAGGTATACTTTGAGCTTTTATACCATCTTTCCTATCTCTTTTCTTTGTTTTTTCATACTATTTTTCAGATTTTTTTTTTAAGCTTAAAAATTTGATTTTAAGTCACAAAAAAGAGGAGGGGTTAGCCACCCTTCCTTAGGCTTGTTGATTGTTTGAAACTCCTTGGCTTTAGCCCATTTTTTCTCACTTTTTCTACCTCAAAAACTCAATTTCTAGCACTTTTTTTTGGGGTTCTATTTCAATGTTGTTTTAGGTGTTTAATTATGCTTTAAATACTAGAGATGTGTTGTTGTAAGTCCTCATGGATAGAGCCTTCATCCATTTGAGTTTATGGTCCTTTCTCGCTTCTCTTTTTCATAGCTTTCATACATGTTCTGTCAGGACCCGAACTCGCTTTATAGGTTCAGCGTCATGACCAGCCAGTAATCATAGATTACCTACGGCATCCATACAAATAAACCTTTAAGACTAATTACGGGGCTTAGCGGAAGTTTAAAATGTTATAGAATGCATCCACTGAGCTGTGCATATATGAGGAGAGCAAATATATTAAGTAAAGTTTGATTCAAATATACATCTAACATAAGTACAATTCATGTCTTACAAAGATACAACCTCAACTATGGACAAATACAAAACCATAAATCCACACAAAAGGGGTTTGACAAGCATGGCTCCACACAAACCTGACTACTTCACTTGAAAGCTTCACAAAAGGCTGATCCGGGTAAACTCGAGGCTATCTAACCCTGATGCTCCGTTTGCCTACCTACAATTACATATATAAATAAACAATGAGCTAAATCCCAATGAGTAATTACAAAATAAAGAGGTTAAATGAATGAAGTTCGACAATATTACTATTATCATTTAGATAAGTCATGAAAGCATCTCTTTGTGGCAACAAAAGCCATTAGTACTATTATCTGTGGTACATCCATGAAGTGACAATTTCGTTCCAATGATGACGTATCATTCTAGCCATGGTATTGTTACCTCCAGGCAAGGGCCTATAGCCATGGTATTATTACCCCCAGGCGAGGGCCTATAACCATGGTATTATTACCCCCAGGCAAGGGCTTATAGCCAATGGATGCCACAATATGGTTTCAAATAGAACTTCATTCATTAAAGGTCATAACATTTCAACAAGCCATGCTGTCAATCATCAAATCATTTGAGAATTCATTCAATCAATCACATATCCATTTTGATAGCAATAACATTTTCGAAAGTAAAGGTAATTAGAACATATCTTTATAAGGTTATTACTCACAGTGGTTTGAAGTGACACTTACCCTCGACGTCTACCTAAATGAAACACATAACAAGGTACAAATGAAATTCCATTTCATTCCAATTCAATTCTTTTTGTGCGTCTCTAACTTATTGTATGATATATGTGTCCAAAAAGGTGCCTAAGAATGCAAGGAATGGCATGAGAATGCAAGTATGCACTTAAAAGAGTTGGTAAATTTTCTTGGCAGGTCTCGCCGGCGTAACTTCCTACGCCGGCGGGGTTCAAAATAAGGGTTTTAAACGAGCATGACATCCATCGCTCTAGCGGTCTGTAAAAGTACTGGATATATGAAATTCTCACTCGACTGTCGCTTGAGCGAAAGACTGAAGAAAAAGGGTCCTCGATCAAGCGTCACTTTGGTTGCTCGAATGGACTGTAAAATTTCAGAAACTTCTGGGAGCTCGAATTCCACGCTCGAGTGTGGACTTCTCCGCTCGAGTGGACACACTACAACAAAACTAACTATTCACGGCATCATGTTTACGACATGCATTAAATGCATGTCGTAGTTAGTACATTCTACGGCATTTTTTTTTTTTTGCAAGTCGTTAATGTTTTGTCAATAACAGCATGCATACCATGTAAGTCGTTGATTCATATATTTATAACATGCAAAAGTGTGCCGTAAAAAATGTATGTTTTTACGACTTACAAAAATATGTCGTAAAATATTTGCACTTAAGACGACATACATTTCATGTTATAAAATATTATAACTTTACACGGCATGCATTAACATGTCGTGAAAACTTTTCCAAAAAAAAAAAAAAAATTTAATCCATAATTTTTTTTATGGCATGCAAAAGTATGCCGTAAAAAATGTATATTTTCACGGCATACAAAAATATGTCATAAAATATTTGTACTTAAGACGACATACATTTTATGTCGTAAAATATTATAACTTTACACAGCATGCATTAGCATGTCGTGAAAACTTTTATTAAAAAAAATTTCAATCCAATTTTTTTTTTTAATTTAAAAAAGCTAACAATTTCCAACCAAACTTCTCACTTTACATTTTCCTAATTGAGGACAACGAAAAATACGTGATTCTGACCAAACTTCTCGCATCCTCTCTCTGTGTTCTCTCAATCAATCGTTTCTTCAATTAATCAATCAAACCATCGAATGGTGGAGGAGAGTTTCAAATACGTGATTCTGATTGGTGACATCTCCACTGTGGGTATCTTTCAATTAATCTATTGATTTTCTACTTCACACTATTTTTGCTTTGTTAACCCCGGTTCAATTCGTTCTCTCTCTGTTTCCTTTCTCTCCATCGGCATCTGTGAACCTGTGAACGAAGATCAATCGAACACGACACCATCAATTGCCTCCTTGTCATCCATTTCGATCTCTTCTCTCTCATTCACCACGTAACTAATTCGTACTTCACTACAAGAAATAAGGGTTTTTGCGACGTTTTTTTAACGGCGTCTTCTTAAACGTTATTTTTATTAATATTTAGCGACATTTTAAAAACGTCGCATATTTATTTAATTAAAACCACAGCGTTTTATGATCATAAAGCCTGTGTAAACCCTCAGGTCTTCAGACATAAACATTGAATCCTCACGTTGCCTCTCTCTCTCTCAATCCTCTCTAAACCCTTATTTTGAATCTCATATTCAAATCTCACAGATTCACCGATTTCGAAGCTCCACCTCTACCACCATCTACACTGGCGAGGCAGCGAGATTCACCAATTCACTGATTTCAGATCGATCTGCACTGCCACCGCTATTTCGATTCAGATCGATCTGCACTGCCACCCCGATTTCGATTCTCTCTCTACATCTCTCTCTCTCAGAGATTCATCTTTGATTTCATCTCAGAGCGATTTCGATGTCTCTCTCCCTCTCGATTTCAAAGCTCCACCGCCACTACCATCCATGCAAGCTTCCATGGCTTAGCACCTCATCTCCTTATCTCTTCCACTTTGTATATATATATATACATATATGTATATTTATCGATTCTCTCATGTACATACATGTATCTGTATAGACACCGATCGATAATGGAGTAGAGCTTCTTCGATTTGATCTATTTTCTACACTGCCCAGGCCTGGCCGAGATATTCCTCGACATTTTGCTCTCCTCAGTCTCGATTTGGCTCGCTGTCATGATCGGCCTTGTTATTGGCTAGTCCTGGCGCCCTAGATGGACCGGTCTGCTCTATCTCGGTCTTCGCTCCAAGCTCCGGTTCGTCTGGACCGCGCCGCCGGGGGGCTTGGAGGTTCTGGCTTGCCTTCACGGCATTTTCGGTTGGTCGGAGACTTTGGTCCAGGTTCATTTGGAAGGGAAAGGACGGTTCTCCAGCCACGATGGCACAGCTAGTCGAAAGTGGCGGTGACGTCAGGTGAGAACGGTTTTGAAATTTGTTTTTTCATTTATCGAATTGTTTATTAATGACTTTATTTATATATGCATATGTGTTTGTGTATCTGTAATTAATTTAGGGTTTTTGATTTAAGGCTTCTTGGTGATTGTATGCAATTTGATGTCTTGAATTGATTAGGGACTGTGCTCTAAAACCTTATTTGTTAATAATGCAACTAAATCTATGATAATTATGTGATTAGGCTTTTATGTTTCTAAGCTTGGCATGAATTTATTTTTAAAGTATGCAAGGAACAGTGTGGTCTATGGTGTGTGGCTGTTATACACGGTTATGTCATTGAAATAGTTGGAATTTTTGGATAATGTGTGTCGGTTTGTGGCATCCGTAGTTAAGGTAACGATTTTGTCGTGGCGTTACTGATTTTGTAGTATGCCCTTGGATTTTCTGTTTTATGCATAGAACAATGTAGTTGACGTATTGATTTATGATTGTGTTGTCGACATTCGTCATTGGTTACGTTGATAGCTGATATAGTGGTCCACTTAACATGTTGCAATGCCGGCGCTAGATGAGTCATAGAGTTTGCTAATTTTACTTCTATTGGTTAATATATTTTGGGAAAATTTTGTTTTTCCTAATATTTTTCCTAATGGTTTGAACGGTGATGGCTAAATTGGGAATGCTTATTTTTTGTTTAAAAGTAAACTGGTAGCTGTTGTAATGTACCAGTGTTGTTCTGGTTGGAAAATGGATTCTTTAACGAAAGAACTCTTGTTTCTTTTTCCCATTTTGTTCTTGAAAAAGATTATTTATGCATTCTGTTTTTTAGACATTTCAGAAATTTTAGTGAATTGGGTTTCAGAAAATTTATGCAAATTTTTAGTACATATTTTCAAAATTTTAGATGTGGGTTTGTTTTTCCCGTGCTTGCAAATTAGATTTTCAATCATTTGCTTGGATTTTAGGTGGGAAATGTTGCATCGTGCTTAGTATCTGATCTTTTTTGCTTTAGGTGAGCCACGATAAAGTCAAAAAAGTTTATGAAGTATTCATGAAGATACCACAACACTTGGTTTTGCAACTAACTGATCCAAAAATAGGATTCACTGTAGCTAAGTGAATAGTATATATATATGTATGCATGTATTGAAGATATCTGAGTGTGTAGTTTTTGGAACTTACATACCCAAGCAAAGAACCACCAGAAGCAACTCTGTTTGTTGGCCATCCCAACTAATACTATATATATATACAAAATTCAGGTGAGTTCTTTTGATTTGATGCTTTGTGATATTGGTCAAGATCATGGTGGCCATGTGTTCTGATAATTGACTTTCTCATTCATTTTGTTTGTTAATCTTTGTAATCTATCAAAACAATGTTTCAATTTGTGTATATATATATATATAGATCCCTGTGTTCTTTTTAGATTTCTCTTCTCTGTAATTCTCTTGCCTGAGATATTTAGCTTAGCTGAAACATTTGATGAATGGTTTCAAATATCTGGTGAAAAATGACCAACATGAGGTTGTTCAGCAACTTCATAAGGTAAGATCATTAGCTCTTAAATCTTGAGTGCTGATTTGCGATATTCTATCTAATTTGTGCCAATTTGATTACTTTTTAAATACACATAAGGGACTCTCTTTTTACTTGTCTTCTTCCTTTTGACCAGCCTTTGTGTGTCTGCATCTGCTTCCTTTTTCATTTTAGGTATGCAAAACCCAATACTTATCTTTCTATATATGTATATCTATTGTAATAATAGTAATTTTTACATGTGGGTTTGTGTAATGCAGATGATATATTTGGGGGTAGATCTTTAATGGGTCGAAATCTTCTTCAAGCCTAGAAAGGTGCTTTTCAATTATACCCTTTTTAATCCATTGCTTTAATGGGTATTTTTCATTTGAAATTTTTGTTTTGTTTTGTTTTGGGGGTTTATAATGCATGTATCTGCTGGATTTGTATGCTTAAAATTTCAGCAAAATATATGATGATTGAACATTAACATATGGTTAGATTAGATTCAGTAGTTAAAAAAAAAAAGAAGATGAATTTATTTACTTTTGAGTATATAGCCTTGATTAGCCGACCACACTTGATTCGGACACAATGTTTAGTTTGGTTTGATTCAATTCGCTTCGATTATTGTCATATCACTTCAGTTATTGTTATATCAGATTAAAATTTAACTAGTATGGGGCTCTTCCAACGAAATTATCAATATTGTCTTGAGCATTTTCATTTTCTGAGGCATCCAACCACAAAAATCCCCTGTTTGAATGGTAAAATGAAAACTTGAACTCAAATAAGTTGTTTGAATGGTTTGTTATGGACTTGAAAATTCATTGATATAAATGACTGAAATTAAACATCTTGTGAAGGCTGTTTGAATGGTTTGTTTCTGTATTGATTCACTAAAATTATCTGCAAATTATTGCCTCATTCACTGGCCCAGGTTGTACTATAGGGAAGTTTGAAAGTAGCTAGAGGCAGGTCTGTAATGATAATGTATGTGGAGAATCTAAGCTAGAAGTGTTAAAGATCAAGAACATCATATGATATCAACATATAAACACATTTTGATAAATAAAAAAAAAAAATGACAAAGTGATCTAATATAGCAATATATTAGTGAACTTTGTTTTTGATTGATTGCATTCTGCAGTAAGAAACTCATGAATTTGATTGATTGCATTGAATTTCTAACCAATTTCTTACTTTATATTTACTTGCTGGAAATATTGGTCCTCTGAATCTGCTACGATTAGCACCAAAGTATATGACTTTGTAAGGTTACCTAAATGGAAGGTAGGTACCCAGAGAAGAAATTTCGCTAAGGTCAAGGGATGCAACTTTTGTAGATTTCAAGCTCATTTGGAAGAACTCGAAAAATGAGTTTGCATGGACAGAGAGTTGATAAGTTCATGAGTTGTCCAATTGTTGACGAAACTACCGAGAAGCTATTATCATCAAGCACAAGTTCTCTTAGATTTTTCGAGTTAGAGAGGGTCGGAGGCAACATCCCAAACAATCATTATCACTCAAGTCCATGGTCTCTAAATCCTCCAGACTCCATAGATTTTCGAAATACGACCATTGAGGGCACAATGGTCGACATTAAGATGCTTGAGATTTCTCAAATTTCCAAGATAGTTTGGAAATGGAAGATCCAGGTAACAATGTACAAGAAAGATCAATTTGGCATACCGCAGACCCTCACATTTTATGCTCCGGTTGCATGGTGAAATCTTTGAGTCAAACTAACTTGGAATAACATCTCTTCTTTGGAAAAGAGAGTTTCTTAGAGCAAGTAATGACCCAATGTCACCAAAATAAGATTCCAAAGATAATATGGATAGGTTCTTCCTAGGGATGGAAAGATCAGCAGTTGTTTAAGCGTGTTCTGCCTATCCTGTTCATTCACAGATTACGAAATTCAAGGTACCCTCGTTATTTGTCCCTTGGTTGATGTAATTCGGGTAAGTGAGATTGAAAAGTTCACGAAAAAGAAAGCAACAAAGTACTGATTTATCATGGGGCTAAAAGGAGAAAGAGTGCAGCAGTTCAATCGAATATGATTTTGTCATAACTACATACTCCATTGTTGAGTCGAATCTGAGAAAAATGTGATGCCTCCCAAAGAGAAGTGCGATGGTGTGGAAAGTTATTTTATGATCGTAGGATGTCTATTCACTTGAAATATTTTTGTGGGCTTGATCTCATTAAAGCGCTAAGCAGTCAAAACAAAAGAGGAAGGGTGTGAAACTTTCACTGAAATCGTCAAAGCACAAATCAGCATCTGCTGAAGGCGAGGCTAGTGGATCTAAGAGTGACAAAAAAAAGGGTGCCTGCAAGAAGACTTTGAAGCGGGACAACAAAGAAAAAGAATTGGGAATTGGTTCTTCCGAGGACGATGCAACAGGTGTTGAGGAAAGTTTGCTCAGAAAGAATTCTATCTTGCACTCTCTGAAATGGGACCGCATTATTTTGGATGAGGTAACTTCAATTTACTCTATTAGGACACCTTTCATTCTTTCTTGCTTTTCTTTGGGTACGCTCCAGGTTGAGTTATATGTGAGTTCATAGAAAATAGGTAGGATCTATGAAGTTATATAGTTTATACAGAGACAACCTTTCTTGTGGTGAGACACACTGAGGCAATGTTGCGAAATGTTAAAGGATCACTGTCTCTATCTTAAGATAAACTTTTTATTTTTAATATTTGAGGAATGGAATATAGAGCAATTGTTTATAATTTTCATCATCTTGATGAATCTGTTAGTACAACATTCATATTATTTTGTATGGCAATATAACTGTCAAAGATAAGGAGTGCACTTAGATTCTTTACAGAGTTATTGTTGAGGGGGTGGGAAGAAACATCATGGGTACACGATATTTCAGGGTTTTGTAATTTGCAAATTAATACATGCAGTGCCATTATGCATGTATATCATATATATAGATATATATGCACAAAGCCCTAACATCCTTGGGACTGGACGTTTCAGACTGCCTTGTAAATAGTATGGCTGTTAAATTCTATATGGGAGGAGTCGTCTTATGACCAAGTGTTTTGGTTCGTTGATTCATCTTGTTGAGAAGTATTGAGATATCAAATGAAACAACCTTGAAGGTTCTAACTTGGCTTTACTACTGCTTATTACACTTTATAAGGTCAAGTGAATTATATATCTGTATGTAGGTTAGATTAGATGATGGAAGTGAAAATGCTAACATATTTTTCATTGCATGAGTCTAGCTAACTTGGTTAAGAGCCAAATTTAACTGAAATATTTCTAACAGTGTTACCAAAAAATGCTAATGCCTTAGAGATTTAGGGCTTTAAGTTTATAAGCTACTACTTGGTTTGTTCACAAGTTGCTACACTTTATAAGCTGCTGCCTTTGTTTGTATGTGCATACGGCTAGGCAAGGTTATGTTCTTGTGCGTTTGTATATATATATTAAAAATAACTTTTTATGGCATGCAAAATTATGCCGTGAAAAGTGTAATAATTTATGGCATGTAAGAAAATGTCGTAATAGATTATATACGGCATACAAAGTATGTCATAAATATATTAAAAATGACCTTCTACGGCATACAAAATTATGTCATGAAAAGTGTGATGATTTATGACATGCAAGAAAATGCCGTAAAATATTATATATGGCATACAAAGTATACAAAGTATGCCATAAATATATTAAAAATAACATTCTACGGCATGCAAAATTATGCCACGGAAAGTATGATGATTTATGGCATGACAAAAATGTCGTAAAAAGTTATATACGACATACAAAGTATGTCATTAATGTTTAATTTATTACTTTTTACAACTTTACCTGCATGCCGTAAATGATACTCAACTTTTCACGGCATGTCATATAACGGCATTTGTGTGCATGCCGTGAAAGAGTTTTTACGGCATGCATCGCAAGCCGTAAAAATTCGATTTTGTTGTAGTGACAGCACGGATTCTGGAATTTCCAGGACTACAATTGAAGATCAAGCATGGTATTCAAAGCCTCAAATCTTGCATTTTTTATACAAAAACATGGAGAATCACTAAAAAACATGAAAACACTTCCATTTGAAACCATTTATTCAAAATCATGGCAAATTCTCAACCATTAACTTCAATTTCCAGTTGTAAAATAATGTCTAGTTCAAATTGGATGCATATTTCTTCAAAACATGATCAAGTGGTATGAGAAGCATGAAAACATGAAGGATTCTCCAAATTAAGGTAGAAATGTGCCATGCATGTAGGATTTCCATGAATTCAAACTCAAATTATGCATGTATGTGTGTAATTCAACTTCATTCTTCCATTTCTTGAAATTCATAGCTCTTTTTCTTCAATGACATGCCAATGAACACAAAAATGAGAGGAATTCAACTTCTTTATGCCATATCTACATGAATTAGTGTTGAGTGTCATACCTAGTGCTGAATTCAAGTATGTTATGGCTCCAATCTTTGAGTCTCTCTCCAATTCTCTACAATTCACCTCTTTCTCTCTCTAAATGTTGAACTCTCCTTTCCTCTCTCTTAATTCTCAACTGAGTTGTGTACACCAAATGAGCTCATAAGCTTAGCTAGAGCCTTATATAGGATGTGATTAAGTTAGCCTAATTAATGGTGATTAGGATTAATCAATTAGGCTTAATTCTAACTAATTCAATCAGTTTATTCTAATTATTTTGATCCAAATCAAATTTCAATTGAAGTCTCCATAAAATTCTAAATATTCCAATTAGTCTTTGGGCTAGTCAATTTCTGCTTCTGAAGTCATCTAGGCTTTCAATTTCCGACTCTAAGTTATCAATTTAAACAGATATTCCATATATCAACAAATAATTATAGAATCAAACATGTAATCACACAATCAAGCACATAATCATGTAATTAAACTCATTTAAATAATATAATGTACTAGTTTGGAGGTCGGGGTCGTCACATGTTCACACCATTGTAATCACCTTCGCATAATCATCTTTGCAACCTCCCTCCATTCTTTGCTTATTTCGATTAAAGAGTTGTGTTTAAGAAAAGGTTGTTGTTCAAGCATAAGAAAAGAGACTTTCCATGCTTAATGGTTTAATCTCTTCAGAGGTTCATTACCAAGGCGTTACATCTCTTTAATGCTAAGCACAACCTCTTTTTTGACACTTCTCTTTATCACCCGTACATTTGCTTCTAAGGGACTAACCTTCTAGTTCAGACCCTTGGAAACCATAAAGGAATGTTTCATTATAGCTCGTTATCAGGTTTGGATTTAGGGTCATTATCGCCCTTTTCGGGTTTGACTTTGAATCCATTATCGCTCGTAAATGAGTTTGATTCCTCATTTATAATTTCCCCGTAGAAAAGGGCTTGAAAAGCTCATTTCTCTAGTTAAGTCAAAGCTTGATACTCTTTATCGCTTTTGGACTTAGTGGACGTAATTATCACTTTGGACAAAAATGAAGAAAAGATATGAAATGGAAAGGTAATGAAAAGAGGCTAATAAAATTAGAGTAAAGAGGTAAAAAAGGTAATAAAATTGAGTTGGGTTCTATCAGACATTATATTGAACCCATTGAGTTTTGAATCATTACATACTTTGTGGTGATGTTTGGTGATTCAAGAAGCAATGTCTACCCCTTTCCTTGAGGTAACTCCATGATAGGGAGAAGGTGTTGTTGGTCTTTCATTTACTTTTAGTGAGCTTTTGTCTTATCGGTTCCAAGATCATCATACAACAAACTTGCGACAATTGATGATTTGTGAACCGAATCTACTCTTCCCTCGATCATTTTCATGATAGGGAAGGGCAGAGAGGATAAACATCTCCTGGAAACACTATGGTTGTGTTTGGTAGAGTTTTAGAATTATGATTTGAGAATAGAGTTGTATTTTGAGTTTGAGAGTTTTAGAATTATTATTTAAGTATGGAAAATTTGTTTGGTTATGAGTTTTAAAAAGAGTTTGAATTGAGTGATGTGACATATAATATTAAAAAGTGAGTGTTTTGAAAAGTAGGTGTGGAATTAATTTTCTAAAGCTGTAACCAAATAGCACACTCAAACTAAGGGGTAGTAGTGGCTGGCCGACCATCTTTCCGTCTGGTCGACCACTTTCCAAGGCCGGCTAGCCACTTTTTTTTTTTTTTTTGTATAGGCAATCGCATTTTTCTAGCAGAACAGAGCAGAACCTGAGGCCAAAACAGAATAATTTTCTGACTACCAACAAAATAGATTATGGGATCAAACAGAGAGGTTTTCGGGAGGATGTTCTCGGTTGTGCTTATGCGGCTTCTCGCCTCCCGTTCCATTAAATTAGTGGTTTAATATTGGTATGCTGTAATTAATTAGTTAGCTTAATTAGAATTTGTAATAACTAGTTAATTTAGTTTATTCAAACTGTGTTGTAATAATTAGTTTTAAGACATTTCATTTGGACCCTTATATGCAAGGGCCAATTTGTAACGCTTGTAATATTGTGCATGTCTTCCCACCCCCATTTCTTTCTCCCTTTTATTTATATACTTATCGCGGTAGCATCATATTTTTTTTGGTTTCATATCATTATCATGTGTTGTATCCATATTTGATGCCTTGGGTTCGAATCATCATTCTAGCATTGTTGTCATTTCCTATTTACTTGAATATGTGTGTTGCCACATGCTTTGAGTTGATTCATATGACATGTTAAAAACTAAACCTAATAGTTGCGTGTTGTGTGTGTTGCATTAGTCAGTTGCATATTAGAGCATGTATTTTTCCAATTATTTCTCCTCTATTGGCTTGCCTTGGTTAAGTACTAGGTGAGCATTTCTTGTTTTAGCATATTGCTTGTGTGTTTATGATGCCATATCAAACATGTTACCATGAGGCTAAGTGCTTATTTGATATATCTATTTGAATGCCGGTAGATGAAGGCTAATTTACTTAAATTGGAATTATTTTGATTAATGTATTTATGAGCATGCGTTTTTCAAGTAGCACATATTCAATTTTTTTTTCCAAATAAATATGAAATCAAAGCATTCCAAAATGGGTGAAATAGTCTATACTTGTGTGCCTCATATAGTAAGTTAACATAATAATCAGAACAAGAGCATATAATATATATAAAAATCATATCATGATTAGTAGAGGCCGATCTTTGATTGGGTGAGTGGGGTGTTCTATTCATGACTTTTTGCTCTCATATCTAAGTTCCCGAGCCGAGACACTTTGGTTATGACAGACAAGTGGCCTTTGGCACGAGTCACGAGTTTCCTAAATTTCTCAAAAATATTTAGACGACGACTCTAAAATCTGGCAATGCAGTCAATTTCTGGCATTTCTGACGATAAATGGATTTTCTATGATTTGCCGGATTTGGACTCTCATTTGTGTTTTTCTGTTTCACATGGCACTTATGAAACCAGATTCAGATCCACAGAAGTCCGAACTGTAAGGCTATCATATCTGAGGAGACTAAACCCCTCCGAGGAGCACGAGAAACCAACTACAGTTTTTGGCGACTTTGCTAGGGAAAGTTGAGAACTTGACTTGAACTTCATGATGTGAAATTTTATATACATCTATATGTTCTTTGCATTGCATTTACATTAGTACTTTTAAGTCATTGTGTTTTCCATCTGCTATTCCTGGACGACTTGTCAGATGCTTGCCTAAAAGCTTGCCAAAAGGTTGGCCGGTCATGGGCTTTGCCATGTTGGAAACATAGTCCTTGGATCTAGATTACTGTCGTACCGCTTGATCCTCCTTTCACTTCCTGGTGTTAGGTGCGAGAGGTATATTAGGTGATCTTGCCGAGGTACTCTTTTTGACTAATCGGCCTAGCTGCATATAGTAAAGCCATGGTGACTATTCCAATATAGGACATGATGCTCACCCATATGCAGGATTTCGTGAAAACTACTTGGTTGAAGCAGTGAAACCCTAGATCACATCGAATCTAAGACAAGGTAACCCTATCCCTCCTCATAGGGGTGTTTTGATCCTCTTTACTTGGTATGTGCTTTATAGTGAAACTATACAAGAATGCTTCATACCAGTGCTACAGTTGGTATCCATTTTTGGGGCATAATTTAGTGGGTAGTACAGTTCTCTAACTATGATCACGTCTGTTTTGATAGAATCTTAGCTAAGGTGATATCCGATTTCTAATTTTGTTTTTGCTTTTGCTTTTCTTTATTTCTTTTGCTAGGTAGTCTACAACTATAGCTTCAGAAAGTTCTGATATCCCTAAAGTACTCTGGACCCGTGTTGAAAGACTTTGCAAGGTCGGAGCTCTTGTTCGGGAACAACCAGTGTTTGCCTTACTGTCACTAGTTGCAAGGCAAAGAAGAGTCAGGCAAAGTTCACTAATTCAGTTCTTTCAGCAATCACCCTTCAGTTCACCTATATTCAGCCCACCTCAAGAATAGTCACCTACTCCTAGAATGGCTCAGTATCCACTATCTAATTTAGAGAAACTACTACTTTATTTACAGCAGTCAGTCGACTCACTCCAGCACGACATGACCTGCCAAGCCGAGGTCACGAACAAGTTGTAGCAACAACAATAGCAGCTAGCTGCGGCTTCTGTTTCGCACACGCCTAATGTGGCTATCCCTATACCCGGTACTACTTCCAATGTTGCTACCGCTGCTCAGGATCCACAAGTTGAGGGTGTTCCGGCTTGTCTTGTCTAGGAGACCCAATCCCAGTACAGATGTCTAGAGCCCCAGTTTACCAGACTGAGGCACATTTTGAATTCGAGGTTGACCCAACCACACTCAAAGTAAACAAACTGGAAAAACTGTTCAAGAAGGCACAAGGGCTTAACTTTATTCCGGATATAGAAGATGGGTACACTGAATCTGCAGTTACTTTACCAGAGCAGTTCAAAATGCCGCACATTGACCGTTTTGATGGCGTTGGGGACCCAATGGTACATTTACATATGTTTTCTGATATCCTACAACCAATGGGTTTAACCAGACTACAGAAGTTGTCGCTCTTCGACCGAACAATATTAGGAATAGCTACCATCTGGTATGCTAAGTTGGAGGACTCTGTGAAGCAGAATTTAGAGGAATTGGCAGAATTCTTCATTGCTCAATACTCTTACAACATGTAGATCAAGGTCACAACTCATGATCTTGAAGCAAAGCATCAGGAGCCAAAGGAGGGTTTCTTAGAGTTCGTAACTAGATAGAGGGCCAAGGCATCGATGATGACCACCCGACCCTCACAGAAAGACCAAATCTAGATGGTTGTTCGGAATCTTCATGGCAAGTTGCTGCAGAAAATGATCGTTCTTCCCTTATTTACATTCAAGGAACTTCAAGAAATTGGGGTTCAGATCGAGGACGCAATAAAGCAAGGGATCATCACTGATGCAAGGAGTTGGCCAAAAGGCCTTTTGTTCGCAGTTCCAATACTGCTGGGGGTAGCACAGCTACGAGGTCGTCAGAGGTGAGTGTTGTTACCACAACCAAAACTACCGACCCCTTTGCCAATATAGGCTTACAAACTTCCAACCCTACCTGACCTTTGGGTAGAACTTTCAACCAGCTCTATATGACAATCTCAAGCCATGCATGTGTTAATAAAAAAGGGGCATTTGAAACTCCTAGAACCACAACCACTTCTAGACCTGCTCCCACTCAAGCACGATCCCACCAAATATTGTGCTTTCCATCAACAGCACGACCACGAAACGGACCGATGCTTCCGCCTACGTCATGAGATTCAAGATCTCATTAACAGCAAAGTCATAGCTCCACTCCAATAGCCAAACATGACCACTAACCTACTCCCTATCTACAACCAAGTCCCCCTACCTAGAAATATCCACCTCATCCATACATTACCACCCACCTTTAACTCGAGTGTTTATGTCACCACTCTCACCTACCAAAGTCCGTATTGTTCATTCTTGAAGGCACAGACTTGTGCATGATGAACACATCCAACCCACAACCTGAGCCTCACAAATCTGTGGTGACAACGCCTAAAGAAGAGAAGGTTTTGACCGAAGATAGAGGTGCAGGTCCGACGCTGCAAAGGCTTGGGGAAATATCTGAGGGGGAGTATGACTCAAGCCACTGCGTTGTTCCCATCACTTAAGCCAAGCCTGAGGTAGTACTGTCGACCTCAGTGGTCGTTAATATGGTTAGGGAAGTAGACCCAAGCCGAGGGTTGGATGATCTTGTGGATCTTGAAGAAGATTTGGACAACCTACAATTCTTTGAAGAACAGGACTAAGGTGATGTGCAGATCGGTTGGTTTGATTTTAGCCTGTCGGAAGACAATCGGGCATAGCTGAGTGATGAATCTAACAAAGAAGAAGAAACGACAGTTAAATCGGAGGAAAAGAAAGTCGAGGCAGCTATGGCAGTTGAAGAAGCCAAAACTGGAGAAGCTAAGGAAAAATGGAAAGTGCCAGAGAGCAGTATTACGGAAAAACAAACCCAAGATTTAGGTGTTGTGGAAATTGTAGACAGTGAACGAGAAGCAATATTGGAGTAGTTTAAATGGGAGATGATCGAAGATAGCCGAAAAACAGCAACATCTTGTCACCCTGAGTGGGATACTTGTCCTGTAGAAGTGATCCAAGTTGGGCTGGACAATTTCTTGCCGGCAGTTGAAGGTGAGTGGTGGAAAGATAGCGATTTGCATCTTGCCCATATAGATGAAGACTGGAGAGATCACATCCCAGACAGTACTTGGTATGCAGAGGAAACAAATCACCCCACCAAGAGTAGACGATATTTGAAAACTCCACATTTGGGTCAAGCTGAACTCTCAGGAAAAGATCGAGAGGTTGAGAAGGAAAATGAGAAGAAATTAGAGAAGGAGTTAGTCTTGAAACTACTCAAAAAGTTCTAGGATGACATTTCCATTTGAGGCCTTCTCATAGCGTCACGAGTACACTGACAGGCTGCATTGTCGGCAATGGATAAGGCTAAGTTGTCCATTAATGTTATGCCAAAGCAGCTCGTTGGTCTAATATTCCCAAGTAGCACCAAGCCCATGCTTACCTTTTCCAATAAAGAGCTGCCATCGGAAGAATCGGCTCATAACAAGCCACTGTACATATCTGTCGAGTGCAGAGGGAAATGGGTTCTAGTAGTTCTAGTGGACACCTGCTCTGTAATCAACGTCTGTCTTTCTCGCACTACCTATGTGATAGGACTGAAGCTGGCAGATTTTGTTCCCACATCCTAGCTGATCTGGGCATATGACAACACGAGCAGGGAGGTTATGGGGACTGTGAAAGTACAAGTCCAAGTGGGCCCTTTCAAGCATGAGATTGAGTTCCATGTACTTTATGTGTCGACTACCTTCAAGTTACTTCTAGGGAGGCCTTGGTTGCATTACATGAAGGTTGTATACTCCACCCTACACCAAATGTTGAAATACCCTCATGAAGGAGGAGTGACTACCGTTTTTGGGAATTCATCTGTTCATCCACTGCCAGAGGTAACTACATTGCTGTTGGAAATCAATCACGGTGATGAGGATGTGTTCCTTTTGGGTTTCACTTTGGCAGAAACCCAAGGCGTACAGACAATCTTAGCTGAGGATGAAGGCATGTATGTCAGTGCTCAGGCCATTTATTTCATGAACAAATTACGACATATTCTAGGAATGGGGCTCAGAAGGAGTAGGAGGAAAGGTGTTGCGACACTAGCAGAGGTGCCACACAATCCACATGCCTTTGGATTGGGCTATGTGCCCACCAAAGAGGACTGGAGAAGGAAGGGAGAAGAAATAAAAGAAAGGGTCAAGGCCAAAAGAGCCGGGAAACATTATGAGCTAGTCTACAAGCAAATCTAGAAAACGTTGAATGGGCACTTTGTCAAAGAAAGAGAAGGTTTCCCCTTCTACGGCTTTCCTGGGCTTTGGGTGGATTCTTTAACGAAAAAGTGTTTCCCAGGTTTTGAAATCTTTTTCGACCACCAACTTCAAGATAGTGATGAAGAGGGAGCTGATCTAAGTATCGAAGCTGGCTAGAGCGAAGATGACGATTTAGATAGCAATGAGGCTGGAGTAGGGATAGCACTGGCTAATCATTTCATAGATCCTGAGACCAACATGGAGAACTTGGTGAAACCTTTACTATTTCTATGATCAGAGATGAAACGGTTATGGACTCCACCAATTGCATTCTGGACGCGTCAAGGGCACCACGCCTCACTTGGCAGTTGGAGAAGGCCCTTATTTCTAGTTTTGAATCAGATGATGAGCTTGAATCAGATTCCATCGAGTCTATTGAGTCAGAATCAGATTTGAGTCCATTTGAGGAGTTTGAGTCTGGCACTTCCAGGAGTGGTAACTCAGGTGCCAAGGTCCTGTCTAGGTCCTCTTTTGCATTTTCTTTTGGGTCTGTTGTAAACTAGGAGCCAGAACTTCTAAATGAGAATGCTGCAGATTCTATTTACTTCTCTGTGCCATTAATTTATTATATTGACCAGGATTTTCAAAATTTTGAAAACGAAAAGGAAGAAAATCCTCAGGCTTTGAAAAACTTGATTGAGCGAGAGGAGGAGGGGCATGTTGAGCCCTGCATATATAAGATCATTGCAATTAATGTGGGTATTGAGAAGGATCCTCGTTTAGTCCAGATCGGGTCCACGTTGTCTTCAGAGGAACTTGAGCGTTTAATCGCTTTATTAAAAGATTTCAAAAATGTTTTTGCATGGTCTTACGAAGACATACCTGGAATCGATCCTGAGAATGTACAGCATCGGATCCCTCTTGACCCTGAGGCCTGACTAGACAAGCAGAAGCTTCGTAGGATTCGTCCTGATTGGCCACTAAAGATTAAAGAAGAAGTCGCCAAGTAGATAGATGTGGGATTCTTGATGTTGTCTAAATATCCGACTTGGTTGGCCAATATTGTTCCGGTTCCGAAGAAGGACGGCAGAATCAGGGTTTGCGTCAACTTCAAGGATCTGAATGAGGTTAATTCAAAGGACGACTTTCCACTACCACACATCGACGGATTGGTAGACTTTACTATTGGCCATGCGTTGCTACCGTTCATGGATGGATTTTCAGGGTATAACCAGATTTTAATGGCCCCTAAAGATAGAGAGAAGACTGCATTCACCACACCGTGGGGTACCTACTGCTATAGGGTTATGCCATTCGGGTTGAAGAACGCTAAGGCTACATATCAGAGAGTTGCAACCACAATCTGATGACATGATTATAAAATCCAAAGAGCGAGAAGGCCACTACACTACGCTGGAAAAATTCTTCGAACATATCAAGGAGTACAGACTGAGGTTGAACCCACAAAAGTGCACTTTTGGGGTGACTGTAGGGAAAATGCTTAGATTTTAGATCACACAGAGGGGAATTAAAGTAGATCCATCCAAGATCAAGACCATCTTAAAAATGCCACCACCAAGGACTAAAAAGGAAGTGCATAGCTTTCTAGGCAAAGTGCAATTCATAAGACAGTTTATCTCCAAATTAACCTTGACTTGTGAACCACTATTTGGTCTCTTAAAAAAGGGAAAGAAGTTCTGATAGGATGATCGATGTCAGTTCGCTTTCGAACAGGTCAAGCAGTACCTTCAAAATCCACTTGTATTGTCACAGCCAGAGCCAGGGAAGCCACTGATCCTATACCTATTGGTGACAAATTCAACCGTGGGGTGCATACTAGCACAAGAATCAGAAGCTAAGATGGAAAAAGCCATTTACTACTTGAGCAAGAAGATGCTGGATTACGAGGCCTGCCACTACTCTGGACAAAGCTTGCTTAACTTTGGTTTGGGCCACTAGGAAGTTGAGACATTACTTGTTAGCTCACTCCATAATTTTGGTTTCGAGATTAGATCCCATTAAATATCTCTTTAAGAAACTAGCGTTTACGGGTAGGCTAGCTTGTTGGTTGCTCATTCTTTCTAATTTTAACCTCAAGTACGTCACCCGCAAGTTCGTCAAAGGGAGAGCAATAGTGGAATTTTTAGCAAATCACCCCGTGAAAGGAGATGAAGTAGTAGAGTACCTATTCCTAGACAAGGAGATTCTACAGGTCAAAGAAGAGACATGGACAATGTACTTTGATAGAGCTGCTAATCAATATGGTTATAGGATAGGCGTGTTCCTGATAGCACCCGATGATTCTCATATACCTCTAGCTTTCAAACTTTGATTCAAAGTATTTAACAATGAAGCAGAATACCAAGCATGTATCGCAGGATTGGAAGCTGCACTAGAACTGGGGGCAATAAGGTTGGACATCATCGGAGAATCGAACCTGGTTGTTTCCTAAGCCAATGGAGACTGGAAGGTCAAGAAAGAGAAAATGAAGGTTTATCATTAGACCCTGGACATTTTGATTCCGAGGTTCGAAAAACAGACATTTACACATCTGCTGAGAGAGAACAACCGATTTGCTGATGCGCTAGCAACTCTATCCTTCATGGTAGACACACGGCTCGGAGTTAAGATACTTCCAATTATCATTGAACAGAACTATACGCCTGCTTACGGGACAATAGCCGCAATAAATGAAGTTCAAGACAAGAACCCCTGGTATTACGACATTTGGAACTTTTTAGAGAAGGACGCGTATCCACCAAGGGCAAATGTCAAGGACAAATGGGGAATACGTCGTCTAGTTCATATTATACGGAACAAGTTGTACAAGGGAGGCCATCTGGGAATGCAGAAGCTCTGCGTCGAAAAGGAGGAGTCAAAGCGTCTCAGGAGGCCATACACAGAGGAGTGTGTGGAGCATAGATGAATGGTGTGATGCTAGCCAAGAAGTTCCTCAGACAAGGCTTTGGTTAACCATAGAGAAGGATTGTATTAACTTTGTTCAGCGATGTCACAACTGTCAAATTCATGCCAAGTACATGAATATTCCACCGTCGAAGCTTTACAACATGACTTCTTTCTCAGTCTGGGGAATTGACGTCATCGAGGCAGTCTCACCAAAGGGCTCAAATGGACATGAATTCATCTTGGTGGCGATCGACTATTTTACCAAGTGGGCAGAAGCGCGGTCATACTCAGTGTTAAAAGCGCCACATATAGCCAAGTTCATTAGGAACAACATCATCTGCAAGTATGGGGTGCCAAATGAGATTATATTGGACAACGACTTACATTTCAAGAAAGAGGTGATAGATTTGCTTGAGAAATACAACTTGGCTTTTCATAAGTCATCAACATATAGACCACAGACTAACAGAGCTATTGAGGTCACAAATAAGAATGTCAAAAACATCCTGCGAAAGATAGTGGAAACTTATAAAGACTGGCCAAATAAACTGCATTTTGCACTTTGGGGTTATAGAACGTCAATTCGAACTTCTACAATGGCCACCCCTTATTCTTTGGTATATGGGATGGAAACTATTTTGCCGATTGAGATCGAAGTACTGTAATTGAGAATCATGGTCGAGTGTCAGATAATAGAGGCGGATTGGTAGCAGAACAGTTTCGAAGAATTGATATTGTCTGATGAAATAAGGTTGAAGGCATTATATCACATCCAAGGATATCATCCAAGGCCTTTAATAAGAAAGTCAAATCCATAAACCTCAAAGAAGGAGATATGGTGCTTAAAGACAACCGAGCTCCCATCCATGACTCTAGGGGCAAGTTCCAGCCCAATTGGACTGGTCCCTAAATCATCAAATCTATTTTGTCAAGGGGAGCAATCATCCTTATGGATCTTGATGGCTTGGAGTTCTCACAGCCAATCAACATAGGCAAGTTGAAGAAATACTATCCTTGAGAGGTTCGCAAGGCCAAAAACCCGAAAGGGCAACCTAGGCAAAAGTTAAAGCATGAAAAATTAAAAATAAAGAAAAATAGAGCTCACAAGGTTGAAATCTCGAAAGGGCGACTTGAGCAAAAGTTAGAGCGCAAAAGGAAAGAGTTAATACCCGAGTGAACCTTAATCGAACTACGTAAGGCCTGATTCCCATCTTTGGGATACGTAGGCAACTTCATCCTAAAATTTGGCCATAACCATCTCCAACTCAATTGTCCTATCCATTTGTTTGATCGGTCCATCTTTTTCTGTCATATGTTAGCTTAGTTGTGTTACCTCAACTTGGGGCAGAAGGGCCAGTTGCAAGATAGAGCAGTAATGTTGAATGCAGTTGTGGGTAGATATGATCTTTTGATCCGGGTCTGTACATCTTAAGGATTGATTCCAATTGTGTCAGGTAATGACCATTTCTGAAAATTGTTTTGGGAAGTTTTAATGAAACTGATTTTCTCAAAATTTTACCTTTTACAACGTAGACAATTATTTGGAACAAAAAGGAAAATTTTCAATACTCACAACTTTAATTATATGATTTCAACACAAGTACATTCTCCAACTCTCAGGTTAAATCAAAGTTGCTTTTACATCATAAAAACTTGAAAAGAAAAGTCAAAGCAATAAACTAAGGACACAGATAAGTCAAGTGATAGTCCTTTGTCTTCTGCCTATGTTCTCGGAATTCTTTGCAGCTAAGGATGGCCCAACCTATGTCTTGTCCTTAAGCCATGAGAAGCATTCGCCAGAAAGGCCGTAACTGAAGCTAGTAACAGGGGCCAGGAGCTCTCTCATCCTCCAAGTAGCAAGGTATCTAGCCAAGTGTGAGGCGCGAACTAGAAATGGAGTAAGGTATTCAACCCCCTCTTCTGGATGGGTCTGATCATGTCCAAATTGGCATCTGAACCGGAATGGGATGTAGAAGACATAGTGTGTGAGGCCGATCAACTAAATACCTGGCTGGCGAGACATGTTGTAGCTCATCTCAGTCAAATTAAGCTAGGAGCAACGCCAAGCGATATCAACCGTAGATCTACTGCACATCCAATCACACCACAATCCCTCTGTGGAAAAGTCCACTAGCCGCGGGCGAAAGAAGTAGGATCTGGCCGAATACTCAGGGCAAGGGTCCACCATCTTCAGCTTATCTATCAACTACACCTGGGAAGGGATGAGAAATAAGAGAGAGTAAAGAATAGAGAGATGTACGTTGAGAGAAAAAGTAAGGAAAGGGCTTTGAGAGAAAATAGAAAGTGAGTGCCAAGTGATAAGAGAAATCATAAATGAGAAAGGGTGGGAAACAGTACCTAGAGAAGTAGTGGACTCCCTGCAAACCGAGAAGTCTCCCATCGATGGAAAGTATCCAAACCACCAAAGTTTTTGCCAATGCCAAACCTATGCAACTTCGGCCCTTCTTCAAGCATTGGGCCACTTCGATCAACCTAATGCTAGCTTCGTTGCAACTACGGGCAAGTAGGAAGTGTGCAAGTAAACATAACCAGAGGGCGTGTTAATGATAACCTCGCCAGAGAAGGTCACCTCTGTCTTCAATGTTGAAAAATCGATGAATCAAACCAGGTATATCCAACTCCTTGTCATGAGCTAAGGACCGAGCCTCATGTAAAGTAAGCCTATACATCCGTTCAAGAGCCTGTGCATGGCCAAAATGGGGCTGAGGCATAATCTCCTTATTGCACTGGAACTCCATTAATACTTAAAACTCTTTGAGAGTAGGACACATTTCTTGTGCTTCGAAGCGAAACACATATGTAACTAGGTTTCAATATCAAACAGCGGCATGAAGGAACGAAAAATAAAGCGAAGTATGGTTGAGCATTTATGTCAAAACTATGAAAAATTTTCCTTTTTCGTGCCGTCCAAAGTGGCCATCCAATCCTTGAGCCTCTCGGCAAGAAAGATCTCCATTTTCAAAGAAAACAACAAAAAAAATGGTATTCTATCAAAGAAGGAGCAAGAGAAAACCTTTATAGAGGATAAGGTTGTGTAAGTGGCTAACAAGCTTATTTGCTAGCTAGGCAGGTTGTATGCCATACCGCCGACTTCTGTCGGCCATCCATTCTAGTGGCCAGCCGACCAAGTATCTTTGGCGAGCGGTTGAACAACAGTGTTTTGTCGGCCCTTTTTGTTTTTAAGTCTTGGTTTGAGTCTTTTTGTTTTTAGCAAGTGTGAATAGCTGTGTTTAGGTTGTTTTTACTTTGTTTTTCCTTTATCAACTTGTATTTTATATTTTAGTCAGTTGAAGGCTCAATATCCGATTACGAACATCATTCAAAAACAAGCATTTTCAGTTTCAGATTTAGTTCCAATTTTATGCAAGTATGGTGCCATTCTTGAGATGCTGTGCGAAATAAAACTCCTTCTTTCATAAGACTTCAGGGTTCGACCCCGATCATAGTTTTTACAAAAGAGAAAATACAAGTCTTCAAAACAAAAGGTACAGACCTATCTAAAGCTATACAAAGTTTTAAACTACAATGCAAAAGAAAAGAGCAAAAAGAATATAAAAATCGGTATCAGTCACGTCAGGATTGAGAGGCCAGCACTGTCACCATCAGCACCGCTGTTATCAGAGAAGTGGGACTCAAAGCCATCATCATCCACTTCGCTCCCTGATCCAGAGCCAACCTCATCCTCCTCGCTCTTAGACTCGAAGCGCCCGCTCACTGTCTTCTTAGTGTAGCTGGTTTCTGCATCATCTTTGCTCAAAATTGGCTCTGAGGATGAAGAAGTCTCTTGCGCTTGGCACTCTTCGCTCTGACTCTTGGCACCTCTACCTCTACCCCAACCTCTACCCTCGCTCCTGTCGCGTACAAGAGCCTGTCTACCTCTCCTCTCCCCAGTTGGAGGAGGGGTCTTTAGTACCGTCGGTACCACTGGTGCCGCAGGTATAAGCGGAGGGTGAAAGCAAGAAATAGAGTATCAGAATGGTATCAGTGCAGAATTAGCATGAGTGTGCAAATTAGTACAGTATCAGTGTAGAACAGTATGAATATTACAAAAAGATGATCAAAGTAAGAGTACCTAATAACTGTGGGGAGCAAGTGGTACCTCCCTCCTCCGTACCATCTGCACCAAAAAGCTGACCAACCCGAGGAGGCCATCCACATACTCTACTGACACCTACAAGTTAGTTTGAACATCAACATACAAGAAAAAGAAAATGTGAGTTACAAACTGCAAGACAAAATACATACCTACTAGATGTTGGGGTCCCTAACATACTCATCCTCCACCGGCTGCTCAATCGAAATCTGGTAGGCCATCTCACTCGACTGATAGTATGTGATTGAAGTCGGGATCACCGATAGACCCACAACATGCACAGCAAAGGCGGCCCCTCAACGTTAGGCTCGGCTGCATGAGCAGCTCTTCTGGTAGAAAGTGCATCTATAGCGCCTTTTGCGCAAGCTCTGGTCAAGGGTGGCATGAGATGGGTTCTAATGAACTCAGCATAGTTCCCAACCTTGCGAAAAAGATCAGCATCTTGTCCCGTCATAAACTGCACGATTGCCTCGACTGGTAAACCATTGGCTGTCCTCATTGATGTAGAGGGAAAAACAAGAATAACAGGGATAGATAGGCCCAGGGTCTGGCCCACAAATCTCTCTCCCAGATACGAGGCCCTGCAGAAAGTACCCTTTAGCTAGATCTACAGTCTGGAGGTGTCCCAAGACCCAGTATACTCATCCTTCGTCCTCGCTTGCATCATCACTCATGGTACCAGGTTACCTGCAAATAGAGAATTCATTGTTGTCAGTTGTCTCAGTTGTTAGAGAATGGGCTAAAGCAATAGAATGGAAAATGGAAATGGAGCAGAAGTGAGTATGAGTTTTAGACTACCTCTCGCGCTGTCACTGTATCGAAGAAACGATGGTAATAGGCGAAGACAATAACACCATAGCACCGAGGGTAGCACCTACCATTGTATTGCTTGGCGTAGGGCACAACAGCCTCTACCTCATCTCGTGGCACAAGGGCAAGGATGGAAAAATATGCATAGACCTAGAGCTGCAAGAAAAGATCAGTTTGTGAGTTAACATGCAGAAACATAAATAAACTGTGAGTCAACAGGCAAACATAGAAATAAAGACAGAAAGTGCAAGGTAGAAAGTATAAATCATAAAGCATAAATAGAAATGAAGATAGAAAGTGCAAGGCAGAAATCATGAAGCATAAAGCATAAACAGAAATAAAGACAGAAAGTGCAAAACAGAAAGCATAATGTTAAACAGAAATGAATAGAAAGTGTAGTGTGTACCTCGCAGGCTCTCCAGTAACGTCCGACCTTGTTTCCCTTCTTGTGGGGATTGAAGCTCATATAGCCGTATACGGTGGCAAGGCCAGCACCACCCTAGTCATAGAAGCGCACCCGCGACAAGACCACTAAGGCACTCAGCAGATACAGACCCATAGTGTTCCACCTGTTCGCAAACAAGGTGGTACCAAGAAGGAAGATCTGAAATCCACGAGTGGACTACTCGATCTCTTCCTTAGTCTCTGGCTGGCTCCCATGGAAACGGTTGTAGAACCAGCTGTAGCGTACCATGGTTAGCCTGTCTAGGGGAGGGCGTGCTCTGAGCAGATATATCCAGGCTGCCTCCTATTAGCCCATGTCGACGTCGAAAGGGATCAGATCAACCCCTACTTTCAGCCTCGTGATTATGGAGAGGTCATGAGGGGTCATCGTCATCTCCTCGGTGGAGGAGAAGTGGAAGGAGTTGTTGGTGTCCTACCACCTTTCCACTAAAGCACCAAGTAAGGCTCGACTGGCTTGTAGTCATGCAAGCCCAGAGTAGAATAGGCTGAAGCCTGCTCATCAACTAGCTCTCAAACTCAAGTGGGAAGCTCATGGTACTTGTCCCTTGCGGTCACAGCCTATGTTGAAAGATGAATTTGTTAAGTACATGGCAGGTGAAAGATTGTAATGAAATATCAAAGCACGAAAATGCATAAAAAGGAGAAAATATTCTTACCATAGTAGCATTGTGAGAGAGATGAGAGGCGCTGTGGACACCCCATTTTTGACCGACCTTAAGACTCAGACGTCACCGATTGAGCGCTCGGTGATGTTGCATACTGTGCTCGTTCAGAAGTCTCAGAGTCGCGGCCGTGCGCCCTGCCTCCGGACTACCGAACTCTCTTCTGTGCCTTGTCTCGGTTTGCGAACCAGGCTCATTTTTTCTCTGTTTTTCTTTCTGAGGAGAGTGGTCCGTAGACTATCTCTCGATGGCCGTGGGCTACTTTTTCGTGGCCGTGAGGCCATTTTTCCCATTTCGAGCCGGTTCCGGTTTTGAGCCGTTAGGCGTGTGCCTCGGTTGGGACCGCCCAACCATCTCCGATTTCTCGATTTTGGCATGCATCTCATTTACTCCCATTTAAGGGACAGGGGCTCAAAAACCCACTTCATGACGAACACCACTTAGGTGCGGCGGCCCATTCGGGATCCCAATGGCGGTTTTGGCCCGAGCATTTATTTTGCATCGATGTCTGTTCATTTTTGGCGAGACACCTCTGTTGGTCCTTCCAGGGACACTGGGGCTCGAAACCCACTTGGCCGAACACCACTTAGGTGCGGCGGACCCATTTTCGGGATCGAACCGCGGTTTTGGCCCCGAGCATTCATTTTGCATCGATGTCTGTTCATTTTGGCGGAACACCTCTGTTTGGTCCTTCCAGGGACACCGGGGCTCGAAACCCACTTTGCGGCCGAACACCACTTAGGTGCGGCCCATTTCGGGATCCCGAACCGCGGTTTTGGCCGAAAGCATTCATTTTGCATCGATGTCTGTTCATTTTGGCAGACACCTCTGTTGGTCCTTCCGGGACCGGGTCTCGAGACCCACTTGACCGAACACCACTTAGGTGCGGCGGCCATTTCGGGATCGAACCGCGGTTTTGGCCCGAGCATTCATTTTGCATCGATGTCTGTTCATTTTGGTAGACACCTCTGTTTGGTCCTTCGAGGGACCGGGTCTCGATACCACTTCGTGGCGAACGCCACTTCGGTGCTCATAGCCCATTTTTTCGGGACCGAACCGCAGTTTAGGCCCCGAGCTTTCATTTTGCATCGGTTTTGTTCATTCTTGGCGGTACCTCTATTTTGTCACACCGAGGAACAGGGTCTCAGAGACCCACTTCGCAGCCGAACACCACTTCCGGTGCCCGGCAGCCCATTTTCGGGACCCCGCGCGGTTTTGGTCCCCGAGCTTTCGTTTTGCATTAGTTTTTGTTCAATTTTGGCAGGTACCTCTGTTTCATCATTCCAAGGAACACTGCAGTCTCAGATGCCGACTTCGTGGCCGAACAAAATCTTTTTTGTTTGCCCTCAAAATATCTAGATATTTTGCCCTCAAAATATCTAGATATTTGGGGAAAGATATTTCCACCTTTTTGGCTATAAAAACCAGCAAATTCCAGCTGGTGGAGAGGTTAGAAAAACCCTTTGAGAGCTCCATATACACGGCTCCTCTCCCTCTCCATTTTCCAAGCTTCAAACATCCAAGTTTGCTTCCATTCCTTCATCAACTCCAAGCTCTACCTCCACCATCTCCATTTCAGTAACAAAGGGAGCTTCTTCAAGGCCTAAGGATCAGCAAATTGAGGCTACAAGGCAGCAAAAGAATTGTCTTCAAGGGTAAGCATTCAAATCCCTTTTTCTTGCATAATCTTGAGTCAAATATTTACTTTATTTCCTTTTAGTTTTTGGCTTTGACACCTACTTCTTTTGTGCTCATTTTGAGCCCCTCTACAACATGCGAGAAGGGCACAAGCCGATGAGCTCTCTCCATGATAGACCTCTTTCAATATCCCTCCTTAGGCCATTAATTTGCATGCTTTGCTAGACTCATTTGGCTCCGGATTTTGGCCTTCATCAGGCCTAGAAAAAGTCTTATTTTTGTCTCCTTGTCATGTTTTGTTTAGGGGCTTGAGACATTTGGTGGATATTTTTGGTACTTCCTTTGAAATTCTTTCATTTCTTGTAAATTTGCATGCTTTGTTAGACTTGTTTAGCTACTGTTTTGAGCCTCCATCAGGCTTAGAGTGTCTTTTTGGTCTATTCTACACTTTTGTCAAGGGTCTTAAGTGGTTTGGTCATTGCTCATGATACCTCTCTTTATAGCCCCTTTTGCATGCTATGTTTAGCATATATACATACTGATTTAGAGGTTGTCATCTCTTGCATTTGTGCATATTTTTGTTCCATCTTCAATGTTGTAGAACTGATTTTTTGGGTTTGAGCATTGTACATATCACTTGCTTTGTAATTCCCCTCTTTTACCGTATTTTTGCAAGCTTTTGTTTCCATACTTGTGAGCATTATTTGGCCTTGCTTTGTGCTAATAAAATGCTAGTTTAGGGGCTGCCTTGCCACTGTTTTTCATTCCATGTCCATATTCAGTATGTTTAATAGGGCTGTAGGCCATTTCGGGTGCATTTCATCGCATTTTGGGCATCGGTTGCAATTTTATCATAATTTGGGGGCTGTTTTTGCATTATCTTAGTTGCTGAATTTTGCATCTTCCTTATGCCATTTGCTACATCTCATTCGCTTGTCATTTTGGTGCTTTAGAGCCTTGCCTCGGTTTATGCGTGCACGATTTCTTGGCACACTTCATTTTATCCGACGCAGCCTATGTGAGTGTGGTTGAGACCCTCTCATGTTGGCGTAAGCCCAATTTGCATTTTCATGCTTGTATGCCATTAGCCGGTTTGCGTGCGTGTGCCGCATTTTAGGCACTTCATTTTTATCGGCGGCGACCTATGTGAGTGTGGTTGAGGCCCTCTCATGTTGGCGTAAGCCCAATTTACATTTTCATGCTTGTATGCCATTGCCTCGGTTTGCGTGCCCGTGTGCACGCATTTCGAGGCACTTCATTTTTATCCGACGGCAGCTTATGTGAGTGCGGCTGAGGTCCTCTCATGTTGGCGTAAGCCCAATTTGCATTCCGTATGCCATTTCATTCCATTTTGTCATCACCTCGGTTTGCGTGCCTATGTGCACGCATTTCGAGGCACTTCGGTTTTATCCGATTTGCATTTTTATCATCGCCTCGGTTTGCGTGCACGTGTGCGCATTTGGCTGCCGGTTTATCCGATTTGTATTTTATCATCACCTCGGTTTGCGTGCCCGTGGACACGCATTTCGAGGTACTTCAGTTTTATCCGATTTGCACTTCACATCATCGCCTCGGTTTGCGTGCCCGTGTGCACGCATTTCGAGGCACACTCTGTTTTATCTGATTTGCATTTCGTATGCCATTTTCTCAGATTGCGTGCCTGTGGGCACGCATTTCGAGGCATTTCTTTTTAGTCTCATTGTACATCAGTTTTCATGTCATCTCATGCTTGTATGCCATTTTCTTGGTTTGCGTGCGTAAGCACGCATTTCGAGACATTCTCACTTTCATAGCATTATGCACACCAGGCTGTATCTTAGTTGCATTTCGTGCAAATCATGCATATTGCGTCGTGTTCGGGATAGGAATTAGCCGGGCACGAAGCGAACACGTTCGTACTCGAGTGTGAGCGGGTCTCAATTCCCAAGTCAACACTCCGGATTACCCATGATGGAGCTAGGTTTTGTTATAGCATTCATATGCATTCATCCCTATATTGAGTTGTGCAATCCGATTCCTCGGCCATCATGCATCGGTATCGTGATTGGTGTACGAGGATCGAGGCATGCATATATTCGTGAAATACATTGCTATGCCCTTCTCCTGCTCTCTGTTCTGACAAAAGCGAGGATCAACAACTTTCCTGAGTCCGACGCATTTCGAGAAAGCAAGCAGAGGCTAATTGGGGCATCGATGGATTTCCGCGAGGCGGCCAACGAGCACTATCATAAAAGGCCCCCGGCTGCAGCGCCGATTCTGACTTTCTTAGTTTAATTTGTTAATTAATTAGGAATCTGTATATTTATTCGGACTGTAATATTCTTTTATTCGGGTCTGTATTATTATTTATTCGGACCCTCCGTGCGAGGGCATAATTGTAATAAGGGTGGGTGAGTGTGATGTATGTCTTCCAACGCCCATTTCTTTCTCCCTTTTTTTTACCCGCTTACAATGGTTAGATATAGGGCACATTTCAATTAGCATACAGTATGATAGCATGTTTGCATTCATTCATCTGTTTTGCATGCACCGGGCTCGGCACATCATACAAACTGCATCTGTATTTCAATTCCAAATTGAATACATGTTAGCTGTAGCATTATCATATGCCATGTTTAGAATAGCCGAGCCTGCTATAATTGCATTTTTGCATGTGTTGCATTAGGTATTACAGTATACTTAGGATCATGCATGATTTCTAATCAGTTTTCTGTTTTGGCTTGGAGTACTTGGTGAGTTTTTACGCTTTAGCATCCTTGCATGCGTGTGAGTGTTGCCATGATAGCATGCTCGCCATGAGACTAATTGCTTATGTGATATAACTGCCTTGAATGCCTGTGGGTGGAGGTTGAGTTATCTGAATCGGGACAATACATTGACTGTTTGTTTTAAGCCCACTAGATAGTGGCAACATCACTGTTTTCTAAGCCCACCCGAGGGTGGCAAATCCGCATTTTAGCCTACCTACGGGTAGCACCACCACACCATTTTCAAACAAACAAACATGAAATGTCTTGTTCCAATTCAGACGGCCCAGTCTATACTTGTTTGCTGCGAGCATCACATAGTAAACTAGGCTAATAACCGGAATAAGAACTCACAATGTTTTCAAAAACAGATATCATGGTTAGTAGAGGCCGGTCTTTGACCGGGCGAGAGAAGTGCTCACGATGTGACCTTCCCTAATCGTACCCAAGTTCGAGCCAACTTTGGTGATAGCGGACCGCGTGGCCTTTTGGCACCGAGTCGGGGTTTCCTAAATTTCCCATTTTAAAATATTTAGGTGGCGACTTCATTATCGCAAAGCGATCCATGTTTGGCACTTCTTTTCAAAAAATCTGTTTTCCTTCAAAACGATTTGCCGGATTCGGACTCTTTGGTTCAAGATTGAGAACCGCAACCAAAATCGAGTCCGAGCTGTAGCGAGGTCCCTCGCGGGCGTTGTTACAGGCGCGCTCCCTCAAAAGAAAGTCCTCTGGTGCACCCTGGGTGAAGGCAATCAACAGTTCTCGGCCCTTATCTTCCCTAGCTTCAAAAACCTTAGGCAGATCGGTCTCGTAGCCGATTCGGGAAAGGCCGAGCCGGTTGTAGGTGATTCTTGATCCGGTTAGAGTCTCTGAGGGTTGTAGGGCGGCAGGCCGTATGCTCGGCATTTGAGGCCACCGAGCCATCCGCCTCAGGACGAGCAGATTTCTCTTCTGGGGATATTTTTGCAAATTTGGGGGATATACCCGGCGATTTCTTTGAGGGTATGGCGAAGGAAAGCCTAACGCAGATGGCGCGTAAAAGAAATGCCGAGCGGATAGCTTCGAAGAAAGAAATTTGAATCGCCGAATCGGATCGGCTTGATCAAGCCCTTCGTACTTTCGTTCGAGGGCGGTTGAGGTTCTTTGTGTCAACGGGGAAAAGAGAGGGTAGAGAACAGGCCGATGGGGAACAGCTGATTCCGGAGCAAGGCCAAAAGCGTGGTATCGAGGGAGTTGCAGATATTTTGGGTAGCCAGCTATCCCCATGTGTATGCCTTGCACCAGCTAGCTTATTATAGGTATTTTCGATGTGAGAAGGCTTTTTTCTATAAATACATGACCACCCCTCATGGTTTAGGATTAGAAAAATTTCCTAAGTGTCAAAACTTGTCCAACACACTACCTTTCTCTCTTGCAATATACATACACTATCCATACAATTTCTAAGCCAAAAACTTGAGGCCTCTTGCTGAGATTCTTGAACATAAAATTCAACTCTTGAGAGTGTTCAATTTGTGATTTGTAAACTAAAGAGCATCCTTTCTTTAAAAGAGGTATATTTTGAGCTTTTATACCATCTTTCCTATCTCTTTTCTTTGCTTTTTCATACTGTTTTTTAGAGTCTTTTTAAAGCTTAAAAATGTGAATTTAAGTCACAAAAAAAAAGGAGGGGTTAGCCACCTTTTTTTAGGCTTGTTGATTGTTTGAAACCCCTTTTTCTCACTTTTTCTACCTCAAAAACTCAATTTCCAACACTTTTTTTTTGCGTTGTTTCAGTGATGTTTTGAGTGTTTAATTATGCTTTAAATACTAGAGATGTGTTGTTGTAAGTCCTCATAGATAGAGCCTTCATCCATTTGAGTTGATAGTCCTTTCTCACTTTTCTTTTTTATAGCTTTCATACATGTTCACACCATTGTAATCACATTTGCATAATCATCTCTGCAACCTCCCTCAATTCTTTATTTATTTTGATTTAAGAGTTGTGTTTAATAAAAGGTTGTTGTTAAAGCATAAGAAATAGACTTTCCATTCTTAGTGGTTTAATCTCTTCGGAGGTTCATTACCAAGGTATTACATCTCTCTAATGTTAAGCACAACCTCTTCTTTGACACTTCTCTTTATCGCTAGTGCATTTGCATCTAATGGACTAAACTTCTAGTTTAGACCCTTGGAAATCATAAAGGAAGGCTTCATTATAGCTTGTTATCGGGTTTGGGTGTAGGGTCATTATCGCTCTTTTCGGATTTGACTCCGAATCCATTATCACTCATAAATGAGTTTGATTCCTCCTTTATAATTTCCCTCATAGAAAAGGGTTTAAAAAGTGCGTTTCTCGGGTTAAGTCAATGCTTGATACTCTTTATCGCTTTTGGACTTAGTGGACGTAATTCTCATTTTGGACAAAAATGAAGAAAAGATAAGAAATGGAAAGGTAATGAAAAGAGGCTAATAAAATTGAAATATAGAGGTAAAAAGGGTAATAAAATTGAGTTGGGTTCAATCGGATGTTATATTGAATCCATTGAGTCTTGGATCATACATACTTTGTAGTGATGTTTAGTGATTCAAGAAGTAATGTCTACCCCTTCCCTTGAGGTAACTCCATGATAGGAGGAGGTGTTGTTAGTCTTTTATTTACTTTTATTGAGCTTTTGTCTTATCGGTTCTAAGATCATCAAGCAACAAACTTGCGATAATTGATGATTTGTGAATTGAATCTACTCCTCCCTCAATCGTCTTCATGGTAGGGAAGGGCAGAGAAGATAAACATCTCTTGGAAACACTCTGATTTTGCTCTATTTCAACTCTGTGGCAGTAGGGTATTTCCAAAAAAGTAATGGCCAGCTGACCACCTTTCTATCTGGCCGACCACTTTCCAAGGCCGGTCGGCCACCTTTTTTTTTTTTTTTTTACAGGCAATGGCATTTTTGTGGCAGAACAAAGTAGAACTTGTGGCCAAAACAGAATAATTTTCTGATTGCCAACAGAATAGATTCTGGCAGCAAACAAAGAGGTTTCTAGGAGGATGTTGTCGGTTGTGCGCATGTGGCTTATCGTCTCCCATTCCATTAAATTAGTGCTTTAATATTAGTATGTTGTAATTAATTAGTTAGCTCAATTAGAATTTGTAATAGCTAGTTAATTTAGCTTATTCAAATTGTGTTGTAATAATTAGTTTTAGGACACTTCATTCGGACCCTCTTGTGCGAGGGCCAATTTGTAACACTTGTAATATTATGTATGTCTTCTAACTCCCATTTCTTTCTCCCTTTCATTTATATGCTTATTGTGGTAGCATCATATTTTTTAATGTTTTCATATCATTATGTGTTGTATCCATTTTTGCTTCCCTTAGGTTCGGCTCATTATTCTAGCATTGTTGTCATTTCCTATTTACTTGAATACGTGCGTTGCCACATGCTTTCAGTTGATTCATATGATATGTTAAAAATCGAACCTAATAGTTGCATGTTGTATGTGTTGCATTAGTCATTTGCGTATTAGAGCATGCATTTTTCTAATTATTTGCTCCTCTATTGGCTTGCCTTGGTTGAGTAGTAGTTGAGCATTTCTTACCTTAACATATTGCATGTGTGTTTATGTTTCCATATCAAGCATGTTACCAAGAGGCTAAGTGCTTATTTGATATAGCTGTTTGAATGCCGGTGGATGAAAGCTAATTTGCTTAAATTGGAATGATTTTGATTAATGTATATATGAGCTTGCATTTTTTAAGTAGCATATGTTCAAAACTTTTTGTCAAACAAACATGAAATCAAAGCATTCCAAAATGGGTGAAATAGTCTATATTTGTGTGCCTCCTATAGTAAGTTGGCATAATAATCAGAATAAGAGTATATAATGTACATAAAAATCATATCATGATTAGTAGAGGCCGATCTTTGATCAGGAGAGTGGGGTGTTCAATTCATGACATTTCCCTCTCATACCTTAGTTCCCGAGCTGAGACACTTTGGTTATGAAGGATAAGTGGCCTTTGGCACGAGTTACGGGTTTTCTAATTTTTTCAAAAATATTTTGGCAGCGACTTTGAAATCTGGCATCTCAGATGATAAATGGATTTTCTAAGATTTGCTGGATTTGGACTCTCATTTGTGTTTTCTATTTCACATTGCACTTGTGAAACTAGATTCAAAACCACGGGACTTTGAACTATAGGGCTATCATATTTGAGGAGACTAATCCCTTCGAGGAGCATGAAAAACCAGCTACAGTTTTTGGCAACTTTGCTGGGGAAAATAGAGAACTTGACTTGAATTTCATGATGTGAAATTTTATCTGCATATATATGTTCTTTGCATTGCATTAGCATTGGTATTTTTAAGTCATTGTGTTTTCCATCTACTATTCCTGGACGGCTTGCCTAAAAGCTTGCCAAAAGGTTGGCCGGTCGTGGGCTCTGCCATGTTGGAAACACAACCCTTGGATCTGGATTACTGCCATACCGCTTGATCCTCCTTTCATTTCTCGGTGTTAGGTTCGAGACGTATATTAGGTGATCTTGCCAAGGTACCCCTTTTGACCAATCAGCCTAGCAGCATATAGTAAAGCCATTGTGACTGTTCCAACATAAGACAAGATGCTCACCCGTATGCAAGATTTTGTGAAAACTACTTGATTGAAGTAGTGAAACCCTAGATCATGTCAAATCTAGGATAGGGTAACCCTACCCCCCCTCATAGGGGTATTTTGTCTCTCTTTACCTGGTATGTGCTTTATAGTGAAAATGTACAGGAATGCTTCATATCAGTGGTATAGTTGGTATCCATTTTTGGGGCAGAATTCAGTGGGGAATACAGTTTTCCAGCTATGATCATGTCTGTTTTGATAGAATCTTAGTTGAGGTGCTGTCCAATTTCTGATTTTGTTTTTGCTTTTCTTTATTTATTTTGCTAGGTAGTCTACAACCATAGCTTCAGAAAGTTTTGATATCTGCCAAGTACTCTGGACCTGTATCGGAAGACTTTGCAAGGTCGGAGATCTTGTTCGGGGACAGCCAATGTTTGCCTCACTGTTACTAGTTGCAAGGCGAAGAAGAGTCAGACAAAGTTCACTAGATCAATTCTTTCAGCAATCACCCCTCAGTTCATTTATATTCAGCTCGCCTCAAGAATAGTCACCTACTCCTAGAATGACTCAGTATCCACCATCTGATTTGGAGGAGTTACTACTCTTTTTGCAGCAGTCAATCGACTCACTCCAGCACGATCTGACCCGCTAAGTCGAGGTCATGAACAGGTTGCAGCAACAACAATAATAGCCAGCTGCGGCTTCTACTTGACACATGCCTAATGTGGCTATTCCTGTACCCGGCACCACTGTCAATGTTGCTATCGTCGTTTAGGATCCACAAGCCAAGGGTGTTCCGGCTTTTCCCATCCAGGCAGACCTAATCTTAGTATAGATGTCTAGAGCCCCAGTTTACCAGACTGAGGCACCTTTTGAATTTGAGGTTGACTCGACCATGCTCAAAGTAAACAAACTGGAAAAACTGTTCAAGAAGGCACAGGGGGTTAACTTCATTCCGGATATAGAGGGTGGGTATACTGAATCTGCAGTTACTTTATCGGAGCGGTTCGAAATGTCATATATTGACCGTTTTGATGGCGCTGGGGACCCAATGGTATATTTATGTTTGTTTTTTTGATATCCTATGACTAGTGGGTTTGACTAGATTGCAGAAGTTGTCACTCTTCGGCCGAACAATGTTAGGGATAGCTGCCATTTGGTATGCTAAGTTGGAGGACTCTATGAAGCAGAATTGAGAGGAATCGACTGAATCCTTCATTGCTCAATACTCCTACAAGACACAGATTAAGGTCAGAACTAGTGATCTTGAAGCAACGCGTCAAGAGCCAAAGGAGGGTTTCTCAGAGTTCGTAACTAGATGGAGGGGTAAGTCATTGATGATGACCACCCGACCATCAGAGAAAGACCAAATCCGGATGGTTGTTCGGAATCTTCATGGCAAGTTGCCATAGAAAATGATCATTCTTTCCTTATTCACATTTAAGGAACTTCATGAAATAGGAGTTCAGATCGAGGATAGAATAAAGTATGGGATCATTACTGAGGACAAGGAGTAGGCCAAAAGGCCTTTTGTTTGCAATTCTAATGATGCTGGAAGTAGCACAGTTGTGAGGTCGTCAGAGGTGAGTGTTGTCACCACAACCACAACGACCGCCCCTTTACCAATATGGGCCCACAAATTTCCAACCCTACCCGACCTCCAGGTAGAACTTTTAACTAGCTTTACATGACTCTATCTCGAGCCATGCAGGTGTTAATAAAAAAGGGGCATCTAAAGCCGCTAGAACCTTGACCACTTCCAGACCCTCTCCCATCCAAGCACGATCCCACCAAATATTGTGCTTTCCATCAGCAGCACGGCCACGAAACGGACCGGTGCTTCCGCCTACATCATGAGATTCAAGATCTCATCCACAACAAAGTCATAGCTCCACCCCAAAAGCCAAACGTGACCACCAATCCACTCCTTGTCCACAACCAAGTCCCCTCACCTAGAAATATCCACCTCGTCCATACACTACCACCCATCTTTGACTCGAGCGTCTATATCACTCCCTCCCACCTACCAAAGCCGGTATTGTTCATCCCTGAAGGCACAGACTTGTGCATGATGAACACATTCAATGTACAACCTGAGCCTTACAAATCTATGGTGACAACGCTTGAAGAAAAGGAGGTTTTGACGTCAGAGGGAGGTGCTGGTCCGTCGTTGTAAATGCCTAGGAAATATCTAAGGGAGGAGTATGACCCAAACCACTACATTGTTCCTGTCACTCAAACCTGGCTTAAGGTAGTATTGCCGACCTCAGTAGACATTAATGTGGTTAGGGAAGATGACCCAAGCCAAGGGTTGGATGATCTTACGGATCTTGAAGAAGATTTGGACAACCTACAATTGTTTGAAGAACAGGACCAAGGTGATGTGCAGATCAGTTGTTTTGATTTGAGCCTGTCGGTCGACAATCGGGGATGGCTGAGTGATGAATCTAACAAAGAAGAAGAAATCGAAGTTAAATCGAAGGAAAAGAAAGTTGAGGCAGCTGTGCTAGTTGGAGAAGCCATAGTGGGAAAAGCCAAGGAAAAAAGGGAAAGTACTAGGGAGTAGTATTACGGAAAAACAAACCTAAGATTTTTGGTGTTGTGGAAATTATAGACACTGAACGAGAAGTAGTATTGGAACAGTTCGAACGAGAGATGATTGAAGACAGCCGGAAAGCCACAATATCTTGTCACCCTGAGTGGGATACCTGTACTGTGGAAATAATCCAAGTTGCGCTGGACAACTGTTTGTTGGCGGCTGAAGGTGAGTGGTGGGAAGATAGCGATTTGCATCTTGCCCATATAGACGAAGATTAGAGAGATCACATCGTAGACAATACTTGGTATGCAGAGGAAACAGATCACCTCACCAAGAGTGGATAGTATTTCAAAACTCCACATTTGGATTAGGCTGAACGCTTAGGAAAAGATCGGGAGGTTGAGAAGGAAAAGGAGAAGCTGGAGGAGGAGTTGGTCTTGAAACTACTCAAAAAGTTCCAGGCTGACATTTCCATTTGGGGCCTTCTCATGGCTTCACGAGCACACCAACAGGCTGTATTGTCAACAATGGATAAGGCTAAGTTGTCCATTAATACTATGCCAGAGTAGCTCGTTGGCCTGATCTTCCCAAGTAGCACCAAGCCCATGCTCACCTTTTCCAATAAAGAGCTGCCACTAGAAGGATCGGCTCATAACAAGCCACTGTACATCTCTGTCGAGTGCAGAGGGAAGTGGGTTCCAGTAGTTCTAGTGGACACTTACTCTATAATCAATGTCTGTCTTTCTCGCACTGCCTATGCAATAAGACTGAAGCCGGCATATTTTGTTCCCACATCCCAGGTGATCTAGGCATAGGACAACATGAGCAGGGAGGTTATGGGGACTGTGAAAGTACAAGTCCAAGTGGGCCTTTCGGAGCATGAGATTGAGTTCCATGTACTTGATATGTTGGGTACCTTCAAGCTACTTCTAGGGAGGCCCTGGTTGCATTAGATGAAGGTTGTATGCTTCACCCTATACCAAATGTTGAAATACCCTAATGACGGAGGAGTGGCTACCGTTTTTGGGAATTCATCCATTCATCCACTGCTAGAGGTAACTACACTGCTGTTGGAAATCAATCGCGGTAATGAGGATGTGTTCCTTTCGGGTTTCACTCTGGTAGAAACCTAAGTCGTACAGACAATCTTAGCTGAGGATGAAGGTACGTATGTTAGTGCTCAGTCCATTTATTTCATGAACAAATTACGGCATATTCTAGGAATGGGGCTCAGAAGGAGCAGGAAGAAAGGTGTTCGTAGAGATCCCATTTTTGACCGACCTCAAGACTTTGACGTCATCAGTTGTGCACTCGATGATCGCACATGTTTGTGCTTGTTTTGAGCACCCGAAGGTCTCGGCTGAGTGCCTTGTCTTTGAGCCTCTTAACACTCTGTGTTTTGGCCTTGTTTTTGGGCCAAACCTTGTTGCCTATTGCTTGGGGGAGAGGAAGGCCTTGCCGGCCACTTGTGGCACTTGCCGGCCACTTTTCTCTCTTGTAGGCCACTTGAAGTGGTCGGTTGACTAGGAGAAGTGGCCGGCCAGCCACCTTAACTAGCTGGCAGCCTATTTTCTCTTTTTTTTTAGATATTTTCAGATATTTTGAACTAGCTGTTGCTCACTGATTCATCCTCCATATATGGAGGGATGGAACAAGCTTTTTGCTTGCTTGCTCTATATAAGGGGAGGTTCCTCCCTCTTTTGAGGGGTTCACAAAATTTTAGAGCTGAAATTTCTCTCTCTCGAGAATTCTCACTCTCGAGAATTCTCACTCTCTTTCTGTCTATATTGTGCTATATTGAGCTTAAAAGTGTGTTTTCTTCACATATTTGCACTAAGACACCTAGTCAAACACCTTCACTTTGGAGCTGAGGTCCATTGAAGCTTGATTTGAGGTCTTAGACTTTGTTTTGGCTTAGAATTGTTGCTATCTTGTTGCTCTTCTTCAAGGGTAAGCTTTTTCCCCCTTTTAAGCTTGTTTTTGTACACTAGTTTGGGCCACTTTTGCATGCTGTTTTGGCCTAGTTGTCAACTACAAAAACCTCTATTTTTAAGTGTCAAAAATGTTGGTTTGAGTCCTTGTTGGAATTAGGGGTGGTCCACCCTCTTTCATTGCTTTTTTGCTAAGCTTTGTGCCATCCTTTAAAGCTTTTGAAACATTCTCTTTTTGGCCCTTTAACCACTGAATTCCAGAGGAATTTCAGTGGTGGAAAGGTGGTATTGAGGTCCAAAATGGGAGGGGGTGGTCCCCTCTCCTCATGTCTTGTTTGCATGTGTTGATGGCCTACCAAGTGAGCATGTGTTTCTCCCTTTTTTAAGCTTAGTTCAAGCATGTTTTTGTGACTTTTTGGACCTGCTCTAACTCCGTTTTTGGCTGGTTTGGCCACTTGTTGCTTATATCTTACGCTTGTAGTATAATCTTGCTTAATAGCCTTGAATGCCTAATGAGTTAGTCCATCATTCTAGCATGTGTTAGCTTGACTCCAGCACATTTTTGCTAATGTTTTAGCATGCTTTAACTCTGTTTTAAGTGGTCTTGGCCCTTTGAGGCTTGCTTTGCATGGTTGTGGTGCAAATGGCCTTGACTAGCTTTGAGTCTTGGGGCCTTTAACACGTTGTGTATGTGATGATTACATGTTTTGGCATCATTTAGCATGTAATTTCAGTGTATATAGTGTAGTCACACTCTCACATATTTCACTCATTCATAGCTTTTGAGAGTTGTGCTTTATGCCTTGTTTATGAGCCAATATATGAGCATGATTTTCTTGCTTTTCATGCTATCATCTCAGCACATTTTAGCCTCTGTTTTGTCATGTTTAAGTTCTTTCTAGAGTTGGTTTGGTCCTTTGAGTTTGATATTGCATGCTTCTAGAGTGATGCTCTTTACTAGCTTAAGGTATTTGGCTTTTGAGCATGCATTACATGAGTTGTTTGCATTGTTTTTAAGTCACTTAGCATGCTATTTCAGTGCTGAAATATGTGTCATTGCACTCCATTGTTTCAATCTTTCATTCACCTTGAAAGTGGCCTTAAGCCCCTTGTTGGCTTGAGCATGAACTTGAGGCATTCATGCCTATTGGTTTTAATCCTCCCTTGAGGATTTCTACTTACCAATAGCATGATACTTCCTTCATGCTCAAAGCACTCGAAGCTTAGGTCATCTTTCAAATTAGAGGACTTTTCACAATTGAACTTAACCGTTTAATGGACTAATTGGTAAGTTAAAATGAGTAAACAAGAATTGAATCAAGTAAAACATGCCAAGATAACATATGTGTGTTGCATTGCATTTATTTGGATCAGACGTTAATCCAAACACAAGAAATGTGAGACGTTTCATACTCAAAGTGATGAAACGTGTCGCACTCCTTGGTCATTGTCACCCTTAAGTATGCATGATAGGTTGACGACACTTTGAGTCTTATGCGCGCATTCACTAAGCTTGTACAAGCTTGGTTCTTCGGCCATCATGCATTGAGATGCTTGATTGGTGGGTTGAGAGCCAAGTACCACACTCCTTTGAGCTTGAGACATGATGAGGAGGGTGGTAGTATACACATTTCTTGAGAAATACATTGTCTTGGCTCTGTTGCTCTCTGTTGCAGCAAAGGTAGAATTCTGGAAAGAGAAGTGGCCGGCCGGCCACTTGCACTAGCCTACCTACCACTTGCATTGGCCGACCGGCCAGTTGAGGTAGCCTATCGACCAGTTGAGGTGACTAGCCGGCCACCTGCAGGAGAAATTGTCCAAAATGTTATTTTGTTGGGGCAGATGCAATCTAGAAGTTCATATGAGGTTCTGAGATCACCGCGAGTGCAAACAGAGGCAACTTATGGCAAGGCAATGCGTTTTCGGGCGAAGCACACCGAGCATGCTTGTCTCCCTCCCCTCGAGGCCATTTTACTGCTTTTCTTAGCTAGTTAATTTGCCGTTTTATAATTAATTAGTTAATGTGTTTAGCTAATCTAATTCGTCTTTGTAATATTCTAATTAGCTTAGCATAGCTAGCTTCAATTCGGTTTGTAATTAATTAGCAAAGTTAGTTAATTAGTTGGTTTGTAATAATTAGCTTAGCTTAGTGTAGCTTAGCTTATTTATTCGGACCCTCCTTCGAGAGGGTGCAATGTTGTAATAAGGGTGCGTGTGTGTGTGCATGTCTTCCAACCCCATGTCTTTCTCCCTTTTACTTATCAGCTTTCTATGGTTAGTTTAGGGCATATTTCAATTAGCATCCTTATGCTTGCATGTGTGCATCATTCATTTGTCTTGCATGCACCGGGCTCGGCGCATCATTCAAACTGCATCGTATTTCAATATACATACTTGAATACGTGTTTCAAAGCATGTTATCAAGTGTTGCATTCCTTAGATAGCCGAGCCTATTTAGTTGCATTATTACATATGTTGCATTAGGCATTCTGTATAGTTAGGATCATGCATTGATTTCTAACTAACTTCTGTTTTGGCTCGGAGTACACTGTAAGTGTTTACGCTTTAGCATCCTTGCATGAGTGTGAGTGTTGCCATGATAGCATGCTTGCCATGAGGCTATTTGCTTATATGCTTAACTGCTTGAATGCCTGTGGGTGGAGGCTTTAGTGCCTGAATTGGAACAACTCGATGATTATGAGTTTTAAACCCACTTTGCGAAGTGGCAACATCATGTTTTAAGCCCACTTGAGGGTGGTAAATCCACGCTTTAGCCTACTTGCGAGTAGCACTTTCAAACCATTTTCACAAACAAACATGAGTTGTTTTGTTCCAATTCTTGTGATTGAGTCTATACTTGTATGTTATGCGCATCACATAGTAAGCTAGCTAATAACCGGAATAAGAACACATGGTTTATAAAACAACATAGCATGCTTAGTAGTTGCCGATCCTTTGATCGGGCGAGCAGAGGTGCTCATTGCATGACCTTCCCCTCTCGTACCCAAGTTCCCGAGTCGAGGCAACTTTGGTGATGATGGACACATGGCCTTTGGCACAAGTCAGGGTTTCCTAAATTTTCCAAAACAAAATATTTAGGTGGCGACTCTGTAATCTGGCAAAGCAGTCCATGTTTGGCGCTTTTTTGTTCAAAATTGATTTTCCAAAACCAATTTCCAGATTTGGACTCTTTGGTGTTTATCAATCTCACATTGCACTTTGTGAGATTAGATTCAGAACTGTGACAGGAGTTCGAACTGTAGTAAGACCAATTCGGGCCCTCTCTGAAAGGGGGGTGCGAGGAAAAAGTTGGGTCTGACAGGAGACTAGCAGAGGTGCCACACAATCTACATGCCTTTGGGTTGGGCTATGTGCGCACCAAAGAGGACTGGAGAAGGAAGGGAGAAGAAATGAGAGAAAGGGCCAAGGCCAAAAGAGCTGGGAAACATTATGAGCTAGTCCACAAGCAAATTTGGGGAACATTGAATGGGGCGCTTTGTCAAAGAAGGAGAGGATTTCCCCTTCTACAGCTTTCTTGAGCCTCGGGTGGATTCTTCAACGAAAAAGGCCCGGGTTTTGAAATCTTTTTTGACTACCAACTTCAAGATAGTGATGAAGAAGGGGCTAATCTAAGTATCGAAGTTGGCCAGAGCGAAGATGACGATTCAGACAACAATAAGGCTGGAGTAGGAGCAGCACTAGCCTATCTATTGACAGATCCTGAGACCAACACAGAGAACTTGGGGGATACCTTTACTGTCTCTATGATCGGAGAAGAACCGGTTGTAAATTCCACCAGTTGCATTCTAGACATGTCGAGGGCGCCACGCCTCACTTGGCAATTGGAGAAGGGTCTTATTTCAAGTCCTGAATTAGATGATGAGTCTGAATCTAATTCCATCGAGTCTGTTGAGTCGAAATCAGATTCGAGTCCGTCTAAGGAGTCTGAGTCTAGCACTTCTGAGAGTGGTAACTCGGGTGCTAAGGTCCTATCTAGGTCCTCTTTTGCATTTTCTTTTGGGTCTGTTGTAACCGAGGAGCGAGAACTTCTGAATGAGAACGTTGCATATTCTGTTTACTTCTCTGTGCCGTTAATTTATTGCATTGATCAAGATTTTCAAAATTTTGAAAACGAAGAGGAAGAAAATCCTCAAGCTTTGAAAAACTTGATTGACCGAGAGGAGGAGTGACACGCTAAGCTCTGCATAGATGAGATCATTGCAATTAATGTGGGTACTAAGAAGGATCCCTGCTTAGTCCAAATTGGGTTCACGTTGTCTTTAGAGGAATGCGAAGCATTTAATCGCTTTATTAAAAGATTTCAAAGATGTTTTCGCATGGTCCTACAAAGACATGCCTGGAATCGATCCTGAGATTATATAGCACTGGATCCCTCTTGACCCTAAGGCCAGACCAATCAAGCAAAAGCTTCGCAAGATTCGTCTTGATTGGGCACTAAAGATTAATGGGGAACTCACTAAGCAGATTGATGCAGGATTCTTGATGATGTTTGAATATTTGACTTGGGTGGCCAATATTGTTCCAGTTCCGAAGAAGAATGGCAGAATCAGGGTTTGCGTCGACTTCAGGGATCTGAATAAGTCTAGTTCAAATGATGACTTTCCACTGCCGTACATCGACTGATTGGTGGACTTTACTGCCAGCCATGCGTTACTATCGCTCATGGATGGATTTTTGGGGTTTAACCAGATTCTAATGGCTCATGAAGACAAAGAGAAGATTGCATTCACCACATCATGGGGTACCTACTGCTACAGGGTTATGCCATTTGGGTTGAAGAACGTCGGGGCTACATATCAGAGAGCTACAACCATAATCTTGCACAACATGATCCATAAGGTAGTCAATTTGTATGTGGATGACATAATTGTAAAATCCAAAGAGCAAGAAGGCCACTACACCATGTTGGGAAAATTCTTCGAACGGATCAAGGAGTACAGACTAAGGTTGAACCCACAGAACTCCACTTTTGGGGTGACTGCAGGGAAAATGCTGGGATTTTTGATCACGCAGAGGGGAATTGAAGTAGATCCATCCAAGATCAAGGCCATCTTAGAAATACCACCACCAAGGACTGAAAAGGAGGTGAAAGGCTTTCTAGTCAAAGCGCAATTCATAAGACAATTTATCTCTAAATTAACCTTGACTTGTGAACCACTATTTGGTCTCTTGAAAAAAGGAAAGAAGTTCCTATAGGATGATTGATGTCAGTTCGCTTTCGAACAGGTCAAGCAGTACCTTCAGAATCCACTTGTATTGTCGCCGCCAGAGCCGGGGAAGCCACTGATCCTGTACCCATCGGTGACGAATTCAACCATGGGGTGCATGCTAGCACAAGAATCAGAAGCTAAGATGAAAAAGGCCATTTACTACTTGAGCAAGAAGATGCTGGATTACGAGACCCGCTACCCTACTCTGGACAAAGCTTGCTTAGCTTTGGTTTGGGCTACTAGGAAGTTGAGACACTACTTGTTAGCTCACTCCGTAATTTTGGTTTCGAGATTAGATCCCATCAAATATCTCTTTAAGAAACCAGCATTTACGGGTAGGCTAGCTCGTTGGTTGCTCATTCTTTCTAATTTTAACCTAAGTACGTCACCCGTAAGTTCGTCAAAGGGAGAGCAGCAGTGGAATTTTTGGCAAATCACCCCATGAAAGGAGATAAAGTAGTTGAGGACCTATTCCCAGACGAGGTGATTCTACAGGTCGAAGAAGAGATGTGGACAATGTACTTTGATGGAGCCGCTAATCAATACGGTTATGGGATAAGCGTGTTGCTGATAGCACCTGATGATTCCTATATACCCCTAGCTTTCAAACTCCGATTCAAAGTATCTAACAATGAAGCAGAATACGAGGCGTGTATCGCTAGATTGGAAGCTTCCCTAGAACAAGGGGCAATAAGGTTAGAAGTCATCGGAGACTCGAATCTGGTTATTTCTCAAGCCAATGAAGACTGGAAGGTCAATGAAGAGAAAATGAAGGTTTATTGTTAGACCCTGGACATTCTGATTTCGAGGTTTGAAAAACTGACATTTTCACATCTGCCAAGAGAGAACAACCGGTTTGCTGATGCGCTGGCAACTCTATCCTCCATGTTAGACACACCGCTCGGAGTTAAGATGCGTCCAATTATTATTGAATAGAACTATACGCCTGCTTATGGGACAATATCCGTAATAAATGAAGTTCAAGACAAGGACCCCTGGTATTACGACATTTAAAACTTTTTGAAGAAGGATGCGTATCCCCCAAGGGCAAATGCCAAGGATAAACTGGGAATACGTCATCTAGCTGTCCAGTTCATATTATATGGAATAAGTTATACAATAGAGGCCATCTGGGAATGCACAAGCTTTGCGTTGAGGAGGAGGAGTCAAAACGTCTCATGGAGGCCATCAACGGAGGAGAGTGTGGACCACACATGAATGGTGTGATGCTAGCCAGGAAGATCCTCAGACCAGGCTATTATTGGTTAACCATGGAGAAGGATCGTATCAACTTTGTTTCGTGATGCCACAAATGTCAAATTCATGCCAATCGCATGAATATCTGCCGTCAAAGCTTTACAACATGACTTCACCGTGGCCTTTCTCAATTTGGGGAATTGACGTCATCGAGGCAGTCTCGCCAAAGGGCTCAAATGGACATGAATTCATCTTGGTGGTGATTGACTATTTTACCAAGTGGGTAGAAGCACAATCATACTCAGTGTTGCAAGCATCACATGTAGCCAAGTTCATCAGGAACAACATCATTTGCAGGTATGAGGTGCCAAATGAGATTATATCGGACAATGACTCACACTTCAAGAAAGATGTGGTAGATTTGCTTGAGAAATACAATATTTCTTTTCATAAGTCATCAACATATAGACCACAGACTAACAGAGCTGTTGAGGCCGCAAATAAGAATGTCAAAAACATCCTGTAAAAGATGATGGATACTTATAAAGACTGGCCAGATAAATTGCCTTTTGTACTCTGTGGTTATAGAATGTCAATTCGAACATTTACAAGGGCCACCCCCTATTCCTTGGTATATGGAATGGAAGTTATTTTGCCAATCGAGATCGAAGTACCGTCGTTGAGAATCATGGCTGAGTGTCAGATAACAGAGGCAGAGTGGCAGCAGAATAGATTCGAAGAATTCATGTTGTTTGATGAAAGAAGGTTGAAGGTGTTATATCACATCCAAGGATATCAGTGCAGAATTGCCAGGGCTTTCAACAAGAAAGTCAAATCCAGAAACCTCAAAGAAGGAGATATGGTGATCAAAGACAACCGAGCTCCTATCCATGACCTTATTGGTTAGGGGGAGCAATCATCCTTATGGATCTGGATGGCTTGGAGTTCTCACAGCTAATCAACATAGACAGGTTGAAGAAATACTATTCTTGAGGGGCTCGCTTGACCGAAAATCCGAAAGGGCGACCTATGCAAAAGTTAGAGCATGAAAAATTAGAAATAAAGAAAAATAGAGCTCGCAAGGTTGAAAACCTGAAAGGGCAACTTTGGCAAAAGTTAGAGCGCAAAAGGAGAGAGTTAGTACTCGAGTGAACCTGAACTGAACTACATAAGGCTTGATTCCTATCTTTGGGATACATAGACAACTTCATCCCGATGTTCGGCCATAACCATCTCTAATTCAATTGTCTTGTCCATTTGTTTGATCGATCCATCTTTTTCTATCATCTGTTATCTTAGTTGTGTTACCTTAATTTGGGACAGAAGGGCTAGTTACAAGATAGAGCAGTAACAATGAATGCAGTTATGGGTAGTTATGATCTTTTGATCTGGGGCTGTATGTCTTAAGGATTGATTCCAAGTGTGTCAGGTAATGACCGTTTCCGAAAATTGTTTTGGAAAGTTTTAATGAAGCTGATTTTCTCAAAATTCTACCTTTTACAACGTAGACCATTATTTGGACAAAAAAGGAAAATTTTCAGTACTCACAACTTTAATTACATGATTTCGACACAAGTACATCTTCCAACTCTCAAGTTAAATTAAAGTTGCTTTTACATCATAAAAACTTGAAAAGAAAAGTCAAAGCAATAAACTAGGTGCACATATAAGTCAGGTGATAGTCCTTTGTCTCCTGTCCATGCTTTCAGACGCCTCTGCAAACAAGAATGGCCCAACCTCTGTCTCGTCCTCAAGCCAGGCCAAGCACTCGCCAGAAAGGACGTAATTGAAGCTAGCAGCAGGGGCCAGAAGCTCTCTCGTTCTCCAAGCAGCAAGGTATCTAGCCAATTGTGAGGCACAAACTAGAAATAGAGCAGGGTATTCAACCCTCTCATCTGGATGGGTCTGATTATGTCCAAACTGGTGTCTGAATACCTGGTTGGTGAGACATGCTGTACCTTAACTCAGTCAAATTAAGCCAGGGGCAACACCAAGCGATGTTAGCCGCAGATCTGCTGCACATCCAATCACACCAGAATCCCTCTGTGGGAAAGTCCACTAACCGCGGGCGAAAGAAGTAGGATCTGGATGAATACTTAGGGCAAGGGTCCACCACCTTTAGCATATCCATAACCACAGTTGGGAAGGGATGAAAAATAAGAGAGAGTAAAGAATGGAGAGATGTACGTTGAGAGAAAAAGTAAGGAAAGGGCTTTGATAGAAAATAGAAAGTGAGTGCCAAGCGATGTAAGAAATCATAAATGAGAAAAGGTGGGAAACAGTACCTGGAGAAGCAGTGGACTCCCCACAAACTAAGAAGTCTTCTGCCAATGGAAAGCATCCAAACCCACCAAAGTTTCTACCAATACCAAACCTATGCAACTCTGGCCCTCCTTTAGGCATTTGGCCACTTCGATCAACCTAATGCTAGCTCCATTACAACTAGGGGCAAGTAGGAAATGTGCAAGTAAACATAAGCAGTGGGTGTGTTGACGATAACCTCGCCAGAGAAGGTCATCTCTGTCTCCAATGTCAGAAAATTGATGAATCAAATCGGGTATATCCAATTCTCCGTCATGAGCCACGGACCGAGCCTTGTGTAAAGTAAGCCAACACATCCGTTCAAGAGTCGGTGCATGGCCAAAACGGGGCTGAGGCATAATCTCCTCATCGCGCAGGGACTCCATTAATGCTTGAAACTCTTTAGGAGTGGGACATATCTCTTATGCCCTGAAGCGAAACACATGTGTATCCGGGTTCCAACATCGAATAGCGACATGAAGGAACGAAAAAAAAGCGAAGTATGGCTCAGTGAAAAATAAGCGTTTATGCCGAAACCACAAAAATTTACCTTTTTTGCTCTATCCAAAGTGGCCATCCAATCCTTGAGCCTCTCGGCAAGGAAGATCTCCATTTTTAGAGAAAATAGAAAAAAAGATGGTATTCTGTCGAAGAAGGAACAAGAGAAGACCTTTATAGAGGATAAGGTTGTGTGAGTGGTTGATAGCCGTTGCCAGCTGTCTAGCTGATGCCTTGGCCAGTCGGCTGTCCATTCTAGCGGCCGGCCGACCAAGTATGTTGGCTAGGCAGTTGGGCAATAGTGTTTTGTTGGCCCTTTTTGTTTTTAAGTCTTGGTTTGAGTCTTTTAGGTTTTAACAAGTGTGAATAGCTATGTTTAAGTTTTTTTTACTTTGTTTTTCCTTTATTGAGTTGTATTTTATATTTTGGTTAGTTGAAGGCTCAATATTCAGTTATGAACATCATTCAAAAACAAGCATTTTCAGTTTCAAATTCAGTTCCAATTTTATGCAACTATGGTGCCATTCTGGAGATGCTGTGTAAAATAAAACTCCTTCTTTCATAAGACTTCAGGGTTTGATGTCGATCATAGTTTTTACAAAAGAGAAAATACAAGTTTTCAAAACAAAAGGTACAGACTTATCTGAAGTTATACAAAGTTTTAAACTACAAAGCAAAAGAAAATAACAAAAAGAATATAAAAATCGATATTAGTCGTATCAGGCTCAAGAGGCCCTCTTCGTTCTCTTCCGAGGAGGGGACTCAGGAGCACTGTCACCATCAGCACCACTGTCATCAGAGGAGTGGGACTCAGAGTCGTCATTATCCTTTCCACTCCTTGATCCAGAGCCAGCCTCATCCTCATTGCTCCTAGACTCAGAGTGCTCGCTCACTGTCTTCTCAGTGTAGCTGGTCTCGGCATCATGTCTGCTCAAAGTCAGCTCCAAGGATGAGGAAGTCTTTTGCACTAGGCACTCTCTGCTCTGACTCCTGGCACCTCTACTTCTGCCTTGACCTCTACTCTTGCCATGTAGTGTACAATAGCCTATCTACCTCTCCTCCTCGGTACTAGTGCCACCGGTGCCACCGACATGTAGAGAAAAGTAAGAAAGCAGTGTCGAGCGATGTCGGTCTGAAATTAGCTTGAGTGTAGAAATTGATGCGATGTCGGTCACGAAATTAGCTTGAGTGTGGAAAATCAGTATAGTATCAGTGCAGAACAATATGAATATTGCAAAAAGACGATTAGAGTAAGGCCACTTGATAACTGTGGAGAGCGAGTAGTGCCTCCCTCCTCCATACCATCTGTACCAAATTGCTGACCAATCTGAGGAGGACGTCTACGTGCTCTACTGGCACCTAAAAGTGAGTTTGAACATCAGCATTCAGGAAAAAGAAAATGTGAAATACAAACTGCAAGACAAAATGCGTACTTTTTAGACGTTGAGGTCCCTAACAAACTTATCCTTTTTTGGCTGCTCAATTGGCATTTGGTGGGCCATCCCACTCGGCTGGCGGTATCTGATCGAAGTCGGGATCACCGGTAGACCTGCAACATGTATAGTAGGGGCGGACCCTCCAACATCAGGCTCGGCTGCATGAGTAACTCCTTTAGTAGCAGGTGCATCTACAGTGCCTCCCATGCGAGCTTTGGTCAGTGGTGGCATGAGATGGGTCCTAATGAACTCAGCATAGTCCCTGACCTCGTAGAAAAGATCAGCATCCTACCTCGCCGTAAACTGCACAATGGCCTTGACTGGTAGACCATCAGCTGTCCTCATTGATGCAAGGGAAAGAGAAAGAACAATAGAGGTAGGTAGGCCTAGGGTCTGGCACACAAATCTCTTCCCTAAATACCAGGTCCTACTGAAAAGACCCTTCCAGCAAGATCCGCAGCTTGGAGCTGTCTCAAGACACGACATACTCATCTCTCTTCCTTGTTGGCATCATCATCCACGGCCGCCAGGTCACCTGCAAATAGAGAATTCATAGTTGCCAGTTGTCAGTTATCTCAACTGTCAGAGTATGGGCCAAAGCAATAGAATGGAAAATGGAAATGGAGCAGAAGTGAGCATGGGTTTCATACTACCTCTCACGCTATCATCGTATCGAAGAAAATGCAGTAATAGGCAAAGACAATAACACCATGGCATCGAGGGTGGCACCTGCCATCGTACCGTCTAGAGTAGGGCACAATAGCCTTTACCTAATATTGCTATAGTCCATGTTTTCATCTTGTTTTTGAAGGAATTGGCTCTTTAGAGCAAGTGTTTATAGCCTTGAATTGGTTTAAATTTCATGCATGTTTGCATGTTCTTCATGTTCATGAAAATTGGTTTGAAGTTGAGTTTGAATTAAACACCCTTGGGCTTTGATTTCTCAAATTGAGCTTTGAATCATGTTGTACTATGAGTTTGGAAGTGTTTTCTGGAAAATTAGCCCAAGAGGATCGAAATTTGTGCATCAAAACATGATTTTGAACTTAGAACTCAAATCTGGATTTTCCAGATTTTTGACTCTCGCTCGAGCGGGGGAAGTCGCGCTTGAGCGGGGAATTTGAGCATCCAGTACTTTGCATTGTTTTACAGTCCGCTCGAGTGGAGGAATGTGTCTCACGCTCGAGCGTCCGTCGAGCAGAGATTTCACCTATCTAGTACTTTTACAGTACGCTCGAGCGGGGTATTTGCCGCTCGAGCGTGTACCTTTGTTGCATGTCTGCTTGAGCGGGGAAAACCACGCTCGAGCGGGGTTCTGTTTTTCTGAAAATTCTGAAAATATTTTCTGATTGCATCTTTGCATCCTCATCCCATCCTAGGCATTCTTAGGCCTAGTTTAAGACTTCTTAATGAGGATATAGATGTAGAACACCAACAATAAATATCAACCAAATCTTAGGGTATAAAGGAGCGATGATGTCACAAGCATGAGCCTTAACTCCACAGCTATACTAAAAGTAATCCCACATTTGCTGACTCTCAAAATGGCGGGGTGATGGGCACCCAAGACCTTTCCCTTCTACATTTGCCGACTCCAAAAATGGCGGCCTCATGGACACCCAAAATAATGTTTTCCACATTTGTTGATTCTAAAAACGGCAGGCTCATGGACATCCTAAAACATTTCCCACATTTGTCCACCGATATGCACAAGATAGGGCAATTGGACACCTTGACTCCCAGGGTAACAATATAGATTACACAACTCAAAACCAAAACCCAACTCACCACTTGAACTCATACGCTATTTACTCCCTCCCAACACCTTCCAATCGTTAACCATTACGAGTCACAAGGCATAATTATAAATGCATATGATGCATGAATTTCCAAATCTTAACTTTCGCATGTTGGTTTCAATTCACAACAATCCAACAATTAAAACATTCACCATTAAAGGGACTCTCCAAGTACCCATCATCATCTTAATGTTTTGAATTAACAGGTTCCCAAATTTCATATTCCAACATAAAAATAAAGACAATGCATCCAATTTCAAGATTAGGAGGCCAATTGAACCTCAATCCCTTTGTTGAACAAATTTGAAAATTATGGTTTTAAGAAAATTGGGTTTTTTCCCTTTTAAGGCATTTAAATGACAATTCCCATAATCCATAACACAGTTATCACACACACACACACACACACACACACACAAACACACATATATATATATAAACCCTTCAAGAAAAATCATGAGATACCACCCCTTTTGATCAAATCCATTTGATAACATACAAGTCTTCATACATCTTGAAATCCATATATATATATATATATACACACATACATATAATGAAAATACTACATATGTGTCTCAAATCAAAGATATAACAAATTAAAAGTACCCCTTATCTCGAGATTGAAGGAAAAACGTAAAGACCTAACTCTAAACTTTGAGAAGATGGAAAACAAATGGTATTTAGCTTGTTCTTCAACCCTCTTTAAAGATTTAAGGTGGATCTCTGGTAGAACTATAAGAAATCAAGTGTTTTAGGGTTAGGGTTTGAAAATGGATGATAGACAGAAAAGGTTTGGAAAAAGTGAAAGAAAAAGTGTTTAGATCGGCTTTTAAATGTGTTGTCCCGAACAGACTGCTCGAACGAACTTTCAATCGCTCGAGCGAAGTGTTCAAAATCAAGGAGACTGCTTGAGTGAACTTTCCACTGCTTGAGCGGTAAACGCAAGGTCTCAGAAGTTTTGCAGAGCTACGGTGAAAATACTAGGAGCCTTATTTCTATGCTTGAGCGACCATTTAACCACTTGAACAGTCTCACCTACAAACATGCAAGATATTGGGAGCAACGCATCATCGCCTGAGCGACCGATTGACCACTCGAGCGGTCACATAGAACATATTGTTACAAAGTTGCCCTATTAAATATGAACATAGTTCAGTTTAGCTTGTTTAAGAGTATACCAATGACCAAATGACCATCTATGGATTCATAAAATAAAAAAAATAAAAAAAGGGTACATTTATAACCAAATTAAATCGAACTAGTAAAACAAAATTCAATTCGGTTTGGAACAATGATTTTCACAATATGATCAGAAAATATTACGCACAACTTATTTGAACATCAAAATTAGATGATTATTTAGAACTAATCTAGTATTGTACAAAATCACACTTACAAAAATATATGATTAATAACTTATTTATAAAAATATGATACTAATCAAGTGGGTGTCGATTGTAAGTCACAAATTATATATAGATATATATGGGTTGGTTCTATTTCAAATCAAGGCTGTAATTATAAAATTATAAACCAAATCGTAAATTGTGAATCATTTATTTTAAGAATTAAGATCAAATCATGCATTACGTAGTAAATATTGTCTCAATTAGTAGTAAGTGTTGTTATACTAAAAGGTAAGTAGGGTAACAATGAATGGTAAGTATTGTTTGACCAAGTCGTATATAAAATCAAAACGAATGAAAAATATATTAGTGAACGGTAAGTATTATCTTAATAAGTAATACATATTGTCTCAATTAGTGGTTGTATGTGTTTCTGTAATAAGTGGTAAATAGAATCACAATGAGTGGTAAATAGATTCACAACGAATGATAAATATTGTGCTAACGTATGGTAAATATTAGGGGACCTTAGGTGTATGTCCTAATAAGTGTATTTAAGAATTAAAAACACTATTAAAAACGTCACTACTTGTTAATTTTTAGGAACAGTTTGAACATTTGTCACAAAAAATGTCACTAATTATAAGTTCTAACTACAATTTAAAAAATCTTTACAAAAAATGATCACTAATTTTCAACTTTCAATAACAGTTTGAAAAATTTATTATAGAAAAAGTCATTAATTGTAAATTTTAGTGGCAATTTATAAAATCGTGGCAAAAAAAAAAAAATCTCTAATTTTCATTTTTAGCGACATATACAAAAAATATCACAAAAAGTTATTTTTAACAACGATTTTACTATGACTTATTTTCAATAGAATTTGATAAAAATTAAGTCCAACTATTAAGACTTATTGGTCATTTACCCTAAATATTATCTCATTTGGTGGTAAGTATTGTCATAATAAATAATAATTATTGTGCTAACTAGTAGTAAGTGTTGCAATAATAATAATAATAGGAAGAGGCTTCTCTCCAGTACATATCGGACTGGAGAAAGCTATTGGGCTTCTGGGGTCTACCATGGAGCCCGCATCGATAATCTAGATTATTTAATGAGTAGAACTCGTCGATTATTTCGTCCCTATAAAAAATCACATTGATTGGATATCGATAGTCACTTGATCAGATTACATTTGTGTCAACGGTAAATATAATTTTAAAAATAAATTTTTGATACAAATGTAATCTAATCAAGTAACTATCGATATCCGGTCAATATGATTTTTTACAGGGATGACGTACTCGTTGAGCTCTATACATTGATCAAGTCAAATTATTAGTATAGCCTCCATGATGGGCCTACGGTGGCCCAACAACACCCTCCAGTTGGAACCCAAGTCTTAATAATAAGCAAAGTCACAATGAGATTGTAAGTAGATTGAGAAAGAAGGGTAAATATTGTGTTTATGAATGGTAATTAGACTTCACTTACTACTGAATGAGCTTCCACTTTCTATTTTGTTATACTTTGTTTACTACTCAATTAACCACCACTTATTACTTAATAATACTAAACTTACTACCCAATCAAACTTCATTTACCACTCCATCAAACTCAACTTACTACTCCATCAAACTCAACTTACTATTTAATGACACTCTACTTACTACTTCATTAGACTTTGTTTACTATTCAATTAAACTTTACTTACTAGTCAATGACATTCGGCTTAGAACAAATTGACTCACAACTCAATTAAACATGACTACTACTTAATAAGACTCCACTACTATTGAGTGGTAAATATAATTAGAACAAATTGTAAGTAGAATCACAATGAATGATCAATAATAAATAGAAGTGTGAATTTTAAATTATTAAACAAGAAATATGAATTTTAAAGAAAATATGAAAATGTATAAATTTATTAGACTTAATTTAGTACTCAATAAGATACTACTTCATTTGACTTGATTTACTACTTAATTAAATCTAACTTGTTACTTTAATGATTCGACTTGACTTACTACTAAATTATACTCCACTTACTATTTAATGAGACTCTATTTATTACTTCATTAGACTTCGCTTTACAACTAAATTAAACTCTACTTACTACTCCATCAAACTTACTTACTACTCAATGTTACATGAGTACTACTCAATAAGACCCTGTTACTATTGATTGGTAAGTAGGATGTAAACAAATTGTAAACAGAATCACAATGACTAGTAAGTAATAAATTAGAAATGTGAATTTTAAATTATTAAACAAAATGTAAAAATTTATTAGACTTCACCTAGTACTGAAAAAAATACCATTTTATTTTACTTGACTTACTACAAATGAAAAAAATAAACCTCATTTACTACTTAATACGAATCAACTTATTACTTCATTAGACTTTACTTACTATTCAATTAAAACTCACTTATTACTTAATGTGACCCTGCCTACTACTCAATTAAACTTGACTTACTATATATATATATATATATATTTTTTGGCTAAAGCGAAAGGAATTTCAAGCTGTCAAGAAATTGCTGAATTTCAATTCAAAATGTTATTTTTAGAATGAGTTTTGTAATTGCGCAATTTAAAATCTCATTTTCAAAATGCAAGTTTATGTTGAAATTATATGTTAAAAATGCAATTTGAACTTGCTACATCATCGCAACAGAAGTTATGTCAATTTGAAATCGCATTTTCAACATGTGATTTTAACTTGCCATATCTGCGCGTCGTTATCCTTGTCGACCTGAAATCGCATTTTGAACATATGATTTCACGTAAAAATTGCATACTCGAAATGCGATTTCAAAAGTGGATTAATTTCTCAAATAATTTGAAAAGTTTGTCAATTCTCTAATTTATTTTTTCTCTTTAGAATACTTAGAAAAAATTAAAATTAAAATTAAAAAAACTCCATGTACCATACCTCAAAATTACATTATTGTATGTAGAATTTTCTTTAGAAAAACTCTTTTAGTGTTCTGCATTTGTCATTGCTTTCCAAACGCAGGCTTAGAAGTTCATGAAAATGACATCACTTTGGGGTCTATAGGGCAATGTCGTTATTAGATAGAAAATGAGGCACGTCAACTCATGGAAACTATCCATATGTGGAACAAACGGGGTCGTTTAATACTTTATTTTTAGTGCAATTATGTGAAATCTCTTACTATAAGATGTGTGAATGGGTATTATAATATTTTGTAAAGAGTTTTCTTCATGGTTAAGAAGTCACAATATTAAGATCAAAAGAAATGGCAAGGCGGTGAATCTCAAAGGCGGTCCTACGTTGTATTGCATAGTCGCACTGCATGTACAATTATAATACATTCTCATGTGTTGATTAATTTTTGGCCTACATCAGCAAGTGTATGCAGTCAACACTATCATAGGAAACAAAACTTACAAGGGAGCTATTTAAGTGTGCAACCCCCTTAAGGTTGCACAGCATATGCAACCCAATTTTTAGCCGTTAGATTACAATAATTGATCAAGACCATTGAATTGTTTAATCGTAAAAAATGTGAAACTAGGGTAACCGATTAATCCTCCTATTTGCATGATTGCATCCCACTTTCCTCACACACACACTCTCACTCTCTCTCTCTCTCTCTCTCACTCTCTCTCTTTCTTATTGTCTTCATCTCTATAAGGTTGAGTGTGTAACCCTTGATTTCCATTAACAGCAACAAGCCCCTGCTGGGTTCCATCGACGAAGCTCTGTAGGGAACAGTATAACCCGTGATTTCCAGCAACAACGGAACTACAAGGCTTTGTGGGGTTCCATTGCTAAAGTGAAGGCGTTCTTTTCAACTAGATATCAGGTATGGAGCTGTCTCCCTCTCTCTGTCTCTCTCTCTGGCCTCTTCACTTCAGCGATTTTCCCTCAACTAAACCCTCATCCTAACTTCAACCCCTCTACACTTTGCTTAAACCGAAACCCCTCAATTGCCAAGTAACCTCTCTCTTTCTCAATTGAGTGTTTGTGTTTTCCAATAGTATGGCCCCAACCGAAGTTAAAAGTGAAGGTGTTGATTATGACATTCCAAATAAAGCAGATGACATTCGTTTGATCAATGAAAGTCGGACAGAATGTTGTCATGGTTGCGAAGCTGGTCCGTGCAATGAAGAAGCAACCAACATAAACGTTGAAGATGGCTGAGCTGATGTGAAACAAGAAATGGTTGATGATGCTCATGGCGATGACATGGTTAATGAGGTTGGACGTGCTGTTCTGGAACAGAAATTTGATTCGGTCGAAGATAGAGAAGCTTTCTACAATGCGTATGCTAAAGCCAAGGGATTTAGTATATGAAAATCCAGATTTAACACAAATAAACAGGGAAAGGTTGTTAGTAGACTAGGGTTGCGTTCAATGGAAGATCAGAGATTACCAAAATACTTGGACCGTGTTGCAGAGAATAGAAGAGCTCCCAAGGCACTAACAAGAGTAGGTTGCAAAGCACAATTTCGCATATGGTACGATCTAGAGGCTTGTGAAGGGGAAAAGTATGTTGTGACTCACTTCATCGCAGACCACAACCATGAATTGGCGGAACAACACTATGTGATGTATCTAAGGTTACATCGGGGTTTAAACAGTGCTGACAAAGCTCAAGCAATGGCTATGCGCAACAACGGTGTGAAGACTAGCCAAATCATGGACTATATAGTAAATCGATTCGAGTGTTATGAGAATGTTAGTTTCATCCGTACGGATCTACACAACCACATTCAAGCCAAACGTAGAGCAAAAGTTGAGGATGGTGATACACAGGGTGCTTTGGTTTACCTATGTGCAAAACTTGATGTTGACCCACGTTTTTTTTACAAGTATGATGTGTGTAAGGATAACAAGTTACAAAATCTGTTCTAGGTAGATTTGAAATCGCAGGCTAACTACGCAAAGTTTGGTGATGTGTTCATATTTAACTCAACTTACCGTAGTACAAGAAACCTTTTGTCATGTTGGCTAGTGTGACTAACCACTTCACGACCACGATATTTGCATGTGTTTTGCTAGCTAATGAGACAATTGATACACACACATGGGTTTTGGAAACATTTATGGAGGTGATGGACAATAAAACACATGTGTCCATACTGATAGATGGGGATAAGGTGATGTGGAAGGAAATCAGAAGAGCATTTCCAAACGCAAGACATCGATTATGTAATTGGCATCTTGGGAAAAATGCTGTGTCAAATGTTCACAAAAGTGGCTTTGCACATGCTTTTAAGCAGTGCATGGAGATGGAAACGGATGAAGCAAAGTTTAAGGATGGTTGGATGAGAATGGTCAAAAAATTTAGACTTGAAAACAACAGTTGGGTGTTGGAGACATATGAGAAGCGTCATATGTGGGCTGAGGCATATATGCGTGGCCATTTCTTTGCTGGGATGAAGAGCACTCAGCACTCGGAGAGTATGAATGCTTATTTCAATTTCTTCCTCTAACATAAATTGAAGCTATATGAATTTGTTAGGCACTATAATCGGGCTCTTGCAAAGATAAGGTATAACGAGGCTGGAGATGATGCCGAAACAAATAATACTTTTCCGATATTGATTACTCCATTGCAAGATATAGAGAGACATGGAACTGACCTATTCACCCGAAATATATTTAAAATGTTTCGTGATGAAATCTTAGAAGAGGGGAAGTTGAATATGAAGGACGTGTTCCCTTTGCCAGATGGTCAGAAATGCTACTATATTCATAAGTACAATGTGAAGGATAGATCATGGATGGTAACACACAATCTAGTAAATGCCGTAATGATATGTTCTTGCATAAAGTTTGAGTCGTTCGGGCTACCTTGCTGTCACATGATATGTGTTATGAAAGCTGAAAATTTAATGCAAATTCCCCCAACTTATGTGCTGCATAGATGGACCAAGGGCTGCAAGTAAGGATGGCTAGCTATGGCGTTAACCCTCAATTGATAGCACTACAACACAAATTGCTCGTTATGGGATATTGAGTTCTTCTTATAATGAAATGTGTTTCTATGCCTCTCAATCAAAAGAAGGTTTCAAGAGGCTAGGGATGCATGTCTTCCGATGATGAGCCGGATGAAGGAGTTATATGAGAGGAATCGCAACGATGGAAATGGAGACAAAGAGAAACATTCAATCCCATGACAATTTAGAGTAAAAGATCCTGATCTTATAAAGACAAAAGGGAACCTGGGACGGGCCTCGTCTAACTGTCGAAGACCAAGAAAATGTGGGAATTGCAAATGCATTGACCACACGAAGCGAACGTGCCCTAAGGTTCGGTTTAGCCGAACAATGGTTAGTAACTCAGCTGCTGATACAACCCACATCAGTGACCGTGAGTCCAATGCGAACTCATCGCCCATTCACTGCAAAACTGGGTTGGTGGATCCAAATACACCACACATTAAGCAATGATGTCTATTTTTTTATGTTTCTCCTGATTCAAAACAGCTTGTGGGCCAATATGGTAGTGTCAAAGCACAAGTGTGCAAAAATGATTTGACCATAATTGATGAGGCGAATCAAGTAATTATATGATTTACTTATTCTCTTAATTTATTAGGTACACAGTATTAACTTCTGAAAACACATCATTGGCAAGAACAGAGTAGATATGTCCGTAGTTATGAATTTGCACGGATTGTTGTATGTAACGTTAAAATAATTGCTAATGTACAAGGCCAGGAAATGGCACAATGTTGCTTATGTACAAGGCCAGGAACAGTTATTTTGCATATTGTTTAGAGTGATTTTGTCATTTTTGTTTGCAGTGACTTGTCATTTTCAAAACTAAATGAAAGTGAGATATATATGGGTGTCTGTTGTCTGTGTATTGTTTTGGGTTGGAAATTGGCTTATATCTGTATTCCAAGATTTTTATTGGGGGTTGCTTGTTTCTGTTCCAAATTTGGTTGGATCTAACTGAAGGGTTGCTGCGGTGTGGTTGACAACTAATGATGTGTTTTGGCTTCATATTGATTTGTTATGACTTGCTTCGGTAAATTAGTATTATATTTTGTCTTCTGATTAAATTATGGAATTTGTGTATGTGGTTGTGCAAAATTACATCCCAACATATGTATTTTCTATATAATCCAAATGCTAGTTAATTTTTGGGTATTAGTTGGACAAATTAGCCTAACGAACTAGTTTACTTCATGTCTAAGCTAATTGGTATATGAATTACAAATTACAAACAGGAGTTGTGAAATAATTTCATGTTAACTATGAAAGTGATGGGAAAATTGTTAGTAAAATTATGGTGGGCCTATATCGACAGCAACCAAGCAATAATTCAAAGATGACAATTTAAAGAAGAACAATTAAGCAATTGTGGTATTGGTTCGAATGCCTGAAAAGGATGATGACTTGTTTAGATGAACTGATGGTAACAAAGTAAACAAGTGAAATGAACTTTCTGATATGAGCTGATGGTAACAAATTAGAGAAGATAAACCTTTGGTGATTTGAGGTTGAAATCAGCAAATTTCACCCAGTTACAAAGTATAAATTACAAGGGAAAAAACTACTCGTACAAATATGAGTCAACTTAAAAAAATAATAATAATAAAGCAATTTTCATTTTTCTTATTATAAACCCGAAATGTATAATTTGTTTTCAATATAAATAAGTTGTGTATTGTGGTAAATGTCGGACAACAATTGTGTTTAAGTCATTACAATATTAAAAAATGGTATTTAAAATATTAAGAAGTTTACCGACATTCAATTTGTTGATTAAATTACTGCTTGTGAAAATGGTTTAGGTTAACAAAAAATTTACTATGATTTGGATTGAAGGAAATCCAAATATTAAGATTTCAATTACGACATAGTAAGTACTCAGCTGTAATGTTTGTAGCAGGCTAAAATTGTAGGCTTTTGTTATCGCTCTAGCGGTGAGTTGCCCCTTCCAGTTATGGGCATGGGTTTTCCATAAATATAACCTTAATGTTGGGGTTAAAAAAAATAGCTTTTTCAACATCTATCTTTTGTTGAGCAGTGTCTATCCTTCAGCTGAACATGGTTAGGCATTTCTTAAGTTATGGAATTTAGTGTGTAATTGTTTGGATGAACTTGTGTTCATAAACCTGTCGACAGGTGGACCAGTGAAAGAATGACACATAATGGACTGAAAGTGAAATATTACCAAAGCAATCTAAGGGACAGATGGCATGAACTACGTGGTTATGTGCAAAAAATGGTGCAACAAACTCTGAACCACTTACTGGCCAAGTGTTGTGGATCGGTGGCCCACTTGGAAAGGATCGTGATTGTGTTAAGTGGACAATTTTCTGTCGAACTTTAGCTCATAATGATGAGGGACATGTGGCAGCATGGTAGAAAGGAAGGTTGACAGGGACGATTGAATATTTGGCAAGTTTGAAGATTCAAAGTTAGTGGGCAGTTACAGTGAGTGGCTAAGTATTGTGGTTTAGTAGCCCACTTGGAAAGGATCGTGCTTGTGTTAAGTAGACAATGTTTTGTCGATTTTTGTCTCATAATGATGAGGGACATGCGCCAACATGGTGGAAAGGAAGATCGACAGGGTAGATTTAATATTTGGCAGAGTTGGAAGATTCAAAATTAAGGGGCAGTTACAGTGGCAATTATGGGGTAGAAGTGTGAGATCATGCAATAATGAGCCACAAAAAGAGTATACGGGTATCAAAACCCATGATGTTGGCCGAAGATAGGACAACATTATCAACAACACAAGTTAAGAAGTTTATAATTCTTACATAATTTAAGAGTAGCTTTATCATTAAACGAATAGGTTCTTCTAAAAACTGTATCGTTCAAACCCACAATGTTCTTCTGTTTTGTATGGCAGATCTTCAACTTGTACATTCCTTCAATATTTCATGGCATCAAACCATGTCCAATCAAGATCCTTTTGTTGTGCTTTGAAGCCCAATTTGTTGAAGGAAGCAAAAGGTGCTCAGTTCTCTTCTTATATATCGGACCATTAAGCTTACCATCATCGTAAGCAAAGTCTTTCAAGTACCATCATTGGCGTGGCACATGATTATATAGGCAGCATTAAGTTCAACCTGCTTTAAGCACATGCCCACTTTCGCACTCATAATCAGTTGACGATATAAATATTGCACTCAATCAAATGCAAAGAAACATATTCGAGTTTCTTGTTTTGTTTTGAAATCGGCTCTTAGTCGTACATGTATAGTCATACATATACACGTATTGTACTATTAAAACAACATGTATCGTTGTTTCGTACTTGGATTGTCCATGTAGTGGCTTGTACATGCAGTTCACAAGTGGTAGGACTTTCAGGTCCTGCCGCCAGGTGCATGTTCTTCATTGGAATCAGTATCCAAGTCTTACTTCTCAAGCATTTCAATCTGTTTGAATCAGTTGCCTGGTAACTTTGGTTTAATTGTTTACTTGAAATTGTTGTGGATTTTCTATAAATTAGTCAAACTTGAGCATGAAATGTTATTTCTTGTAAGTTACGTGCTTTAAGTTGGGATTCATTAGGAATTAGTGTTATGTTTTTGTTTGCAATATAAAATTTATACTTGTTTGTTTCTGTTGACACGTCGATCAACCACAACATGACATGTGCCAAAGTCAAAGCTAGAGTCCATCACTTACACATATGAAAGGGGTTTAGTTTAACTGCATGTGAGGGCCCACATGGTGTAGCAGTTATGAGGATATGGCATGGACTAACTGGGTGGATTGCAGAAAGGGTCATTGCTAGAATACAGAGTTTAGCCTGTTGATGTGAAGCCCAGAATGTGGAGGGACAGTTGGAAACATAATAGTAAGGTGATTCGACAGGAGAATTTCAGCAGTTTGTTGACCACATCAATTCCTGTCGACAGGTGGACCCTTGTTGGTGCATTCTTGTCACTGCTATTTGTTTGTTCTATGGGTCATTTTTTTGCTTTGTTTTAGAGAAAATTATGGCATTCAAAAACAAAGCCACAAAAAAGACATCACTCAGTCACATCAGATTTGTACAAATTCAAGTGTAACTACTTCCATTTATTCATGACATAGAGTTACATCAACCCACCCAAACACGTACCCATAATTCCACTGATCGATAGAGTTGCCACATCCAACCTATGCACAATTTGGTAACTACTTACAAGCCATGATAAGAGCAAACAAACATTAGTGTTAGGTTTTTATTCTTGGCAATCCCGGTTGACAAAACTCCTTTCAGTTGTACTTGCTTTCGCACTTTTTATTTCAGTGAGACTATGAGTGTTTAGATGCGAATCCAACCCGAATTGTGCCTCGCAAAGAAGTTTGTGATGTTAATGCTTTCAAGATTGCCACTTCGCTGATTATGACGGGGATCGAAAAAAATGCAAAATTACATTCGAAGTTGCATGTCCGCCCTTGCTTGCTCAAGCGAAGGAGTGCTCGCTTGAGCGAAGGCTATGTCTGGCAAAAAACCTGAGAAGGATAAATGTACGCTTGAGTACAGGTTGTTTGGCTCGAGCTAAGCCACTTATGGAAAACACGCGTTTTTGGTTCCTCGCTCGAGCGAAAGAGTCTTCGCTCGAGCGAGCTTTGTAGTCCCAGATTTCTATAAGTATCTGTTTTAGTCCAAAACTAGGATTACTTCTCCAGATCTTCTTCTTGGGTTCTAGGGTTTATCTCTGGGGATATTTTGCTAGTTTTCTTTGATGTTTTGATTGAGTATTCAACTCATGAGTTAAGAAGAATACATCAAAGGTTCGTTTGTTCATTCTATACAAAAGAGAGAGTTGTTCTTTGGTGGATTCTGAAGAATTTGAACCTGAAACTTTGGTGGATTCTGGAGTGGCTCATCGTCAAGACAATTCCGAGGTGAAGACGGGGTTGGAAGAGGCACATAGGGGTTGGTTCAATTCGGGCGTGGATTCACTAGGTAATTGAGAGTATACCTGTGTAATTCTTTTATATCTTCTTAGTGGATTGTTTTGTGGCTGTTGCCCATGGTTTTTTATCACAATTGGAGGTGCTCCAATTGTGGTTTTTCCACATTAAAATCGTTGTGTCAAATTGTCTAATTTGTTTGATTGGGATTGTTTTATTGCTTTAAATTGATACATAATCACAAATCAATATCTAGTGGATTTCTAGATTTTTCAATTAGTACTGTCCTTCATTTGTTCCAGTCTCAAACATTCGAATTATGTGTACAATCAATATGCGTGGAAAATTAGTATTATCACAGTTACGACCTCAAAATTGTTGTGACAAGCTAATTCACTCATCTTCACATAGTACTTGTACTACAAACAAATTAGTAATCCATCTTTACATCATTGTTCCTAAATATTGGGAGGACTCATATTTACACCCCTCTACAAAATAATTACTAGAAAAAAGTGAACTGGGGTTGGCCATCCAAATTACTGTCGTACTGGCAGCTCATTCCTCATCACTGCCTTATTTGTTGTAATTACAATCAATCATGCATGAAAGATACTTGCCGATCTTTGAATTATTCACATCCATAAGGAAGTCAAGCAACAACTTACGACACACAGAAGGATGAAACTTTGTAGAGAAAACAAATAATGTAAATCGATTCTGAGTTGTAGGAAATAAAAGGATTTCTTTCACAATTGGAAATGAAGCGGTAGAATGTACCTTGTGTGGACCGCTGGATATATCAGTCTGTTGCATGTACTTGATCACAAACATCTCACAATCGAAAGTGCTACAAATGAAATGTAACATTAAATTTCTCATAAATATAAGTAGGTTCATTAAATGAGTCATTCAGGAGTCAAATAAATGTGACGCAGGGTTTGTGGATTACTTGTCCAGTTGTTGTAATGGCCTTTTGTCTAACATGCGGATGTCAAAGCTACACACATCTTGACCATATTCATTTCCAAACTGTAGTTGCAGTAAGGCATGCATTGTTTGAACCTGTTACAGAAGGAGACGATTGGTTTATGTAAAGGATGTCGCAGTTTGGAAGTAATTTTGTCAAATTCAGCAGGACATACCAACATTTTTGCCGTGTTAAGCTTGTTGATGTCTAGTGTGGCGGATGCCAATCAGTCAAATAGATACGCCACATGGTCCACCATATGTATTTGTACGCACAACCAATGTATTTATCTATAATTGAAAGACATGTAAATCTACACATAAACATAAGTGAAGACATTGTTTAGAGGGCATGCGAACATCTACTCACTTTCATATTTACATTGACATTCATATTAATGGAATCGACATTTATATTAAATCTACTCACTTTAATGGAATGGACATTCATATTACCTTCTCACATGCATCAAGCACACCAGTATATCTGTCTTGTCCAAAATACGATTTGACGATATTTTTATGGTTCAGAGGTTAAGTATTTTTATTTAGTATCAAAGTCTGCATGTTTAGTGTGTAAAGGTCATTCAGCCAAACATTTCTGAAAATATGTCATCTACAATACACAACCGACCTAAAACACTTACTTACCGACAGATATACTGAAAAGAACCAAGCAGTATGCCTCCCGTCTTTGTTTACTTGCCGCTGTCCATTAGTCAATTGAATCGCGACCAAATTTATTGGTTGGAACATTGTAAGAGAAGAGGCAACTTGAGAAATAAGATTTGCAATTTGGTTAAATCTAATATGAAAGAACAATGTCCCTACAGGGAAATGTCCATCATGCACATATAGTGGAAAGAACATTGTAAGATGCCAATACTTACAATGTCGAATAGCCACACCCCTGGTTTAAGTGTGCGCATGTCACGTCGGCTAGCACATTCGCATGGCATTTCATGAAGATTCATAGACCAGACAATTTCCCTATAGGGCAGAAGTATCCGTAGAAAATCAAACTTATTTGACAAATACAATGGAGCAGGTTAATTGCAAGTAGTAAACTGAACTGTACCTTTCATTTTTTCTGTCGTCAAGTACATAGTCAACAAGTTTGTCTTCGTTTGCCAATAAAACTCTATGCTCTCCAGTACCATCAACTCCTCCTATTAATATAAACAATCAACTAACATCAACTCCCCCTATTAATATAAACAATGAACTAACTGAACATAGTTCACAAAATAAATTTATAAAATACATAACACATCCTTACGCATCTAAAATTAGTGAAGCAATGTCTAACCTTTGAACGGAACCGCTTGTCCAACTTGTGCAGTTTGGACAGGACTTTGTTCGAAATTTGTAAGACAATTCTACAACATTTGTTAGTGCAAACTTGCACTAAAATGACAACTATTAAAATACAACACAAATAATGGTTCAATTATGATCAATAATGCTGTCGGCATCAATTTGCAATGAAACATACAAAAGGTGAAGTGATGTAGCGACTTAAGAATTTTTCTGCAGTAAGTCGAGTACTTATTTTGTTATCGTTGCATAAATGTATATCCCCTACGTCTGTGGCTTCAACCTTTTTTCCTCTTCCTTTTCCTTTTCCTTTTCCTCTACCTCTTTCCTTTCCTCTACCTATTACAATTCGTCTCGTTCCCAATGTTTGGGCAATCTTACTAGGAGAAGTATGCACTTTGTCTGTTTCTCCTCGTATTGGAGACAAGGTTTGGAAATCATCAAAGGAAGATACACTCTCTTTCGCCACGTTCTTGATGGCCAGAAACTGAACCGAAAGAGATTTGGTTTCTTCGCTTGCGTATGTTTCCTCCAAGGCAAGACCACGGTTGTTGTACGTGTCCCCAACTTCTTGGACGGTACGCAAATGTCCATCATGCATATCAATTATCTCATTTGACAACATTCCATTCATATTATTTTCCTCGTGATACACCCCCTATAAATCTTGAAGATTACCCTCTATTGGGTTAATGTAATAATTTGGGAAGACCAAGCCAACGTCATGCAACTCGACTCCCATACTAAGGTCGACACCCTTTTCCTCCGCGTGAGGCAATTGTGCTTTTTTCGATTTACCTTCTAGCACTTGCTGCATCATTTGCTTGATTTCAGCAATATGTGTCTATTCATTAAACGGTTGTTTTCCAAACAATATAGCTGCAACCAGTTGGTTCAGCATTTCCTTCAGTTCACCAATGCTAGAGGATATGTTAATGTTATAATTTCTTTCGGTCGACTCCATCTAATCAGACAAACACATACATTAACTTAGTAAGATATTTCATTTTCAAGTAACCCTCCTGAACTGTGTCAAACATGTGTACTGATTGCTTTTGCTTACCTTTGCATTGTCAACAACTTCTTTCCCTCAAAAATTGAGCAACATCTCCCTTATTTTCGCATTGTTGTGAAGCACTTGCTTTATCGTTTCCTTTAGTTCACCAATGTCGAACTCAATGTTGCTCATACGAACTTCATCAAACTTTGGTTTCTATTTGTTACGAACATGGTGTGCGTCAATTGCGTCATCATTGTCATTGGTTTCCTCCATTGTGGTATGAAACTCCACCTAACATAGTTGTCAAATCGGGATTTGAATCATAAATGAAAATGGTATTGTACTGAATCGTGAATCAATCTGAACTGTGAATCATAAAGTTTCAGTTGGCTTTCTTAAATTACACACAACATATATCTACACATTTACATATTAAATATATCTAATAAAAATTAATTTCTTTGTCTGAAATGAACAAAAATATTGTTGTAAATGATGATCATCTAGTGTAGATAAAAACTTCACACTGGATCCCATGTTTACCACTTAACCTTTTCTCATTTAGATAAAGAAAGACAAACTTTCAATTACAAATTAACTAACAATAAGTGAACGACAATGTTTTAACCTTTTTACAAGGTTAAAAAACCAAAATCTTCAAACTTTTTCAAAAATTTAACTTGATGGCATAAAAAAATTTATTTCATATATGAAAGTAGTACATAAAATTAAATATATAAGGCTACAATATTGTAAAGAGGGAAAGTCCATGTTTTTCCTGCAAAAGTTTTAGTATTTTAGAGTAAATAGGGAGGAAGAAAGTGAAAATATGGCATACAGTAATCCTAAATTCTGAAATACCTAAAAAAGGTCATGTCAGCCCTTGTTGAACAATAAAAAACCTAAACAAATAGCCAAACATTAATTTTACCAAGTCGAATGAATTGACGATTCAGCAATTCGGCTCACCGATTCGGCAATTTGGCTCACCGATTCAGCTACGATTCACAGCTTTTTTTGACTCACACATCCTGTTCAAATCGATTTCCGACAGAATCGATTCGAATCATATGCTCGGAATCGTGAATCGTACGATCCCAATAACAAACCCACCTAATCATAAGAACATAAATGAAGTCTGTCATTATTTACATAACACAGGTGGGGCAATACTGTCAAATGTGCACAACGAATGGGTTGATTACCTCATGTTGCTCGAACATTTGCTTCCTTCCCATACGTCGTCGCATCTCCCATATTTCGGCATCACCGCAATCATTTAGCCGAGGGATGGAGCGCGTAGTAATCGACGTACTCTTACAAGGAGGCAAAAAATGATCCAAGTAAAATAGCTGCATTATAAGGGGGACAAGATAATTGGTTTACATTTTCGAGCAAAATAATCTGTATTCCTTAAGAATGCAAAGTGAGGAAATTGTGATGTGAAAAAATTATTGATGCCATAGAAGTTTGCACTTGATAATGGTACAATAGCTATGTTTTACACCTTTTTTTTTTTTCTGCAAACAAAGGACTTTATTGATGCATACAACTTATAACACAATCATATCTATGTGTTTCTATGTGTTAATGGCAGAATCTCCATCCACCTTTCTGGTTAAAAAGATAAGCTCTTTTTGGTTAAAAAAATGTGGCCCATACAAGTATTTCTATTGCTGTTGTTTAATAACAAGTAACTTTGTATTTTGCAATGACTGCCAATTTATTGAACCATATGGACAACAATTGATGAAATACGTAATCAACATGGTACAAACAAACAACAGTCGATTACGTTACCATTAAAAGGAAAACACATCCAGTTGCCTCGCGTTGACCTTTCATCTTATACTTCCGAACACCTTTCACAAGGAATTGCAGTGTCAACTTTGCCCAATTACATGCCCGCATACTGTTCACGTCCTTTACAGCATGAATGAACGACAAACTCAAGGTGGTCACTATGGTAGGACACAACATGGCTTCCAACACGTACAGTGCAAATTTCTACTGAAACTCATCGTCCGCACCATCAATCTCAGTCAGATAAAGTGGGTGTTTGGGAAGTAGCTATTTTAGAGGCTTTTTGGCTATTTTAGTAGGCTATTTTAGTAGGCTATTTTAGTAGGCTATTTTAGTTTTTGTGTTTGGGAAGATAGGATGGATTTTTATTGTGTTTGAGAAGATATGATAGATTTTTATTTGAGTTACTGTATTGAAAAATGTGTTTGAAATGGTATTTGAAGTTGAAATGACAAATTTACCCCTAAGCTCACTTTTTCCAAAATTGGTCTACAAGGGCAAAATTGTCATTTTTGCCTATGGGAGTAGGCTGGCAAAACACTGTGCCTACACTGCCATTGACAGTGTAGGCTGCCGGCTGCTCTTTTTTTTTTTTTTTTTTTTTTTATTTTTTATTTTTTAAATCAATGGGTGCCTAGCTACTATTGAGGCTAAAAACTTTTTTGACACTTTGAGGCTAAAATAGCCTATAGTCCCACTTCCCAAACACCGCCAAAGTCTCAACTAGTTCAAAGGAATGACTCCCTTAACAACTCCAACCACTTCGTAGATATTGGGATATGGGTCTATTGAACCAGTCAACTGCACATCATCGCCTTCTGACTGTATACTCAATAAAACATGAACTTCTTCAAAGGTGAGCCTGAGGTGACGCCCATGAACATTCGATGAACTAGTGTTGGGATCGAAATTCTGTACCAACCATTGGCACAAGTCGTGATCTATACGGGTACACTTTATCCCCAGGAGGCCACCGAACCCTATATCAATGATTGCCTTCTTCTATACTTCGTTACACAGGTTAACAATATCAACAATTGACTTCAATGATATGCGGACTTGCATTTTACTCTGCAATGTTATTAACGTGAACATTAATACAAAAATAGAACCAACAATGTGTCGATAGCAGGTCCTCCCCAAATACAGTTATTAAAACATTAAGTACGTAATTACCTTTGCAGATTTCGGTGCATGTGCAACTTCTTTGCCCAGTTCCTTAGCACTTGCCTTAGCCATGTCCTGAAATCTCTTCTTCTCATCACAAGGGAGTTCCTTCCACCTTTCCCCAATATCCTTTCTGCTGTGTAAGTGTTACACCAAAGTGACGCACGTACAGGACAAATAACAACTATAAATCCAAAATAATTGTCACTACAAGTTGTATCACTTGCAATGTGTGTGCATTTTGTGATATTTACATATGATTACACATATAAATAACAATTTTGCACATAATTGAAAGAAAAATGTCAATGTTCGAAACTATGTGATACAACTATGTGCAATCATATGTAAATATACCACAAAATGCACACACATTGCGAGTGATACAACTTGTAGTGATAATTATTTTAGACTTATAATTGTTATTTGTCCTGTATATGAGTCACTTTGGTGCAACACTTACAGAGAAGAAAGGATATTGGGGAAACTGAAAGGAACTCCCCTGCGATGAGAAGAAAAGGTGGAAGAAACTCCCTTGTCTGGGAAACAACCGTTTAATGAACAGACACATATTGCTGAAATCAAGCAAATGATGCAGCAAGTGCTAGAAGGTTTATCGAAAACAGCACAATTGCCTTGCACAGAGGAAAAGGGTGTCGACCCTATTGTGGGAGTCGAGTTGCATGACGGTGGCGTGGTCTTACCAAATTATTACGTTAACCTAATAGAGGATAATCTTCAAGATTTATAGAGGGTGGATCATGAGGAAAATAATATGAATGGAATGTTGTCAAATGAGATAATTGATATGCATGATGGACATTTGCGTACTGTCCAAGAAGTTGGGGACACGCACAATAACCATGGCCTTGCCTTGGAGGAAACATACGCAAGCGAAGAAACCAAATCTCTTTCGATTTAGTTTCTGGCCATCAAGAACGTGGCGAAAGAGAGTGTATCTTCCTTTGATGATTTGCAAACATTGCCTCCAATACGAGAAGAAGCAGACAAAGTGCATACTTCTCCTAGTAAGATTGCCCAAACATTGGGAGCGGGAGGAATTGTAACAGGCAGAGGAAAGGGAAGAGGAAGAGGTAGAGAAGAAGGAAGAGGAAGAGAAGTTGAAGCCACAGACGTAGAGGATATGCATTTATGCAACGACAACAAAATAAGTACTTGACTTACTGTAGAAAAATTCCTAAGTCACCACATCACTTCATCTTTCGTATGTTTCATTACGAATTGATGTTGACAGCATTATTGATCATAATTGAACCATTATTTGTGTTGTATTTTAATAGTTGTCATTTCAGTGCAAGTTTGCACTAACAAATGTTGTACAATTGTCTTACAGATTTCGGACAAAGTCCTGTCCAAACTGTACAAGTTGGACAAGCGGTTCGTTCAAAGGTTAGACATCGCTTCACTAATTTTAGATGTGTAAGGATGTGTTATGTATTTTATAAATTTATTTTGTGAACAGTGTTCAGTTAGTTCATTGTTTATATTAATAGGAGGAGTTGATGTTAGTTGATTGTCTATATTCATAGGAGGAATTGATGGTAGTGGAGAGCATAGAGATTTTATCAGCGGACGAAGACAAACTTGTTGACTATGTACTTGATGACAGAAAAAATGAAAGGTACAGTTCAGTTTACTACTTGCAATTAACCTATTCCATAGTATTTGTCAAATAAGTTCGATTTTCTATGGATACTTCTTCCCTATAGGGACATTGTTCAGTCTTTGAATCTTTATGGAATGCCATGTGAATGTGCTACCCGACGTGACATGCGCACGCTTAAACCAGAGGCGTGGCTATCCAACACTGTAAGTGTTGGCATCTGACAATGTTCTTTCCACTATATGTGCATGATGGACATTTCCCTGTAGGGACATTATTCTTTCGTATTAAATTTAAACAAATTGGAAATCTTATTTCTCAAGTTGCCTCGTCTCTTACAATGTTCCAACCAATAAATTTGGTCGCGGTTCAATTGACTAACAGACATCAACAAATAAACAAAGACGAGAGGCATACCACTTGGTTCTTTCTAGTATATCTGTCAGTAAGTAAGTGTTTTAGGTTGGTTGTGTATTATAGATGACATATTTTAAAAAATGTTTGGCTGAATGACCTTTACACACTAAACATGCAGACTTTGATACTAAATAAAAATACTTAACCTCTGAACTATGAAAATATCATCAAATCGTATTTTAGACATGACAAATATACTGGTGTGCTTGATACATGTGAGAAATATGACTGTCCATCCCATTAAAGTAAGTAGATTTAATATGAATGTCAATGTAAATATGAAAGTGAGTAGATGTTCGCATGTCCTCTAAACAATGTCTTCACTTGTGTTTATGTGTAGATTTATATGCCTTTCAATTATAGAGAAATACATTGGTTGTGCGTACAAATAGATATGGTAGACCATGTGGCGTACCTATTTGATTCATTGGCATCTGCCACATTGGACGGCAACAAGCTTAACGCAACAAAAATATTGGTGTGCCTTGTTGAATTTGGCAAAACTACTTCCAAACTGTGACATCGTTTACATAAACCAACCGTCTCTTTCTGCATCAAACAATGCATGCCTTACTGCAACTATAGTTTGGAAATGAATATGGTCAAGACGTGCGTAGCTTTAATGTTCGCATGTTAGACAAAAAGCCATTACAACAACTGAACGAGTAATCCACAAATCCTGTGTCACATTTATTTGACTCCTGAATGACTCATTTAACGAACCAACTTATATTTATGAGAAATTTAATGTTACATTTCATTTGTAGCACTTTCGACTATGGGATGTTTGTGATCAAGTACATGCAGTGGCCTAATATACTCAGCAGTCCACATAAGGTACATTCTATCGCTTCATTTCTAATTTTGAAAGAAATTCTTTTATTTCCTACAACTGTAACTGTACCTGATTTCTATTATTCATTTTCTCTACAATGTTTCATCCTTCTATGTGTCGTAAGTTGGTGCTTGACTTCCTTATGGATATGAATAATTCAAAGATCGGTACGTATCTTTCATACATGATTGATTGCAATTACAACAAATAAGGTAGTGATGAGGAATGGGCTACCAGTACGACAGTAATTTGGATGGCCAACCACAGTTCACTTTTTTTTGTAGTAATTGTTTTGCAAAATGGTGTAAATATGAGTCCTCCCGATGTTTAGGAACAATGATGTAAAGATGGATTACTAATTTGTTTGCAGTACAAGTACTATGTAAAGACAAATGAATCAGCTTGTCGCGACAATTTTGAGGTCGCAACTGTGATAATACTAATTTTCCATGCATATTGATTGTACACATAATTCGGATATTTGAGACTGGAACAAACGAAGGACGGTACTAATGTTTGTTCGCTTTTATCATGGCGTGTAAATAGTTACCAAATTGTGCATAGGTTGGATGTGGCAACTCTATCGATCAGTGGAATTATGAGTACGTGTTTGGGTGGGCTGATGTAACCCTATGTCATGAATAAATCGAAGCAAAAACACTTGAATTTGTACAAATCTAATGTGACTGAGCGATGTCTTTCTTTGTGGCTTTGTTTTTGAATGCCATAATTTTCTCTAAAACAAAGCAAAAAAAATAACCTATAGAACAAACAAATAGCAATGACAAGAATGCACCAACAAGGGTCTACCTGTCGACAGGAATTGATGTGGTCAACAAACTGTTGAAATTCTCCTGTTGAACCACCTTACTATTATGTTTCCAACTGTCCATTCACATTCTAGGCTTCACATTGACATGTCAAACTCTGTATTCTGGCAATGACCCTTTCTGCAATCCACCTAGTTAGTCCATACCATATCCTCGTAACTGCTACACCATGTGGGCCCTTACATGTAGTTAAACTAAACTCCTTTCATATGTATAACTGATGGACTCTGGCATTGACTTTGGCACATGTCATATTGTGGTTGATCCATGTGTCGATAGGAACAAACAAGTACAAATTGTACACTGTAAACAATAACATAACACCAATTCCTAATCAATTCCAACTTAAAGCACATAAAAGAGTTTGGTATTATAACTTATAAGAAATAATATTTCATGCTTATGTTTGACTATAAATCATGCTTATTATGAATGTACAGAAAATCCACAACAATTTCAAGTAAACAATTAAACCAAAGTTACCAGGTAACTGATTCAAACTGATTGAAATGCCTGAGAAGTAGGAGTTGGATACTAATTCCAATAAAGAACATGCACCTGGCGATAAGACTTGAAAGTCCTGCCACGGGCGAACTGCATGTACAAGCCACTACATGAACAATCCAAGTATGAAACAACGATACATGTTGTTTTAATAGTACAATACGTATACATGTATGACTAGGAACCAATTTCAAAACAAAACAAGAAACTTAAATATGTTTCTTTGCATTTGATTGAGTGCAATATTTATATCATCAGCTGATTACGAATGCGAAAGTGGGCATGTGCTTAAAGCATGCTGAACTTAATGCTATCCATATAATCCTATGCCATGCCAATAATGGTACGCGGAAGACTCTGCTTACGATGATGGTAAGCTCAATAGTTCGATACATAAGAAGAAAACTGAGCACCTTTTGCTTTCTTCAACAAATTAGGCTTCAAAGAATAGCAAAAGGATCTTGGTTGGACATAGTTTGATACAATGAAACATTGAAGGAATGCACAAGTTGAAGATCTGCCATACAAAACAGAAGAACATTGTGGGTTTGAATGATATAGTTTTCAAAAGAACCTGTTCGTTTAATTATAAAGCTACTCCTGAATTATACAAGAATTATAGACTTCTTAACTTGTGTTGTTGATGATGTTGTCTTATCTTCGGCCAACATCGTGGGTGTTGACATCCATATACTCTTTTTGTAGCCCATTATTGCATGATCTCACACTTCTACCCTATAACTACCACTGTAACTGCCCCCTGACTTTGAATTTTCCAACTCTGCCAAATATTAAATCTACTTTGTCGATCTTCCTTTCCACCATGCTGGCGCATGTCCCTCATCATTATGAGACAAAAATTGATAGAACATTGTCCACTTAACACAAGCACGATCCTTCCCAAGTGGGCCACTAAACCACAACACTTAGCCACTAATTGTAACTGTCCCCCAACTTTAAATCTTCAAACTTTGCCAAATATTCAATCGTCCCTGTCGACCTTCCTTTCCACCATGCTGCCACATGTCCCTCATCATTATGAGCTAAAGTTTCTACAGAAAATTGTCTACTTAACACAATCACGATCCTTTCCAAGTAGGCCACTGAACCACAACACTTGGCCAGTAAGTGGTTCAAAGTTGGTTGCACCATTTTTTGCACATAACCACGTAGTTCATGCCATCTGTTCCTTAGATTGCTTTGGTAATATTTCACTATCAATCCATTATGTATCATTTTTTCACTAGTCCACCTGTTGATAGGTTCATGAACACAAGTACGTCCAAACAATTACACACCAAATTCCGTAACTTAAAAAATGCCTAACCATGTTCAGCTGAAGGATAGACACTGCTCAACAAAAGATAGATGTTGAAAAAGCTATTTTTTTAACCCCAACATTAAGGTTATATTTAAGGAAAATCCATACCCATAACTGGAGAGGGCAACTTACCACTAGAGCGATAACAAAAGCCTACAGTTTTAGCCTGCTACAAACATTACAGCTGAGTACTTACCATATCGTAATTGAAATCTTAATATTTGGATTTCCTTCAATCCAAATCATAGTAAATTTTTCGTTAACCTGAACTATTTTCACAAGCAGTAATTTAATCAACAAATTGAATGTCGGTAAACATCTTAATATTTGAAATACCATTTTTTAATATTGTAATCACTTAAACACAATTGTTGTTCTACATTTACCACAATACACAACTTATTTATATTGAAAACAAAATATACATTTCTAGTTTATAATAATGAAAATGAAAATTGCGTTTTTATTATTATTATTTTTTTAAGTTGACTCATATTTGAAGCTAAATTATGGTTCTTTTTTTTTTTAAATTTATTATTATTATTTTTTCACCTACTTTTGCCAGATTCTGTCAATAGGTGCTCTACTTAATTGAGGACACATGCCAAGTCCACAGTGGATATTTAGTATCAGATGACAACAGTCATCAACTACCATTGAATCTTGCATGCCACCTGGCTTAGATGGTGGAGCAGTTACTGGCACTGATCATGGACTTAGTGGCCAGTCTCCAAGAGGAAACATGAATGAAGTGGGTGTCTGTATCTGTCAATGGAAGGCTAAAAAGACTTGGCGACACATGGCAACTTCAAGGATATACAGTTCGACAGGTAAAAGTAAAAGTTTAATGTGGTTTCAAAACTTAGAAATGACAATACAGTTATAGAAGTTGCACAGCAGCAATTGGAGATTCAGCACATCATGGAGTCATGGGAAAGAAGAGCTATAGAGGCCAGAAGGTTTGCAAAGAGAGAGGACATCAACAACACTACATCAACTTACATTCTACATTTAATAGTAGTTCAAATTGTAACTTACGAGTAGTTTTTTCTCTTATAATTTGTACTTTGTAACTGAGTGAACTTTGCTAATTTCAACCTCAAATCACGAAAGGTTTATTTTTTCTAATTTGTTACCATCAGCTCATATTAGAAAGTTCATTTCACTTGTTTACTTTGTTACCATCAATTCATTCAAACAAGTCATCATCATTTTCAAGCATTCAAACCAATACCACAATTGCTTGATTGTTCTTCTTTAGATTGTCATATTTGAATTACTGCTTGGTTGTTGTCGATATAGGCCCACCATAATTTTACTAACAATTTCCCCATCACTTTCATAGTTAACATGAAATTATTTCACAACTCATGTTCGTAATTTGTAAGTCATATACCAATCGGCTTAGACATAAAGTAAACTAGTTCGTTGGGCTAATTTGTCCAACTAATACCCAAAAATTAATTGGCACTTGGATTATATAGAAAATGCATGTGTTGGGATGTAATTTTGAAAAACCACATGGACAAATTCCATATTTTAATTAGAAGCCAAAATATAATACTAATTTACCGAAATAAGTCATAACAAATCAATACGAAGCAAAAACACATCATTAGTTGTCAACCACACCGCAGCAACCCTTCAGTTAGGTCCAATCAAATTTGGAACAAAAACAAGCAACCCTCAATAGGAATTTTGGAATACAGACATAAGTCAATTTCTAACCCAAAACAATACACAAACAACAGACACCTATATATATCTCACATTCATTTAGTTATGAAAATGACAAGTCACTGCAAACAAAAATGACAAAATCACTCTAAATAATATGCAAAATAATTGTTCCTGGCCTTGTACATAAGCAGCATTGTGCCATTTCTTGGCCTTGTACATTAGCAATTATTTACACGTTATGTACAACAATCCGTGCAAAATCATAACTACGGACATATCTACTTTGTTCTTGCCAATGATGTGTTTCAGAAGCTAGTACTGTGTACCGAATAAATTAAGGAAATAAGTAAATCATACAATTACCTGATTCACCTCATCAATTGTGATCGAATCATTTTTGCACACTTGTGCTTCAACACTACCGTATTGGCCTACAGGCTGTTTTGAATCAGGAGAAACATCAAAAAATAGACGTCGTTGCTTAATGTGCGGTGTACTTGAATCCACCAACCTAGTTTGCAACGAATGGGTGATGAGTCCGCATTGTACTCATGGTCATTGATGTGGGTTGTATTTATAGCTGAGTTACCAACCATTGTTCGGCTAAACTGAAGCTTAGGACACGTTCACTTCGTATGGCCAATGCATTTGCAATTCCCTCATTTTCTTGGTCTTTGACAGTTGGACAAGGCCCATCGCGAGTTCCCTTTTATCTTCACAAGATCAGGATCTTCTACTCCAAATTGTCGTGGAATTAAATGTTTCCATTTGTCTCCATCCCCATCGTTGCGATTCCTCTCATATAACCCCTTCATTCGGCTCGTCATCGGAAGACATGCATCCCTAGTCTCTTTGAAACCTTCGGTTGATTGCGAGGCATAGAAACACATTTCATTATAAGAAGAACTCAATATCTCATACCGAGCAGTTTGTGTTGTAATGCTATCAATTGAGGGTTGGCGCCATAACTGGCCATCCTTATTTGCAGCCCTTGTCCATCTATGCAGCACATAAGTTGGGGGATTTTGCGTTAAATTTTTAGGTTTTATAACACATATCATGTGACAGCAAGGTAGCCCGAATGACTCAAACTTCATGCAAGAACATATCATTGCGGTATCCATTGGATTGTGTGTTACTATCCACGATCTATCCTTCACCTTGTACTTATAAATATAGTAGCATTTCTGACCATCCAGCAAAAAGAACACGTCCTTCACATTCAACTTTCTCTCTTCTAAGATTTCATCACGAAACATTTTAAATATATTTCGGGTGAATAGGTAAGCTCCGTGTCTCTCTTTATATCTTGCAATGGAGTAATCAATACCGAAAAAGGATTATTTGTTTCGGCATCATCTCTAACCTCATTATACCTTATCCTTGCAAGGGCCCGATCATAGTGCCTAACAAATTCATATAGCTTCAATTTATGTTGGAGGAAGGGATTAAATAAGCATGCATACTCTCCAAGTGTTGAGTGCTCTTCATCCCAGCAAAGAAATGGCCACGCCTATATGTGTCGGTCCACATATGACGCTTCTCATATGTCTGCAGCACTAGCTGTTGTTTTCAAGTCCAAATTTTTCGACCATTCTCATCAAACCATCCTCAAACTTTGCCTCATCCGTTTTCATCTCCATGCACTGCTTGAAAGCATGTAGAAAGCCACTTTTGTGAACATTTGACACATCATTTTTTCCAAGATGCCAATTACATAATCGATATCTTATGTCTGAAAATACTCTTCTGATTGCTTCTTGTATCACCTTATCTATTAGTACGGACACATACTTTATTGTCCATCGCCTCTATAAATGTTTCCAAAACCCATGTGTATGTATCAATTATCTCATTAGCTAGCAAAACACATGCAAATATCATGGTCGTGAAGTGATTAGTCACACCAACTAACATGACAAAAGGATTCTTATACGCATTGGTACAATAAGTTGAGCCAAATATCAACACATCACCAAACTTTACATAGTCAGCCTGCGATTTCAAATCTGTCCAAAACAGATTTTGTAACTTGTTATCCGTACACACATCATATTTGTAAAAAAAAGGTGGGTCAATATCAAGTTTTGTACATAGGTAAACCAAAGCACCCTGTGCATCACCATCCTCAACTTTTGCTCTACGTTCGGCTTGAATGTGGTTGTGCAGATCCGTACGGATGAAACCAACATTTTCATAACACCCAAATTGATTTACCATATAGTCCATGATTTGACTAGTCTTCACACCGATGTTGCACGTAGTCATTGCTTGAGCCTTGTCAGCGCTGTTTAAATCCCGATGTGACCTCAGATACATCACACAGTGTTGTTCCGCCAATTCATGGTTATGGTCTGCGATAAAGTGAGTCACAACATACTTTCCCCTTCACCAGCCTCTAAATCATACCGTATGCGAAATTGTGCTTTGCAACCTACTCTTATTAGTGCCTTGGGACCTCTTCTCTTCTCTACAACACGATCCAAGTATTTTGGTAATCTTTGATATTCCCTTGAACATAACCATAACCTACTAACAACCTTTCCTTGTTTATTTGTGTTAAATATGGATTTCCGTATAATAAATCCATTAGCTTTAATATACGCATTGTAGAAAGTTTCTCCATCTTCGACCGAATCAAATTTCTGTTCCAGAACAGCACATTCAACCTCACCAACCATGTCATCGGCATGAGCATCGTCAACCATTTCTTGTTTCACATCGCCTCAGCCGTCTTCAACATTTATGTTGGTTACTTATTCATTGCGCCGACCAGCTTTGCAACCATGACAACGTTCCGCGCAACTTTCATTGATCAAACGAATGTCATCTGCTTCATTTGGAATGTCATAATCAACATCTTCACTTTTTACTTCGGCTGGGGCCATACTGACGACTAAAAAATGTTAACGTAAACACAAACATGACATTTTAACACGGTTGGATTGTTTGTGGAAACACAAACACTCAATTGAGAGAGAGAGAGAGAGCGGTTACTTGGCGATGGAGGGGTTTCGGTTTGAGCGAAGCGTAGATGGGCTAAAGCTAGGAAGCACGGATACCGATACGGGATACGAGTATGATACGATACGGATACGGTGCTACGATAAAATTTGAAAAACTAGGATACAGGTATGACATGGATACGTTGGTAAAAAAATATTATTTTTATAATTTTTAATAATATAGCATGTATAAAAATAAAAAATAAAAAAAGAAGAGTCAAAATTCACCTAATAACACAAATTCTGAAAATTTAAATTTTAAATAAAAAAGAGCTAAAAAAAAGAAAAAAAAAAAGAAGTCCGAACTATTATCCTAATATCTCAAAACATAAGAAAAACAAAAAATAAAATAAAATAAAAATCAAAACAGGAACTAGGAGAGAGAGAAACAGTGATATTGAACAAAAGGGACTGAGTGGATCGAGCAAGAGGGACTGAGAGATCAAGCGAGAGGGAAAGAGAGAGACCAAGAGATTGAGCGAGGAGGAGAGAGAGAGAGGAAGCGAAAGGGAAAGGGAAAGGGAGAGAGGACGAACTTGATTGACGATGACTCCTCGTCCTCCTTGCTGCTGCCTGCTGTTCGCGAACCTTCCTTGCGATAGAGACGATAGAGACGACGACTCCTTCTCTTGCTGCAGCTGTTCGCGAACTTAGGGCTTAGAGGTTGGTTGAATTTTTTTTTTTTTTTGGTTTTATTTTACATTATTTTGTTATTTTACAGTTTAACCCCATTAGAAGTTTTTGAAATTATTTTTTCACCCCGCCGTATCCCGAAAGTGTCCTGAACATATCTTAAAGTATCCTAGCGTATCCCAAACGTATCTGAAATTCAAAAAATTAAAAAAAAATATATGGGATACCTCTTTGTCGTATCTGATACATATCCCGCCGTATCGGACACGTATCCATATCCGATACGTATTCGACACGCGTACGGGGACAGTTTTGGAGTATCCGTGCTTCATAGGGTTGAAGTTAGTATGAGGGTTTAGTTGAGGAAAAATTGCTGAAGTGAAGAAGCTAGAGAGAGAGAGATAGAGAGAGGGAGACAGCTCCATACCAGATATTTAGTTGGAGAGAACGCCTTCACTTCAATAATGGAACCCCACAGAGCCTTGTAGTTCCGTTGTCACTGGAAATCAAGGGTTATATTGTTCTCTACAGAGCTTTTTCAATGGAACCCAACAAGGATTTGTCCTTGTTAATGAAAATCAAGGGTTACACACTCAACCTTATAGAGATGAAGACACTAAGAGAGAGAGAGAGAGAGAGAGAGAGAGAGAGAGAGAGAGAGAATAGAAAGAATAAGGAAAGTGGGATGCAATCATGCAAATAAGAGGATTAACCGGTTGCCCCGATTTTACATTTTTTACGATTAAACAATTCAATGATCTTGATCAATTATTGTAATCTAACGGCTAAAAATTGGATTGCATATGATATGCAACCTTAAAAAGGTTGCACACTTAAATAGCTCCCAACCTACAATAGTAAAATTCATCGAAGTTTAAATGTTACATATTTGAATTATTAATATATATTTTATTAATTTATTTATTCATATTATTTTATAATTTTATATGAATTTATTTATTTTTATATATTTTAAGTGTTTATTTAAATTGTTATATATTTTATATATATATATATATATTATATTTTAGAAAAAAATTAGTGATAAATCTAATCTAACAAAGGTATAAGGCATTAAATCCAATAGATATTTTTGTTAGTGAAAGATCCACTATTTGTGAAATAATTTGATGATAAATCTTTTTTTTTTGTTTTTTTTTTGTTTTGAATGATATTTCGTTTTTAATTTTATCATTTAATTTATTTATTAACTTTTATTTATCTATTGACTTTCGTTGATTATTTGTTCAAATTTTTTTCTATCTGTTAAATTTTTTTCCTTAGATAGTTCAAAATTTTTTTTATCTGTTCAAATTCCCCTATCTATTCAAAATTCTTCATATCTATTTAATTTTTTTTTTCCATATTTCTTCAATTTGTTCCCTATCTGTTTAAAATTTTCCCTATATCTATTCATTTTTTTCCCTTATCTGTCTAAATTTTAGTATATATTTAATTTTTTTTAAGAGTGCAACTCGAGCAGATTCGGTCAGGTTGAAAGGTTGTCCAAGCCCAGCCCAAGTTGTGCTAAGATCTGCCCAGGCCCGCCCAAGCCTGAATTGTAACCCAAGGTTGTATGCACAAACCTGACCCGAGTTAAACCCGAATTGCCCGAGTTTTTTGAATTACCCAAATCGTATTTTTTATTTTTATTTTTTTACAGCTACATTATTAAATTATTAAAATTTGACTCTATTTATATATTTTTTTTAGGGGGATGCACCAATAAATCCCAAATTTGTATCTTGTAATCCATTTGGTCCTATGAATTTTCTTATGAACCGTTAGGTCCTATCACAATGTTAATGACCATTAAACATCAAACACATCATCGTCAAAACAACATCATCATCATCAAAACTACTTCAAACATCACATTAAACATTATTCATCATCATCAAATATTAAACATTAAACATCATCATCAACATTAAACATTAAACATCATTAAACATTAAACATTAAACATTATTCATCATCAACATTAAACATTAAACATCAAACATAAAACATTATTCTTTAACATTAAATATTATTCATCATCATCAAACATTAAACATAAAACATTAATTTTTATTACACAAAATACATCAGTTTAATTTACATTACACAGGCACATTCAAAATAAATTCCATTTTTCAATAATGTAAACCTCCAAGGACTCCACAAATCCTTTGTCGTTAGTTCCAAGCAATTGGTCAGGATCCACCACCACCCCCATCCCCATCCCCATCGACGCCGCCACCCCATCACCACACAGATTTGGATCCAATTCCAACGACCACCAACACCAACACCATTACCATCACCATCACGACGGCAGAAGGGCGGCGAAACCTCATCGCAAAACCCGACGATCTCTCTCTACGAGGTGATTACGACGCTGATCGTCGTCAAGTCTTCTGAGAGACGGTGTTGGAGAGGAGGAGGCCATGGCGGCGGAGGTCGATCGGGAGGTTGGGGAGAGGAGAGGAGAGGAGAGGAGTAGGGTTAGGGTTAGGGTGGGGGAAGAAGAAGAAATAGGAAGAGTGGAGAAGGAAACCCAAACATGGTTCTGCGAAGTGGTCCTATGAATTCTAAATACAATTGATGATTTGTGAATGATAAAATGTTAACAGAGAGTGATGAGCAATGGACCAACGGTGATGGGGGGTTTCTGTTTGGAGTCCTAGATTAAGCATTGTTGAGTTCAGAAAACTGGGGATGAACCAATAAATTCTAAATTTTTAATGTTTAATGTTTGATGATGATGAATAATGTTTAATGTTGAAGAATAATCTTAATGTTTTGATGATGTTAATGATGTTTTTGATGTTGCTGATGTAAATAGTGGGACTAAATGGTGCATAAGAAAATTGGTAGGACTAAATGGTTTAACTTTTTACCACATAGGATTTACTGGTAATTTTTCCTTTTTTTTATATATATAGAAAATCATTAATACCATTAAAATAAATAATTTATATAATGTAAAAAATACCGCTATAATAGTCTTTACAATTTATAAGTGAAAATGAAACAAAAAATAGTAAGATTTTATATTATTTGTATATATAATAAATATTCAATATGATTTAATAATCTAAATTACTTTAATATCATGTAATGACTAATAATTTATATATATTTAATATTTTTATATATCTATATATGTATAATTCGAGTTTTGAATTGCTCGGATTGTTTGATATCTTTGTCCAAGCCCGTTCAAATTTAATTCGAACTTTTAAATTTTTGCCCAAACCCGAACCGAATTCAAAAATATCGGGTATGTTTGGTTGGAGTTTGAGAGATGAGTTTTAGAAAAAAATTTCTAAAAAGTTATTTGGTTTGAAAATTTTCTCAAAAAATTTTCAAAATCACTTTATCTCTCTTACACATCAATCAATTACTTTTTCTCTCTCCTCTCTCCTTCTCAATTACAACAAAATATCAAATCATCCCAAACTCCCACAAAAAAATTCTCTCAAAATATACAACCAAATAAACCAAAAAATTTCTAAAACAACTCTCTCAAATTTTTTTCAAAAACAACTCTCCCAAAATAAACCAAACAAGTCCATCTTATCAAAACCCTAAAAAAATTCGGACTAGATTCAAATTATTTAAGTTGAACCCGCTCAAGGTGAGCCCCTAATTTTTTTGCTTACCTGCTAAAATCTAATTCTATTTGTGTCCAAATCTATCTGTTTAATTTTTAAACACCAGATCCAATCTCTCTCCTCTCATCTCCCTCGTCGGTTCTAGTGCTTTGAATGTCCATCCAAAGAAGAATATATCAAACCTATATGTTCTACACTCTCTTCCCGAACCGAACAAGAAATCCAATTTCATCCAAAACAACACACATTTCTACAACAAATATTTTCAAAAAAAAAAAAAAAACCATAACAATTAAATTAACACCACCACAACAACAATAATAAAGAACAAGATCTACCAAAAAAATAAAAAAAGTATGAGATCACGGATCTAGAATGTGTGTGTTTGTGGGGTTGAATCACCATTAAACTATATCACTCATCAGATCTGATGAGTGAAGGATACACATTTATACATACATATATATATATAGAGAGAGAGAGAGAGTCGCAACAAGAGGGTGCAAATCAAGAAATAGAGGGTGTAGATCAAGAGAACAATAAGTGCAATAGACAACTTCCCAAACAATTGACTCCGCCGTTGAGTTCCTGCTTCAACTAGTGCGATAGTGCCCTCCCATTCTTCATCCTCCTCTCTTCAACGTCGTCGATCTATCCCCAGGCTCAGGTCTACAATTCAATAGCAGATTCAAAGCAATCAAAGAAAACAAAATCATAAATTTCTCTCTCTCTCTCTCTCTCTCTCGTGGCTTTCGAGTTGTTTCCAATGACACAGAATGTACCATTTGAAGTGTGTGATCTACTCCACCAAGAGAGAAGAAGAGTCCTCCATGGAAATGGAGACGATCACACCAGTCCCGACACTTCGTATGTCTCCAACGACGGTGCCGTAGAATGAGGTTTTACGACTAGATCAGGGAAGAAAGAGGAGGAAATCGGAGGGAAGAAACCCTAGATTCTCAATTTGTTGAGACTTGTTGCGGATGTAGATCGCCTGTTGGTCGATTTGGTGAGATTCGAAAAAATAGAGCTCGATTGAAGGCTTTAGTCGCTTCTAGGAGGTTAACGAAGCTGGAAATATTGGAACCCACATTAGATCTGGATCGGCATGGGTTTAAGGTTAGGGTTTCGAATGAGAAATATTTGAGAATCGACGTGTGAGTTAGGATTTGAGAGCATCGACGGAGAGCGAGAGGGAGACGGAGACGAAAGGGACAGCGGTGATGCTGGTCAGTCAACGATACGACAGCGATGACGGAGTTGAGGAGGACAGAGAGAGGGAGAGACAAAGGGTATGTTTGGTTTGTGTTTGGGAGATGTGTTTTAGAGATAAAAAGTACGAAAACATGTTTGGTTTGGTTTTTTTTAAAAGATGTTTTGGAAAATGATTTTGAGAGAGAGTTTTGGAAAAAGTGATTGATTTGATATGTGTGAGAGAGAGATTTGTTTGGAAAACATGTTTGGTTTAGAAGTTTTGGGAAATTTTTTTGGGAAACATGTTTGGTTTGAGTTTTTTTGAAAACTCATTTGTAGAGAAATTTTTTCAAAATTTTTTCAGAGATTCAAACCAAACGAACCCAAAGACTGAGGAGTTGTTTGCGATGTTTTAAATAAGTATATTTTTTGATTTTTTTATAAAATATGAGTTAGGTTTGAAATGATACGATAAAAATGTGATGTGATTTAAATAAAATAATGTGAATTAAATATGATCATAACTTTTTAATTTTTTAATTTTTTTAAGAGATGCCAAACAAGATCTTAGGATTTGAGGCTCAAATAATCATGATTACAAAATATATATATACACGGATATTTTCATCATCTTAAACACAAATTATTTTAAATTATAGACTTTTAATCAAACAAAATTTAATTTGGATTGGACATAACACCTATATTTTAGGAGTGTATTAGAAAGTTGATAAAAAATTAATTTTTTGATTTTTTTAAATTTATTTTGTTTTTTTTGAATAAAAATATATGAGATGTAATATGGTCTAAAATGAATAAAAAAATTAAAAATTGGTTTTTTTTGTGCTTTCCAAAAAATCACTTAATGCCTCGTTTGGGGAGTTGCTATTTTAACTAAAAAGTTAAAAAATTATTAAAAGTTGTCACATCACTTCTCTATTTTTCTGCACATCTTTTCACACAAAGTCAAAAAATTACTAAAATAATCTGTTCCCAAATGAGGCCTTAGTATAATTTATATTATATTAAATTATTTTAATAATATTATATAAATAATAAAAATAATAAATAAGTAAAATCTGTAGGCGGCAAACTGCAATGGACAATACATGCGTGTATATATTACTAGTGATTTGGCCGCGTGCAAGGCACGCTAACAAATGCCCATTATTGGCATTTATTGGTGCCCATTATAAGAAAAATTTAATTTACAGAAATCAGAAAAGATGGATGCATAGATATAAGCCTACTTGGAAAATGTAGATAGCCAAGTGTCATAGAAGAATGAACACTTGGAAAATAATTCACACAAATAGGCTAAAACTACTTGAGAAGAAGATTAAAACAATACTTACAAAAAGAAATGTTTATCGACAATCTATAAATAGAAGTGTGCTGGATTTGTAATCTGCATTATCCACATAACACAACTAATAAACAATGCTAAAGACAATGTAACCATGTACTATAGAAAATAACCAATTCATTCAAATGCCCCATTTTTTCATGTACAAACTTTCCATTTTTCAAGCTTTCTTATCTAATAAGTTTAGTCTTCACTTCTTTCCAAAGGCATGAACTGCAGAAAGTAAATTAAATCCCTAGTCAATATAAAGGGTTAGACATAGGGATTGAAATCTTCCATTACAACTATGTAATGGAGATGATCTGAATCTCACACCCAAAGATAATTCAACAATCAATAGGATTAGTAATTTCAGAACTAATGATTTCAAAACTAATGATTAATCAGTAAACAAGAAATGAATATTGTTAGTTAAGCAGAAAACAAAGTAACAAGGTCAATGAAAAACTTTGAATCAAAAGGTGTTAATAGGAAAGGAGGCTCATAAATTCCCAAGCCGTGAATTTACTTGTTCATTCTTAATATATTTATGTACTAAGAACCATTCCCTTAATAACCTTGTGCTCAAACAAATTGAACAAAATGGTAAAATGAATGTTGACAATCTTTGCAAATACATAGAATCTTGTAAGGATACTCCGCATTATTGTAGCCACATTCACAAAATTTCGTATGGTTGCCATGTAATTGTGTAGCTCAACCAATTTACAAGAAAAAAACACAAAAAAGAAAAGAAAAAAAAAGTGTTTACAATTAAGATGCACCCAATCTTTGTCTATCATCATAATACCGCAATGTAGCTTGTTTCTGGTATTACCAAATCAAAAAGTTTGATGGAAATATATTCAATCTCTTTTAATCCTCTACCAATGTCAGTGTGATTTTTGATTTCACATTTTGGATACAACTTAGTAAAGGAGTTAAATGGTTTTTGAAAACTAACATTGATATAGACCTATTAGAAGCAGCAACATTTTTATTTTAATAATAATAGTAATAATAATAATCATGTAATTACTAAAGCATATTCAAGTGTGGGAAGCAGACACTATCTCACTTCAAGTCAATTGCTACAATTCAAAATTCTAAAACATAAACTTCCTAATAACTTGTCATGATTAAATAGAACTCTTAAAATCTAGCAATTGAAGAATTGATAATGAAGGCCTCCAAGTGTAACAAAATCTAATTGCCAAGGTTAATAGGATGTGTACGTAGAAATGAAATAAAACAAAAAAATAATGAAATTTCTAATTAGAACCTATACAATTGTCAAAGAAATAGATGCACAATTCCAATGACATTTAGATTATCAAGTGTTACCATAACATTTCATCAAAATACTTTGCAAAATTCTTTACAAAAATTTAGCATCATCAAATTAGAGCCCTAATGAATCACTTTTTTTTGTAATCTAGGAAAAATAGTGGCAGTGGCATGTGGTTCACAATGATCAGCTACTTTCAATGATATTAAAACAAATTGGAGGAAATCAAACATAGTTTGCAAACATGGACCAGTGTATCTTAATACCTCATGCATAACAATACAGAAGAAATCAATATTAAGCCATAGAATACCTTCAAAAAACGGGAAAAAAAAAATCAATTTAACATTGTAATGGAGAATTGAAATGCAGGTCTTGAGAAGGAAATTTTTTCAAACATAACAACTCAAACCTAGTGAGCTGAGGATTCTCCACACAAGATAATGGAATGACCCTTCAACCATGAAACACGCAACAATATGGCAATGTTTCTTCACCAAATAGGGAGGGGGTAAACATAGAAACAACAAACAAGAGAGTAAAGGTCAATCTTGATACACGTAAATATTATATGAAAAAAAAGGCAAAAAGAATAAACAAACCTTTTGAATTGAAGAAAAACAAAAATGGAACCATAGAAGACTTGGGGAGAGCTAGAAATGAAAAAAAAAGATTGGACCTTTAACCATTCAAATCAACGTTTAAAAGTGATCTTAAGAAATAGTTGAGGTTTATTGAACTTTTGACACAGATGATATATTTTTCAATTTAATCAAAGGAATAAAAACGCAATACAAAGGTAGACTATAATAAAAAAATAAAAAATAAAATGAAAAGAATGTAATGTCAAAAGGACGTTGTAAGCTTTGCAACCAAAAAGCAATTGGCGCTAATGATTTACGATTAATTTGATCATGTGTTAGATTGGTAAGCAAACTAAAGTATCTTGGGTAGATGATGCTACTTTAAATACATTCTTGGCTAATGTTGTTAATCAAAAGAAAAGGGGAGGAGAATGGAACATTATACTCTGACTAAGCATCAACCAACATAACACCTAACTAAAATCAATAAAATAAGTTCTTAACTAATATTACATAACACCTAATCTTCCAGATTACAAACACCCATAAGTCATGATCAAACACAAAAATAAAAAGCTAACCCAGAGATAAGAAAAATTAAATTTTGATAATAAAAAAAACAAAAAAAAAAAAAATCCAACCAAAATGCTTTTAAGTAATTAGGTCAATTTACAAATTTTCCAAAATAATTGAATTGCATCAAATCAAAATGCAAAAGCAAGAAAGAAATTAGCTCACACAAAATTATTTCCTGCAATATACACAAGTGAATTTCAAATGAATAAATATATATATATATATTCACATAATTTATTACAATGATTACATAATAACACATTATCTACACTATATATATACATTTTTTCATTTTTTATTTGTAAATTCTTAAGTAATACTTGTCTCTCTATCTCTAAATAGAAACCCATAAAGTCATCAAATCAAATAAATTGTTCAGTTAACATAAGTGGATGAAAAGAAACAGAGCCAGAGACAGAGTGAACCACCACCGTTTGTTTACATGTCATATGATCTACCAATCAATAAAATCTAATTAGTTTTGAGACCGAATAGCTTAAATTTCGTAACTCGATCAATGTCTACATTTCCACCTGAGCAGTGGATCCTTTCTTCATCCTCAATCTTGAGATGTTCACTCCATACAAGCTCATGTTATTCACAAACAATTTTTCTTGCTCATCATCCCCACAGGCTCCAATTATACCACAAGAGACCCCAAAGCCAGCAGCCAAGCCTCTAATAGTATTAGCAACACTGTCCCCGGCTATCGTCTTTACGGGGGATGAATCATCAGGGGATGAGAGAATATGAATTTTCACTTCACTCAATATATGCTCATGCTCTTCAATTTCAACCTACTTGGGATAAATAGAAACAAATTATATTTTACACAACCTACCAATTGAATTTCGTCATAGTTGGGATCTTCGACATACAAAAAACAAATGTTACATTACAGTGATATATTTGATACAACATTGTAAAAGCACTTGATGAAAAGAAGTCAACAGACCAATCTAGTAAATATAAGTACAAAAGAGAAGATCAAATCTAAAAAATTAAATGCTAAAAATTTACAAACCAAATACCATGCACAACAACCAAATAAAGCTGTTATTAAATGCTCCAATGTTTAAAAGGCATACTAAAAATAGCATTCTCTTTGTATGCCCACTAATGCCACCATGGGTAAAATATAATTTCGTAGTTTGCTTACACAAAGTAACCATTTCTGCCAATTCTACAAAATCCCAATGACCATAAGGTTGCATTTGGATTTATCAGTGTGAAAAGAATGGATTTGGCATTAATAATTTGACGGAGTATTAGCCGTCAATTCAATGTAATATTTTAGATTTAGATGTCAAGAATGGGTTTGAGAACTTTATATTAATGCATTTCAAGTAACAAATTTTCACCAAGTTATTTTAATCCCTTCCATAAAAGATTCTATTTGAACAAGAATCTCTACAAAATACAACTTGCAGCATATACTTTAGACTCATCAATCTACCTTCTAGAGCTAATCTTCTTATAATTTTATAAAATTCACACCTCAAATCCCTTCATTTGAAATTCACTCATCCAAATGGAGCCTAAGGGTTTAGTGGGTGCCATTCACAGATTTAATTTTTGACAACAGTCAATTCAGCTCAGTAAAAAACATAGTCAGACATCATGAACACAACAGAAACATAATAATAATAATAATAATAATAATAATAATATTAATTCCTTTGATTTTACAGATGTAAAAGCATAATTAAAAACTGAAATCTTGAAAAATCTTGGGTTACCGGGAAGGAGCCACCAGACTCGCCGGAAATTTGAGAAAGTAGAGACCAATCGACCTTGGCTATGTGGTCGATGAGGGCAGAGGGTTGGAGCCCTAGTATCACCGGAGTATTAACAGCACCTGAATCTCCTCCACCATTGCAGTGGTTGTTAGACAGGTATTCCAGAATATGATCAACAAAATTAATTTTTTAGCTCAAATTGAAAGCCAAATTGCAGAATAAAAATGAAAAAAATTTAATTAAATTAACTAATGAGAAAGAAAAAGAACACAGAACCAAAGAAAATTAAAACAATAATAAAATTGAAACCCTAATGAAAAACAAGAAGCCACAAAATATACGAAGAAACATCATGCAAACAATAATAAAAAGAACAAAACCCCAACTAATTAATGTAACCAAAGAAAATTAAAACACTTTACAAACCCTAAGCTGGATCAAAATGAACCTAAAATCGAAATACCTAACATTCTTCATCTATGTCTTTACCTTAATAGAAGCTTGTCGTATTCTTCCATCCTGGCTCAATTTTCGTTTGATTATTTGGTGAACACTATGAATACCCACAAAATCAAACAAATCGGCACCACAGAGGAGACGTCATCCGTGGTCGCCAGAGGAGAAAGGAGGGAGGAGATCGGTGAGAGGAGAGAGGAGGGAGGAGATCGGTGAGAGTAGGGAGGAGGTGCTGGAATATCAGGGTTTGTGGAGGGAGATCGGCTTTGAGAAGAGAAGGGAGGGTTTGTTTTTGGGTGGATAAGAGAAGGGAGGGTTATCTGGACAGATTATATAGAGAGAGAGTGGGTACATGGATCGTTTGATTTGATAAACAGCTGTATGTAATTTGAAGATATTTTTCCGTCAATACCCTGACATCCAAAGAAGCAAAGTTATAAAGCACAAGGGTAAAATTGACTTTTCAACTATTACAAAACACTATTCATATGTGGCTGAAATTACTGTTCACGTTGGATTCGTGCTTTATATATATTTTATAGATATAATTATATATATTGTTGTAACAATAAAAAGTAAAAAAAACATAATAAAAGGAAAATAAAGAAAACAACAAAAGCAATAAATTAGGGAGACACCCAATAACCACCTGTCAATATCTACACTTGGGAATGGCTTTTTTCTAGTCTAATCACAAATTAGAGGATGTTGTTGGATTCATGAAGACTTATCACAAGTTCTGTTTGGATAATTTGAACTGTTGAATGTGTATAATTCGTTGAGTATTATATGTCTGCAAACAATTACGTTGATCGGATATCGATAATTATGTGATCAAATCAGTTTTGTATGGAAAAAAAAAATGAACGGTAAAAAATATATGGCTTACAAAAATCTAATTTGATCACATAGCAATCGACATCCGATCAATGTTTTTTTATAAGAATATATTACTCGACGAGTTCTACATATTAAACGGTTCAGATTATCAAAACGGGACTTGTGGTGGGCCCTTACAGGCCCAACAGTACCATCTAATTCGATCACAAACTGGAGGGTATATGCTATAATATTATATTATTTTATTATTTATTTATCTTATTTGTATTTGGAAGAAGTGCATGTAAGTGGAAGTTGAAAAAAAAAAATTATAAATACATAGGTGGTGTAAATATATCTGTGGTGAGGTATAAATAAAAGATTGTGAAAATATAAGTACGTGTTGGTAATTTTTTTTTCCAACTCCCACTTACATGTATTTTCCTTTTCTATTTTGCAAATTGCTCTTGGTCAAAAAAAAAAAAAAAAAGCTCGAGGGCTCCAACAAGGAGCAACACAAAGTGATAAAGAGCAACACAAAATGATAAAAATTAATCTCTCCCATATATTAGAGTAGTGTGTTCACAATTATGTAAATTAACATTTTTCTTGTTAGGTTACAGATAAAATCCTAACCTAGTAATTGGGGTTTATTGTATTTAGTATTTTTAGTTTTGATTTGATTTGGATAAATTGTATAACTTTTAGGCCTTTTTGTGCAATATATATTTTATTTAAATCATGTTATATAATTATTTTCACTACTTTGTATTAAAATTGTTAAACAAGTCATACCTAGTAAGACGGGTCATGCATCTACTATAGTTTAATGTAGTTTGGTAGTGACGATTCATGTTAAGAGAAAATGATTCGTGCTTTCGTGTTGTAATATACAAATCCTCTTGACGATGCATTTTTAATGTACTTACATCACAATATCCAAATTATGATTTTCTAAAAGCTAATACAATAACCCTAATTATAACGTTAATGGTGGATTCGAAGCCCTGAGAATTTTTTTATTTGATTTTATTTCTTTTAGTTTTATTGTTTTCAAAATCAAACTTTAAATTACTTTAATTATTATTTTTGAATCAACAAAACTCGACCCTATGGAACAATACCTAATCTTAACCATTGTTCTACGGAATAGTAATTATTATCTAGTTTTAAATGGAATATTTTGATGCGTAAACAAAAACATCAAAAACATTATTCTCTCATTAATATTTGGAGAAATAACAAATCAATGCAATTTAAAAAAAATAATTTACAAATCAATGATATACTTTATAAATTTTAATGACGTAATGTATAAATTTTTTCATGAATATATAATTATTTTAAAAAAAATGCCTCTGATTTGCAATTTTTCCTTAATATTTTGCCCAATGTCTCTCTTTATTCTTGAAAGCTTTTTAAATTAATAACACATTATCAATATGAAACTCTGCCCTAATGTCTTTCTTTATTCTTCAAAGCTTTTTAAATTAATAACATATTATCAATATGAAACTCTAACTAGTTGAGAAATAAAAGTTGAATCTCATACAAATAGAGTTGGTATGATCTTTTTAGGGTCAATTATACTTTATTTTTAAGGGAAATTTCTATTTCCATATACTTAATTGGCTTATCAATACATACACCTATTAATTTGATTATTAACTAATTTTCTCACTCTACACATTTAAAGTTACAATTACACCATTCACTCATAACCATTGTACACATACCACTTTACCCTTCTTTCCACACACTTTCTAAGACCCTACTTCCACATTTGCAGTTCCACCCATACAAAAGTGAAGACCAAAGTTAGTGAAATTTGATCGAAACTTGTCCGTGGCTGGGCGGTTGATGAGCTCCACTGGTGCCTCGGTGGTGGGTCCCTTCCTTTGGGTTGGGTTAAATCAGGCTCGTAACCAGTTACTCCAGAGCCTGGGCCTACGGATGTAGTGATGACACCTCAGAACATTCTTTTTTTCTAATAAAAAATAAAAAAAAAAGTTAGTGAAATTTCCTCCATTGAACCTCCATTGAAAATCATTGAAAACCCTTATTGAAGGAAATGATTTTTACCTTGTGGAAATAGTTTCTTTTACCTTTTTTTATGGTTTTTTTTTCCACTTTTGTTGTATCGTGTGCATGTCAGTTACAGAACACAACAATAATGCAAAACAAATATGGCGAAATCTAGAAAACCGAGTTGGAAGGGTTGGGTTTATCGAATGAGTTCAATGAATGCAAAACTCTAATAATTTTTATCCTAGTTAACAAAAGACCAGTAGAGAAATTTCATAGTCCATGATTAAACAATAAGCTTGAAATAATAGCAGTTCTTAACAACTGCCACATTCTTCAAGTAAAAAAGAACAAGAAAATTACAAGATGAAAAGTGAGAACTCCGATTGGCATCAATGATAACAATGGTAAAGATGTTGAAACTTATGTGTATTTACAAATGTGGAGATATATTTTCTAAGTACCAACACGTGGCAAGGTGACGCCGACGTGTCAGCCGAGGTGCCACGTGTCCTGGTGGTTTGTGCCGAGATGATCTCGGCAATACCGAGGTTGCCTCCGAAGATGTCGGAATCCGAGATAAGCGGATAAGGGATAAGAGTCCTAGAATGAAGAAAGTCTTAGCCAAGATAAGGATAAAGCTCTTAAGGAGTCTATCCTTATCTCTTGAGGAATCCAAAGTAAGCAGTGAATGGGAGTCCATAGACGTCAGGCTTCTATTGGGACTGGGATTAGGTTAACTATAAAAGAGAGGCAAACCCGTGGGTCTAAGGTACGTGATTTATGCTTTGAACAGTGGATTTAGCACTTGGTTATCTTTGAGAGATATACTGACTTGATCGTTGGAGTGCCCCTGGGTGGAAGAACCACCGCCGGAGCCTTCTCTTTCTGTTGCAGGTTAGCTGAAGCCATCTATTCTGCCAGTGTTCTACAGCTAAGTACTAAAGTAGGCAGTGTGGTCAGATTTTCACCCACACAATTTGGCGCCGTCTGTGGGAATCAAAGAAGAATAGATGGCGATGAATGATGTATGAAAAGATTGGGGATGACACTCTTGATGGGAGTGGCAGACCTATCGACCTTGATATCGAAGAAGACAACCACAATGCAGAAACTTGTGACCAAGGCCACAGAGAGAAAGACGTCGGCCAAACTGGCGACATACCAAAGGAACTAGATCAAAGCAGGTATTATAATGAAGATAACCTCCAGGTATGGAGGGATAGATGCCTATGGAGGGATGAAGAGGTAAAAGAGATAGCAAACAAGTTGGCGGACCTGCAATCGGTCGTCAACTTCATGATGCAAAATAACGTCATGCAGCCGCCATACCCACTGCAAGACACGCCGATCCCAATGGCCAAGGCCCAGTAGAAAGGGCAGAATGCAATCCCAGAAGCCCCACAGTACACCAGGAGCGAAAGACACTCACACCGGCCTTCTAGGGAGGTCGGGCGAGGGGAATCAAGGAGGGAAGAGTCACGAAGGATGCATCGCACAAAGGAGGCCGACCCCAAAGAACATCGGCATATTCAGGGGCAGGTGCTGTGCTTCAACACACCTAACAGAGAAGGGTCGAAAAGAACTCACAACGAAGCTAAGAGCAGTGCTCCAAAGAGACTGAAGTTAGGAGATAGCCGAGCTCCTGGCCGGACTAAAGAAGACTTGAGGGATTACCTCAAGAGGAGGCAGGATCATGCCGAGGTAACATCCACTGTTAAACCGAGAACACCATTCTTAGTAGAGTTGGACAGATTGGAGGCGCCGAAGAGATTCAGCATGTCGAGGTTCCAGATCTACGATGGGAAGTCGGATCCCAACTTCTACGTTGGGTTATACCTAAATTCAATGGCACTGTATAGTGGGAACGAGCCGTTACTCTGCAAAGTGTTCCCCTCATCTTTTGGGGAGATTGCATTAGATTGGTTTCACAAACTACCTAAGGGAAGTGTGAAGACCTGGGAGGGCCTGGCCGAGATGTTTGCGGCCAGGTTTGTGACAAATAAATTACAGCCTTTAAGGGTCGACGCATTGATGGCTCTAAAAATTAGTAAGGAAGAAGGCCTTAGGGCCTATGCAAAAAGGTACTATGAGGTGTTCAATCGAATACCCAAATGCAACCATAAGGTGGCGATCGTGTCTTTCAAGAACGGCCTAAAAGATGATTGTCCACTACGGAAGTCTTTGGCAAAGACATTGCCAAAGAGTATGGAAGAGCTCATGGCCAGAATCGAGAAGTATGCCAGAGTCGAAGAAGATACGTCGGGGAATAAGGAGACGAAGCAAGAAAAAACCAACGGCTCGCCGAAGCGAGGCCGAGGTAACAATGGACCCAACAGGCAAGAAGTAGAACTGAGGGTTGCACAGGCAGTAACAACGGTGTTCCGAATCCCAATCCACAAAGTCCTGGATAGAATTCGGAACCAACCCTATTTCAGAACACCGGAAAGAGCACCGGGAGAATTTATGGGAAGGAACGTTGGCAGACGTTGTGCTTACCACAATGAAGAGGGGCACATGACTTAGGGTTGTAGGGCCCTGAAAGCACACTTGGAAGACTTAGTAAGGCAAGGCCATCTGAGAGACCTTGTCGACGAGGCTAGAACGAGAGAAGAACAGGCAAGATTACCTGAAGCACAAGCGGCTCCGCCTCCCCTAGCACAGCAACCTCAGGCAGGAGGACCTTAGGTAATTAATGTAATTCACTCGAGGGTAAACGAGAACGAAATTAGGGGGGAGACTCAGAAGGTGAAACACCTGCAACATGTCTACCAAGTCGGGGACAAGAGACATCGGGTAGATGACTTCTTGGGACCAGTAGTGTCTTTTACCAGAGCCTACCTAGCGATGGTCCAGCACCCGCATAATGATGCTTTGGTAGTATCCCTCCAGGTTGGGGAGTGCCATGTGAAACGCATCCTGATTGACCAAGGAAGCTCTTGTGACATCATGCACGTCAGTTGTTACAAAGAGCTCATGGTTGCCAAAGGTTTGAGCCATCTGTACTTGAAACCTCGATTCTCAAACTTCAAGGCTTCATCAGTGTACAACTCCTTGGCCTTATGCCCTTTGGCATTAAAAGCTTTGGCTACATCTGCCTCAGTAACCTCCCTCACCTTTTTCTCAGCTTCAAGATCGGCCTTCAGTTTTGAGATTTCTTTTTGAGCAGACTTTAGGGAGTTGTCTATCGAGTTTGCTCTCTCTTTGGCGGTCCTATGGAGCAGGTCGACATGTTGTGCTTTCTCTTATGCAGCAACGACCCATGCTTGCTCTTCTTCCACCTTTGTGGCTTCAGATTCAACCTTCGCCATCGCCACAGCCAAATCATTAGTTACAACTATGGCCTTGTTTTTCTCCTTTTCTAGCTGGTCTTTAAGGATGCCGAATTGCTCTACAACATCATAATGATGACGACTGATCTCAGCAATCCTTCTAGCCATCCGATTCGGCACAAAAAGTTGCTTTGTTTGCTGGCAAAGAGAGTGCCGAAGCCACACTTAGGGCCATGGTGGGGTCTTTGATGGCTGACCCACTAGTAAGAATCAGTGTACTTTTCATCTGTGGTTGGATGACGAATGGCTCGGATAAATCATCTGCGAAGGACGGCACCTCCATCCTTGGCCGCTTATCAATCGGTGCCTCTAACAAATTGGTTATGATCTCGGCAGGTCATTTTTGCGCTATTAGATCGGCTCCTAAGACTTTTGTCTGGCGCTCTTTAGGAACCAAATTAGCCACGATCGTTTCACGAGCCGATTCTTCTAGAGGAACCTCGTGTATTGGCGTTACTTGGCTCCTCGGGGTGATCGGTGTAATGATCAAGGCTGATGTGCTCAAAAGCCAACTCAATTTCTCTATTAAGTTCCTGGTCCTATGCACGGCCCTCTGATTACACGTCTTCACTAACTTGTTTACTGGCGTCGGAACCCTCATTACCAATATCCCTTAGACTTTTGTAACTAGGGAATATAAGTGTAGTGAGCTGCCGTTCACCTTTCGGCACAAGGATATTATCTGTTGCCAAGAACGTGGAGTAGATTGGGTTGTACCTCAGAAAAACATAGGTTGTGCACCCTTGTCTTTGAAGGTTTGCATGACCTTGTAATTTAGGACTGCCTTGACTTGCTCCAGAACGGCTTTGTCCGCTAATGTCAATGCTCTTTTTATGTTGTTGCCTGCATGACAAATAATGATTAGCATCCAGTGTTTGAACCGAATAAATTGTTTATGTAAAGCATGCTAACAATTCTAGTCGGCCACTTGGTTCGCCTTTTTACCTTGGCACTGGGTCTTGGCGATCTTCTCCCTCGATAAATTTTCAATTGCCTCAGATGGTGACCATGACATCATCAACTCTTTTGCCAGAGCTGGCGAGTATGGTCACCATGTGGTGATCAATGTCTTTGGCTGTCAGAAAGTAACGGCTTTGTCGATTGGTTGATGCCGTAACATAGCAGTGCCGAATAGCAGGGATTCCTAGGTTAAGACCTCGTGGCACAGGGGCAAGGGCGGAAAAATATGCATAGACCCAAAGCTGTAAGAAAAGATCAGTTTGTGAGTCAATAGGCAGAAACAGAAATGAATTGTGAGTCAATAGGCAAACACAAAAATAAAGACAGAAAGTGCTAGGCAGAAAGCATAAAGCATGAAGTATAAACAGAAATCAAGACCGAAAGTGCAAGGCAGAAAGCATAAAGCATAAAGCATAAATAGAAATAAAGACAGAAAGTGCAAAACAGAAAGCATGATGTTAAACAGAAATGAACAAAAAGTGCAGTGTGTACCTTGCAGGCTCTCTAGTAGCCTCCAACCTTGTTTCCCTTCTTGTGGGACCCAGAGCTCATGTAGTCGTATAGGGTGGCAAGGCCAGCACCACCCCAGTCATAGAAGCGCACCCGTAGTAAGGCCACTAAGGAACTGAAATACAGACCCATGATATTTCACCTGTTTGCAAACATGGTGGTACCAAGAAGGTAGATCAGAAATCCACAAGTGTATAACTCAATTTCCTTGTTAGTCTTCAACTAGTTCATGTGGAAACGGTCGTAAAACTAGCTGTAGCGCACCATGGCTAGCCTGTCTAGGGGAGGGCGTGCTCTAAGCAGATGTATCTAGGTTGTCTCCCACTAGCCCATGTTGATGTCGAATGGGATCAGATCACTTCCTACTCTCTGCCATGTGATCATGGAGAAATCATAAGGGGCCATCGTCATCTCCTCACTAGAGGAGAAATGGAAGGAGTTAGTGGTGTCCCATCACCTCTCCACTAAAGCACCAAATAAGGCTCGACTGGCCTGTAGTCGTGCAAGCCTAGAGCATAATAGGTCGAAGCCTGCCTTATCAACTAGCTCTCGAACTTAAGTGGAGAGCTCTTGGTACCAGTCCCTCACGGTCATAGCCCAATAGCCTCTCTAGGCGAGAGCATCACCCTATGTTGAAAGAGGAATTTCTTAAGTGCATAGGGGATGAAAGACTGTAATGAAATATCAAAGTAAGCAAATGCATAAAAATGAGCAAATATTCTTACCTCAGCGACATTGTGGGAGAAATGAGAGGCACACTCCCTAAAAAAAAAGTCCTTGGGTGTGCCCTTGGCGAAGTCCTTGAAACGCAGCATGCCTCTGGGAACCATCGCATGCGTGCGTAGATAGTCGGTGGCTGGGTTGAATGGCTTCACTCTCAAAGGTGGCAGCTCGGGCTCAATTCCTGGAGGGTAGATCTCCTCTGTGGCAATGTCCTCTGCCGCCTCGTCAATTATCAGTTCCTCAACCTTTGCAATAGGTGGAAGCATTGGTACCTCGGGAGGGGCACCATCATGTGGAATATCATCCGCCATGGAGAAAATAGTAGGTAGTGAGAGAAAGTAAGGAAAATAGGTAAAAAAATCCAAAAGTCAAACCCTAAGGGAGAGAAAAAATAAAAACTCAAGGGAAAGTACGGAAACCAAGAAAACCCCATGAGAAATAAGCCAAAAATAATGAAAAGCCAAAACACTCAACGAAAACAAAATCCAATCAGTTTAAAACATAGACGGCCAAAGGGGTTTCGCGAAAAAACTTTGCGTGGGGTGTTGGTTAATGTGAATAAAATGAAAATCTAGAGAGAGTGAACACCTAGAGAGAGAGAGAGAGGAGATTTTTGAGTGACGTGGATATGAAAAAGTGGGCCAAACATGTGTTTTAAAGAAGCCACGGGTTGAAAACCCTAAATTGCCCCCGTACTCGGGTCGGGTGACTAGCCGTGCATTTGTTGGCTGGTCGGCCCATTCGTTTGGCCGGCCGACCTCCCAGGTGGTCTAGGTGTGTTTTTGCGGAGGCCTTTCTTATCCTGTGCACATTTGATCTAATATTCATCCCAAAGTGGAAAGTTGAAGAATTTGGGTTTGTTTCGGCCTCCAAAAATTTCGAAATTGCATTTCGGGTACACCGATCCAGGTCTCATCATTTCTCCGAAGTGGAAAAATGCCCCAAATCTCAAGCTTGAGCAAGTTTTATCCTTTTGTGCATTTGAGGACCTCCGAATGGTAAGTTGGAGATCTTTATGAGGTGTTTTCAAAATACCACTTTCTGTTTATCTTTTCAAATCTGTTGCCTATTATGTTGCATGGAGCATGCATCGTATTGTGTTTCTGTTCAATTACAGAAATGATATTGCGATTATGTTGAATTCATGTGCATCATGCTTTTCATTTTATTGTCTCCACTCTTTTCACACGAGTGTGATTTAGCTTGTACCACTTCCCCTTTCTGGGTGATGTATAGTTTGGCTTGTACCTTTTGTCTCACTTTCTCTCTATGTGAAATGCAGATTGGCTTGCATTTTCTCCTGGTTAAAACCTTCCCTCTCTCCATATGAAATACATTGAGATACGCCTGTTGGTTACACGACCCTTGTTTCACTCGGTTAAAACCTTCACTCTCTTCGTCTGAAATATGGTGAGATATGCCTGATGCTCACACCACTCTTCCGTTCTTCCATGTGAAATGCGTTAGGATGTTGTTTTCCTTAGTTAAAACCTTCGTTCTCTCTGTATGAAGTATGTTGAGATAAGCCTATTGGTTACACCATCCTTGTTTTACCCGATTAAAACCTCTTCTCTCTACGTATGAAATACGATGAAATATGCCTATTAGTTGCACCTCCCTTTTTTTCTCCTGGTTAAAATCTTCCCTCTCTTCGTATGAAATATGTTGAGATACGCCTGTTGGTTACACCAACCCCCGTCCTTTCGCGTGAAACGTATTAGGATGTTGTTTTACCTAGTTAGAATATTCCCTCTTTCTGTATGAAATACAGAGAGATATGCCTGTTGGTTACACCATTTCCCCTGCGTTTGAAATTGTTCTTTGCTTACACCTTTCCATGTGAGGCACGGTTTGATTTATTTTGGTTTAAGCTTGAGGCTTATTTCATTCATATGCTGTCATCTATTTATTACTCATTGCATTATCTTGCATGATCGTGGATTTTCAAAATAACCGGTTTCGCAAAGCATATAAGTCCAGTTTTCAATATATACTTTGCACATATCACTTGCATCTTGTCCCTAAACTATGCTGGTTTGATTCCTTGCAAAGGGATACGTAGGCAACTTTCAAGTTCAACCAATTGCATTTACATTTTGATTGCTTGCCCAAGTCTTATGGCCTTATCAAGTTGGTCATTTTTGGGTTTTGACATTTACTCATGTCATTTCATAACTTCGAGCTCTGTCAAAGTAGGGCAATTGTAGACACCCCATTTTGACCGCCCTTAAGACTTGGGCACCTCACGTTGAACACTCAATGATGAAATGCTACGCTGTGTAAATCATTCAATTGTTTCAGCAAAAAACTTCGGTTTCAAGCTTTCAAACCTAAACCTTGCACCCCCTTTGAACCAAAACCTATTTTTTTTTTCCCTTTCCTAACCACTCAGAGACCTGCTGGCCAACAAGTGGTCGGTAGGCCGATTTTGGTTAACCGGCCATCCCCCTCTATGGCTGGCCGCCCATGTTTAACGGCAACAGATATTTTGGGATAGCTAGTTGTTCCCATGTGCAATCCTTGCACCAGTTGGCTTATTATAGATATTTCTGATGTGAGAACGTCTTTTTCTATAAATACATGACCAACCCTCATGGTTTCTCTCACTCCCCCATATTTGTGCCAAAAGGGATCGGATCACCCCATACTTCTAAGCCTGTGATCATAGCAAAGTCATAGGGAGTCATCATCATCTCCCTGGCAATAGAGAAGTGAAAGGAGTTGGTGGTGTCCCACCACCTCTTCACTAGTGCTCCTAGAAGAGGACGACTCGCAATGACGCGTGTCAGGCCGGAGCAAAAAAGGCCGAAGCCGGTCTCATCAATGATGTCACGAACCCCGGCAGGGAGTTCGCCATACCAATCCCTCGCTGTCGTAGATTTGTACCCCCTGTAGGCACGAGACTCTCCCTGTGACAAAGAAGAGATCAATCAAATCAGGCAGCGATAAAAGTGCAGTCAGATGAAAGGCAGTGCAAGAAATGCAGTGAAAAAGGACAAGCAGGAATGCATGAAACCAGAGTTCATACCTCAGTAGCGCTGGACGAAAGGTAGGAGGTGATCTCCCTCAGCAGGAGGTCCTCTGGTACACCTTGAGCAAAGTCGCTAAAACGCGTAATGCCTCTGGGTGGTAATATATGCGTACGGGGATGATATCTCACTGGATCAAAAGGTTGTACTCTTAATGGTAGTGGCTCTGGCTCAAACTCAGGCTCAAACTCCGCCTCAAGGTCGGTTTGAATGCCATGAGCTGCCTCGCCAGCCTCAGCAACTATTGGCTTCTCTGCCTCAATAATGGGTGGGAATACAGCGGAACCTCCGGAGGAGCTTTGTCGTGAGGAATCTCACCTGTCATCTAGAAAATGAGTGAAAAGTAGGTGAAAAATGAAGATAAATGGACAAAAGAGGGTAAACTTGGAAAAAGTCAACCCTAGGAGAGAGAAAATGAGAGAAAAAGTCAAAGCTCGGGAAAGTTCATGAAACTTGAGAGAAACTCAAGGAGAATAAGCCCAGAGGGGTGAAAATGAGGAAAAAAGCGTCGAAAACAAATTTTGATCGATTCAAAATGTAGAGAACTAAGAGGGTTTTGCGAAAAAGTGTGCACGGGGCATTGGAAAACGGATATAAAGCCTAGATCTAGAGAGGGAAAGTTCTAGAGAGAAAGGGAGAGCAATTTTGGCCTTGGAGAAGTGAGGAAATTAAGCCTTGAGGCTTGTACTTAAAGATCCGAGACAAAATGACAAGATTGCCCCGAATCTGTCATCGGTTGCCGACAGGTGGTCAGTAAGGTGTTTTGATGGCCGACAGGTGGCCGATAGTATCTCCTGGTGGCTGGCAGGTGGTCGCTGGCTCTTAGGTGACTCCTAGTGTTGTTCTGTGCTTCTTCTTCCCAAGTGGTTTATGGAAGGTTCTGTTTTGGAAGCTTGCAGTTATGTTCCGATGTGCGAACGTGTCCCACTTGCTACTATGAATGAGGTGTATCCTTTTGAACATGTTGTAATTCCTCCAGAGGTAAATTGGAAGGTGCCACCAAATATCGCTTTATTTGTCTTGTCAAAATTACGATTTTGTTCTTTTCCTTTGCATAGTATACGCATTTCACATATATCTATGTTGTGCGCATGTCTTGCATCAATTATGATTCATGCCTAGAACACATTGTCAATTTTTGCATAGAATATGCTCTTATTTCATGCGTAGAAGATGCTTTTGTTTCTTGCATAGAACATGCCTTCAAATAAACATCATACATTGGTTGTCCATCTTGCACGGAATATGCTTCGTGCATCTATTGTATTCGTTTATTTTTTGTTCATCTATTGCACACGATCACTTCGTGTATCTATTGCATTCGTTCATTTTTGTGCATCTATCACGCACCTCTCTGTTTTATCTCGGGACGCGTGAAGTGTGAGCCTGTGCGATTTTTCTTGTATCTCAAGATGCGTGAAGCGCAGCCTTGGGCATGTTTTATCTTAAGAAGCGTGAAGCGCGAAGTGCAAGCCCGAGCGATTTTTCATGTATCTCAACACACGTGAAGCGTGGCCTTGGGTGTGTTTTATCTCGGGACGCATGAAGAGTGAGCCCGAGCGATTTTTCTTATATCTCAGGATGCGTGAAGTGCGGCTTTGGGCATGTTTTATCACGGGATGCGTGAAGTGCGAGCTCGACCGGCTTCTCTTTTATCTCAGGACGTGTAAAGTGTGGCCCTGGATGTGTTTTATCTCGGGACGTGTGAAGTGCGAGCCCGAGCGGTTTCTCTTTTCTCAGGACACATAAAGCGCGAGCCCAAGCGGTTTTCCTTAATCTCGAGATGTGTGAAGCGCGACCCCGAGCAACTTTTCTTATTTCTTAGGACGTGTGAAGTGTGACCATGAGTAGCTTTTATCTCAAGATGTGTGAAGTGCGACCCCGAGCGGCTTTTGTTTCTCAATTTCTCAGGACGCGTGAAACGCAACCCTAAGTAGTGCTTTCTTTCCTTGTCTCGTGTTTTGGCTGGTCAAAGTGTGTTTTATGTCCTTTTGCATGGAACTTGTGTTAGTTTTCAACTTGAAGCTGCTCATTCATATGTTATTATCTCCTTATCTTGCTTGTTGCACATGTTATTGCTTATTGCATCATCTTGCATGATCATGAGTTTTCAAAATAACCGGCTTCGCGAAGCGTGTGACTCTAGCTTCAAAGTTTTTTTTGTGCATCTCATTTGCACCTTGCCCTAGAACTACGCTGGTTTGATTCCTTGCAAAGGGATACATAGGCAACCTGTGGGCACAACCATTTATTTCTATCTTGATTGTCTATCCAACTCTTACGGCCTTGTCAAAATGGGTCGTCTTCGGGCTTTGACATTTACTCACGTTATTTTATGACTCCGAGTTCTGTCAAAGAGGGGCAACTGTAGACACCCCGTTTTTGACGCCCCTTATGACTTGGACGACATTGCTTGCACACTCGATGATGAATGCATATGCTTGTCAAGTGCTTGAAGTCCTTAGTGGAATGCCACAGCTTTGAGCCTTTCAAACTTTACACCCCTGTTGCTTGTTTTTGGACCAAAACCAATGATTTTCAAGCCTGCAACCCCTGGTGGCCTGCCAGCCACTGCTTTAGGCTACCGACCATCACTTTTGGTTGTCAGCCACCAATGTCTTTTGCAGATATTTTATGACAGCTATGCCAGCTATTTGCACAGATGCTTGCATCTATTCCCACGTGTATGGCTGGATGTTTATGAGGGAGATTCATGTTTTCTATATATAGAGGACCTCACTATCATATTTGGAGGTTAGAAAAATTTTGGAGTAAAATTTTTCCTCTCTCTCTTGCAAATTTCTTAACCCATTGCTTACATATCCTTCACCTTTGCCTATACACTCTTAACCAAACCTCTTTATCTTTGAGCTGAGGTATCTTTGAGCTTTGTTTGAGCTTTTGAGGGTGTTGTTCGACTTGTTTTATTGCTTGGAAATGATCTCTTCCTCAAGAAGTATAAGGCTTTGCCTCTTTACTTGTTTTAGTCACTCTTTTCCTTGTTGTTTTCCAACTATTCCTGGGCTATAAAAACTCTGTATTTTTGGGCTGAAACTTGGGTTTTAAGGTCAATAAAGGTTGGGAGGTGGTTCACCCTTCTTTACACCATGTTCTCAAGGCCTTTACCCTTGTGTTTCCCACCTTTGTACTATCTTTTTTTGAGATTTTAAACACTAATTTTCAGAGCTATTTTAGTGGCTAAAATCATGGTTTGAAGTCCAAAATTGGAGGGGTTAGCCTCCCCTCATTGTGTTTTGCTTACTAGTCTAGCATGCTCCATATTTTAGCTTGTTATTCTAGCTATTTTTGTCTTAATTTTAGCATATTTTAGTACTTATTTTAGACTGTTTTAGGATTTTTTCTAAGTGTTTGTGGCATTTCAACTTTGTTTTGCATGCTTGTAGTGTGATTGTCCTCATGAGTTTGGTGTTCTAGGTCTTAGACACCATTTTATTTGAGTTGATTTCATTTATTTATGACTTTCCATACTTGTAATCACTCTTAATCACCTCTACAACCTCTCTCCTTTCTTGGCTTTTGTTTTGCTTTGAAAGTGGTTTCAAACTATTTGTTTGTTTAAAGCATGAGATTGAGATGTCATGCTTAATAGTTTAATCCCTTTGGGGGTTCATTACCAATGGTATAATGTCTCTTTCATGCCCAAAGCAACTTTTGGTCTGAGCCCTCTTTCCATTAAAGGACTTAAATTCACCTTTGGACTCAATTTATTAAAGAATGGATGGTAATCCAAAATTAAGTAATAAAATTGAGGCTAAAAAAGGTGCAAGATAATAACTTGTTTAGGTTCAATCAGATGTTAATTGAACTCTTGAGTCTTGAGTCGTTTCATACTTATTAGTGATGAAAACGGTTCAAGATTCATTGTCAACTACACCCCTTGATCCTTCATGATACGGAGGTGGTTTTGAGAGTCTTATTTTATTGCATTTATTAAACTTGCACCCTTTGGTTCATGGGCCATCATGCATTGAAATTGCATCCATTGATGGTTTGTGAACCAAGCTTACTACTTCATTGAGCTATTCATGATAAGGAGGGGTAAATTGTGCAAATAAACCCTTGAGAATACACTGTCTCTTCTCTATTTGCTCTCTACTACAACAAGGAAGTTCTGTCATCAGTGGTCGGCAGGCTATTATTGGTGGTCTGTAGGCCATCATCAGTGGAAGGCGGGCCCCCTGCCGGCCACCAATGCAAAATTCAGCATTGTACTCCCCAGCAGAACAGAGTTGGTCTGGAGGTGGAAATCAATGCAAGTGATCTACTGTGCAACAGAGGCATTCAGCAGCAGAAACATTGACTTCTCAAGTGAGAACCGCATTCATGCATAAGCCCTCCACCAATCCTCGAGATCCATGCTATTAATATATTAGTATTATGCTTAACATAGTGGCTTTGTAAATTCAATTAGTTAGAATAGCTAATTCGTTACGTGCTGTAATTATTTTAATTAGCTAGATTAGTTAATTACTTTGGTTTGTACTAATTAGTTAAGTAGTTTGGCTATTTATTCATTTCGTTTTGTAATAGCTAGTTAGTTTATTCGACCTCTCCTTCGTGAGAGCGCAATGTTGTAATAACGCGTATGTCTTCTAATCCCACGTCTTTCTACCTTTTATTTAACTGTTTACGATGGTTATATTAGAACATCATGTTTTGATTAGCATTCTCCATGTTTGCATCCACTTGTATTGTATGCACCGATGCTCGGTTCATCATTCTAACTTGCATTGTTAGTTTAATACTTTGTTGAATACTTGCTTAGACTGCATGCTATCAAATTACTTCATATGCCACATTAGTAGCCGAGCCTAGTAGTTGCATATCGCGTGTGTTGCATTTAGTCATATTGCATAGTAAGGATCATGCATTTTTCTAACTCTTTTGTTTATCTTGGCTTGGAGTACTAGGTGAGCCTTTACTCGCTTTAGCATATCGCATGAGTGTGATTGTTGCCATGTCTAGCATGTTCACCATGAGGCTAATTTCTTAAGTACTATAACTATTTGAATGCTTGTGGATGAAGTCTAATTGGTTGAATTGGAATAATTTGAGTAATGTTCATATGAGATCACTTTTTCAAGTGGTATACATTCACAAACAATTTTGCAAACAAACATGAGATAAAATGTTCAAATTCTTGCAAATTTAGTCTATACTTGTGTGTGCGCGCATCACATAGTAATGCTAACCTAATAAATCTAAACAAGAGCATATAATGTACATAAGATTCATATCATGATTAGTAGAGGCTAATCTTTGATTGGGCGAGCGGGGGTGCTCAATTCATGACAGTCTCCTCTCGTACCTAAGTTCCCGAGTTGAGACAATCTTGGTGATGACAGATACATGGCCTTTGGCACGAGTCATGGGTTTCGTAAATTTCCCAAAAATATTTAGGTGGCGACTCTGTATTTGGCAAAGCAGCCCATTTTTGGCAATTTGATTCAAAATCAATTTTCCAAAAGATTCGTCGGATTGGGACTCTTTGGTGATTATCTATTTCACATTACACTTCTGAGATCAGATTTAGAACCGCGGGAGTTCGATACTGTAGGGCTTATTTGTCTTCCAAATGGGGGCACGAAAAGTTAAGCTACAGTTTCTGGCGACCTTACTGGGGAGTTTAGAGAACTTGACTTGAAATTCATGATATAAAATTTTATCTGCACTTATATGTTTCTTTGCATTGCATTTGCATTGGTGCGTTTAGATCACTATGTTTGCCATCTATTATTCCTGGACGGTTTGTTGGAGGCTTGCTTAAAATCTTGCCAAAAGGCTGACTGGTCACGGCTCTGCCATGATGGGAGCACAACCCTTGGATCTCGACTACCGTTGTACTGTTTGATCCTCCTTTCACTTCTCAGTGTTACGTATGAGAGGTATATTAGGTAGTCTTGCTGAGGTACCCTTTTGACCATTTGGCCTAGTTGCATATCGAAAAGCCATAGAGACTATTCCAAACTAGGACAGGATGCTTACCCGAATGCAGGATTGCGTGAAACCGCTTTGTTTGAATAGTGAACCCTAGGTTCTGATGAAACTAGGACAGGAAAACCCTACCCCCTCATAGGGTTGTTTTGGCTCTCACTTAACTGGCATGTGCTTTACAGTGAAACTGTACAGGAATGTGTGTATCAGTTGCAAGTTTGGTATCTGTATTGGGGGCATAATTCAGTGTTGAGTGTAGTTATACAGCTTTAACTACATCTGTGTTGGTAACATCGTTAGCTAAGGTGGTGCGTAGTTTCTAATTACTGCTTTCTTTTTTGCTTTATTTCCTTTTGCTAGGTAGTTTAACACTATAGTTTTAGAAAGTTCGGATATCCCCCAAGTGCTCTGGACCTGAGTCAGAAGGCTTTGCAAAGCTGGGGATCTTGTTAGGGGACAACCCGTGTTTACTTCACTTCCACCGGTTACAAGACAGGGGAGAGTCAGGTAGAGTTCACTGGTCTAGTTTTTATAGCAGCCACCCCTCAATTCACATGCATTCAGTCAGGCTCAGGGATAGTCTTCTACATCTAGTCCAGCACGAGTTCACTTGCCTATTCCGATGACATAGCATCCCCCTGTCAGTGTGGAGGAATTGATCCATCATCTTCAGCAAACAATTAAAACCCCACAGCAAGATGCTGTTCATCAGGTCGAGGTCACAGCCCATCAGGCTAAGGTAATAAATAGGCTGCAACAACAACAACCACAGCTGGCAGCGACTTCTGCATAAGATAGCCGAGCTTGAACAAGGATAAACCAATCAACATGGATGAGCCAAGTAGGCTAAAAATGGTTGGCGCTGAACTTCAGGATGAAGTTGCCTACGTATCCCAAAGACGGGAATCAGGCTGTACATAGTTTCGGGTTAAGGTTCACTCGGGTGTTGACACTCTCCTTTTACGCTCTAACTTTTGCCAAGGCCGCCCTTTCAGGTTTTCAACCTTGCGAGCTCTTTTTCTTTTCTTTTCATTATTTTTCTCTTTTCTCTTTCTTTTGTTTCTTTTCTTTTTCTTTTTTCTTTGTTTCCATTTTTTCATCTTTGTTCTCTCTCTCTCTCTCTCTCTCTCTCTCTCTCTCTCTCTTTTTTCCATTTCTGTTCTTTTCTTTTCTTTTTTTCTTCTTTTTCTTGCTCTAACTTTTGCCTGGGTTGCCCTTCCTGGTTTTCAGCCCAGCGAGCCGCTCAAGGATAGAAAAATTTAACTTGTCCATGTTGATCGGTTGTAGGATCTCTAAGCCATCTGAATCTAGGAGAATGGTTGTTGTTTGTTGATGATGTAGGAGTCTATCTAGTCGGGTCTGAATTTGCCCCTAGTGTTGTGGATAGGAACTCGATTGTTCTTTAGCAATAATTCATCTTCTCTCATATTCGGGGATTTGGCTTTCTTGCCGATCTCCATTGGTTTGAGAGATGACCCAATTTTGAATCTTCGAGCACATCTGACATTTTTGCCCCTAGTCCAAGGGCTACTTTTGATCTAACTTTGCAAGCTTCCTGTGATCACATCTGACCTTATTGCCCCTAGTTTAAGAGCTGCTTCCAATTCGGCCATACAAGCCTTATATTGTGATTGATCATTTGAACATTCTGAGTCAAGGTCCAAGGTTTGAAAGCAAGAGGGGTTGAGTCTCGAGGCTGAGAGTGATCCTATGCTGTACAATCTCGAGAGCGATTCCACGCATGTCTTCGTAGGACCACGCAAAACATTTGTTGAAATCTTTTAATAAAGCGACTAGTCACTCGCGCTCTCCCAAAGACAATGTAGAACCAATCTGGATCAAGTTAGGATCCTTCTCAGTACTTATATTAACAAGCATGATCTCATTCATTAAGGGCTTAGCATGTCACGCCCCAAACGTCGCCCCTAAAAGTTTGGGCATGACCCATTCGAAAACGGACACTAAACCTATTATACATATCATACGGGGCCTGAACGGAAGCATTTAATAATATAAAAAAAAAAACATAGAATAACATCTATTGAACTATTACTAACATGCCAGGATCACATACACGTACTCAGCCCCTTTACTGAGTGTATGACTAAACATTATTAAAGAAAAGGGGTCATATACATACATTTCACTTGGATAAACAATTAACCAGAATTTTAACAAAACTTTACAGAAATGCATGGGCTTGTTCTGGGTGCCTGGACACACTGAGGTTGACAAATGAAAGGCGAGCATCAAGGGTTAAGACTGACCTACAAGGTGATCACCTACGGAACAGACAACACAAAATAAGCTAGGCTCAGTGAATAATAGTACTTAAACAAAACGATGCTTAACTTGAAACATAATATATCAATGCGTGTGAAATTGCAGAGTTCACATAGTTAGTCTGATTCTGTACTAATTTCGTAACGGCCTTAGGCCCAATCTTGAAACATAATAGCTTAAAACATAATGGCTTTAAGCCCTTGAATATCATTCACATTAAACTTTTAAACATGTTGGCATATAGCCCTTGAACTTATGGCATGAAGCCCTCAAACGTGTTGGCATAAAGCCCTTGAAACATAGTGGCATAAAAGCCATTGAAACATGTGGCATAAAAGCCCTTGAAACATATGTGTATGGACTCAAGAGGTGGCTCGTACGGATTCTAGAGGTGACTCGCATTGCAGCACTTAGTTTCGTACAACACTTTGTTCCATACCAGAAATCATTAGGTCTGAACGACCGATCAATTCATATCATGTTATAACATAGCATAACGGAACGGATAAATAGAGACATATTCACACATATTCTTAATTACGCCTGAATTAGAAACAGAAATTAGAGTTCATGCTTGATCATAACCCACCCGTACAAGACCGTCGGTGGTACCATCCGTACAAGACCGTCGATGGCAAAACATAATCCACCCGTACATGATCATCGGTGGTACCATCCGTATAAGACCGTCGATGGCAAAACATAATCCACCCATACAAGACCGTCGGTGGTAAAACATATCTTGTAACATATTTGAACCACGGTATTATTACCCCCGGGCAAGGGCCTTGTGCTAAAGATGACATGCATACTTTTACATATATGAATAATCATTCATTAAGTCATAACATAACTTATCAGAAAATGGAGCATTACTTGTTATATCATGTCATTATCGTGCGCTTAACAAAATAGAATAATTCATATTCTTATGTGGGTCGCATAATGATGTTAAACTTTTGCATTCATGTCATAGATTCTGAATAACTTCGAATTCATATGCAACACACAAAAAAAAAAAAAAACTTCAGATTCATATGGATTCACATAACTTTCCAATTATTCTGATATTTCGAAGATGAACATAAATTCTCTTTATTCATTAAGACATAACATGGTTCACTTGAGCCATTAATCAGTGGCATACACCTTTGTTTAATCGTTCATATATGTTAACTTGGTTGACCTGCAATTAATAGAGTACTAATGGTAACCATGGTATCATTCACATGAGTTCATGCAGTTAACTTAAGTTTGACAAAATGTTCTTGACAATTGTTAACGAAAGGTAAACACATTTTACCAATTGAATAATTCCAAAGATATCGGAATACTACAGTTCCACAATGCTCATATGTTCCATTTGTTTGTCATGAATCACTGTAGCTATCTTGCAAATAACAGAAAATTAGTATTCATTGTCAACAGAAAGTCAATACCATCCCACATAATCACCACATATGGGCTGCTCAATAATGTCTCTAGATTCTCCAATCAACATATTGGTAATTTAATTACCTGTAAGGGACATAATTAACAATACTTGAACGTGCGACTATAGTACTACTACTCACAGTGTTCAGATGCTTGGTCCGCCCCTGCAGCTGACCCTACACAATACATAATAAACATAAAAATCGGGTCACATATAATTTAGTCTGTTCTTAACTTGTTTAATTCTCTTTATACCAAATTACACATCAATTCGCAATTAACATATTAACTCAATACACTTCGCCATACATATCTCAACACAATCCAACATAATTCACGCTATTTAGCATGATTTAACTTATTACCACTAAATATAATTCAACATCTTTCAAGGTGAAGTCTTAAATTCCCATTTCATCATTTCATCCCAAGGCTCTTATCACCCATAACATTAATAATCTTGTTCCCCAATTTTCATCTTACATAATTGCATGATTCAGAATGTTCATAACAAAATTCATTCGCAAATTTTAAACATAACTTTCAAGTATAACCAAAATTCCAATTAAACTTGTACATATATAATTCAATACCTCAATTTCATTATTCTGCTTTCAATTTGGGCCAACTCATCGGTTATCATCATTAATCAACCTAGGGTTTTAAAGAAAATTAGGGGTTTTCCTCCTTTCTTAGTTAAATCTTCAATCAACAATTACTATATATCAATATGCTAAAAACATTCAACATCCTTTGAAAATTAGAGGAGAAGCCCCATTTGTGAATGAACAAGAAGCCATTAATGTTTCTAACCCATAATCAGCTCAAAATTCCAAAATGTCAACAAAATCCCAAAGTGTCAACAAAATCACTTTGAATCATAAACATTCAAGGCTAAGAGAACCCCCTACCTCAAGATTGGAAGCAAAGAAGCTAGGTCAAAAGCGTCCTCTCAAAAATCCCAAAATCTAATCGGTTGGAAAAGTTGATCTTCACTTCTTCTTCATCCTTGATGTACGATCCATAGTGGATTGTTGGTGACAATGGCTGAAATCAAAGGTTTGTGGGTCAGGTTTTCGGACCTAGGAAGAGAGGAAGGAAGAGGGAAGTAGAAAATACCTGAAATGATCCAAAAATCCCGTTTTTTAAGCTGCTGACCTGTAAAACCCGCTCGAGCATCTATCTTCCCGCTCGAGCGTACCTGCTTCTAGCACAGATTTCAAAACTTCAAACAGGTATAACTCTCCCATCCGGACTCCGTTTTAGGTCGTTCTTGTGTCCAAATTGAAGCCCCAGAAATAAGATTTCCAATTGTTCCAACCTCACATTCAAATTCAAGGTGTGGAAAAAGAAAAGGGCAAATGAATAACGACTGATCGTAGAATAACTCTCCGGATTATATCCTTTGGTCCAATCTTACTTTACCATCATACCACCACCTCAATCAATACCCCTAAATAAGGTAAGAACATTCCAAATACACTAATAAGAGTGTCAAAAATGAGCGCACGTGCCTCAGAAGTTCAAGCTTAACCAGGCGGCCCACTCAAGCGTCCAACCTTGCGCTCGAGCGCGGAGACTAACAAAGTCGTCCGCTCGAGCAACCACTTATACGCTCGAGCGGAAAATCACCACTCCCAGAATTTCATTCCGCTTGCAAAATTACTGGAAACCCCAAAAGTCCGCTCGAGCGCCAACTCTCCCGCTCGAGCGGAAGGAAAAATTTTAGATCGTTACAGTAAAGGTCGTCAATTCCAATAGATATAATTGATTTAAACCACGTTAACTCCATTATTGAATAAGGATGACTTCCTCTATGCATTTTTGGGTCATTACATAGCATGCCTCTCTTTCTCTCAGTTGATCAAATTTTTGCAAATCCTGAGGAATTCCTTCATCTTTGTTTTCATCACAGTGTTAGAAAAGTTTTGAAAAACTTAGGTTAATGCAATGATTTAAAGGCACAGAAAAGTAAGTGAAAAGCACTGTCATTTCATTCAGATCTTCTGACACAATTGGCTCAATGGTAGAAACAGACGTAAAAGAAAGAGTGTAAAAGACAAACACAAAACAAGATAGTGATGTTCGAGGTAATACCCCCGAAATCACTCAACTCTAACACAACATGACTGACTCGATACAACAAGATAGACTCAAAACAATACAACAAAACTGACTCAATACCCAAGTTAGAAAGTACAATAAACAACATTTTCAAATTGCTCAAAACAGTGCGTGCCATCCACCATATCTGGAGTAAAATGAGCGCTATTAGTAGGTGATTCATCCCCCGATCACATAGTCACATCATCGCCCCAGTTCATTGATCCGATGCCGATAGACTTTGTAGGACCTGGTGCGGTGATGACCTTGTTGTCAATCAGATCTTGTATTTCATGGCGAAGACGAAAACAACCATCAGTGTCATGACCGGTTTGTTGATGGAAGGCACAGTACTTGGCCGGGTTGTGTTTCAGAGGGAGAGGATCAGGTAGTGGGCATGTAGACACCCCATTTTTGACTGACCTTAAGACTCAGATGTCATCGATTGAGCGCTCGGTGATGGTGCATGTTGTGCTCATTTAGAGTTTCCGGAGTTTTGGTTGAAAGCCTTGCCTCTGGGCCTCTAAACTGTTTGTGCTTTGGCTCGGTTTGTGGACCGAATCTTGTTTTCTCTTCCCGGAGGGAGGGAGAGGTCTTGTAGACCATCTCTTTGTGGTCGTAGGCCACTTTTCCCATTTGGAGACTAGTTTCTGGTTTTTGGAGCCTTTGGCCGCGCGCCTTGTCTCAGGACCGCTTAACATTCTCCGTTTGGCATGGTTTTTGAACCACACCTTGTTGCCTCTGCCTAGAGGGACACTGTGGTCCGGGAGACCACTTTTGTGGTTGCATACCACTTTTGGTGCTCGTCAGCCAGTTTTCGGGACTTTCGGCCGCGTGCTTTGCCTCCTGATCTCTCGTCTTGCATCCGCTTTGGTTTGTTTTTGATACAAACCTTAGTTTCGTTGTTTAGAAGGTGGCACAAGGGTGGGAGACTAGTATTTCTTCTGGCCGACCACTTCTTCCTCTGCCAGCCAGTTTTCTGGTCGGACAACTGGCTTTCTTGGTCTTTGGGGCATCTTTTCTAGTCGACCACTACTCCACTTGTTTTTTTTGGTGCCTGGACTTCTCCCACCTGTGGCCGACCAGTTTTTGTCCTTGGTGACCCCTTAAAGTGGTCGACCGACCACTTTAAGTAGTAGGCGAACCACTTCAAGTGGTCGGCTGCTTTTGGCACATTTTTGGAGATATTTTTCTCCAGCTGGCACAGCTGGAGGACATTAGAGCCATCCTCCATACACGTGTATGGAGGGATTGGCTTGTTGCTTAGCTTCTCCTAGAAGCTTTACCTTTGCTCTTCTATAAGAGGAAGGCCCCTCATCCTTCCTCAAGGTTGAGAAAATTTGAGGGAAAATGATAGATATAGTGTTGTATCTATATTGCCTTGTTTGCTTTATTCTTGTGCTCAAAAGTGTAGATTTGTCTTAGTTTTGTGCACAAACACACACTTAAACACCTTGCTTGGGTTGCTGAGGCTTCAAGAGGTTGTTTTTGGTGTTCTTGGACTGGTTTAAGCTCAAGAAGATTGCTGGAGTTGCAGTTGTAAAGAGGGTCTTCAAGGGTGAGCTTTTGACCTTTAAATCCCCCTTTCTTGCTTAAGATTTTAGCCTATCTTGCATGCTGTTTTAAGCTTAACTTATAACTGATAAAAGTTATGTTTTTGCATGCTTTTGATCTTTGTTTAAGGTTGCTTTGGTGTTTGGGGTTTTTTTACCCCCTCTTAGGCCTTGTTTGGCCTTGTTTTTGAGCCTTTTTTGTGAGCTTTGGGACCACCTTGTTTTGGCCCTCTCACCACTGAAATCCAGAGTCCTAAGAAGGAGAGGGCCCTCTCCTTGCATCTTCAATACATGCCTTCATATGCCTCATGTTTGAGCACATTTGTTAAGTGTTTGTTGGCCATATCTTAGCTTGTATTTGTGGTTGTTTTGCTGAGGCATGCCACTGTTTTGGCTTGGTTTGGTCACTCCTTGCATGGTTAATACACTTGTAGTGTAAATCACACAAACTAGTCTTGTATGTCTCATGTTTGAGCATGTGTTTCTAGCTTGTTTTGGGGCCATCTTAGTAGGTTTTTGGTGTTATTTTAACATGCCTTAGATCTGTTTTGGGTTGGTTTGGTTGGCTCTTACATGCCTTATACACTTGTAGTGTAAATCACACACACTAGCTTTGTATGCTCCATGAAGTAGCATGTCATTCTAGCCTATGTTGTGTCCATTTTAGCATGTTCTTCGGCTTGTTTTACCATGTCATACCTTTGTTTAGGTTTGGTTTGGTTAGCCTTTGCATGCTCCATGCACTTGTAATGCATTTCCATGAAATAGCCTAACATGTATCATGTTGTGACATGCCATTTTAGCATGCTTTTGGCTTAACCTCCTGAAGCTTTTGTCCATGTTTTAACATGCTTTAGCTCTGATTTTGGTTGTCTTGGTCATCCATGACTTGCTTTGCATGGCTTTGGTTCAATCTTAATTGTAAGCTTTGTGTATTGAGTCCACTAGCATGCTCTACTTGGCCTATTTCAATGATTTGGCATCATTCATAATGTGATTTCATTTCATGTTTCATGTCCATGTAGTCACATTTATCACTCAATCAATGCGTTGGAGGGTTAGTCCTTTATGCCTTAACATGAGCCATTGTGTATGCATTTATGCCTTGGCTTGCGAGCCATCATTTCAGTTGGTTAGTTGGGGTTATTTTGCCATGATATAATTCTAATTTTTGTTGCTTGAGTCATCCCATGCTTGGTCCTAATAGGTGTAGTGTAGTCCACCTTATTTGCCTTGTATGCATCATGCCTCATGCGCCTCATGCAAGCTTGTTTAGGCTTCCTTCCATGCATGTTTTAGTCTCATTTTAGTATGTTCTAGGACTGTTTTGGGTTGCCTTGACCGCATGCTTCATGTTTTGTATAGTTGTAGTGTTAATGCTCTTGCTTGCCTCAAGCTTTGAGCACCATTACATGCTTCATTTGTGTTGTCCACATGATTCAGCATCACGCAACATCACATTTCAGAGTTCATAGCATTGCCATATTCCTGCTTCAATCATGCTTCAAGTGCCTTTGAGTGTTATGCATGGTTGCCTAGTTCGTGCCTTAGTGTGTATGCTTGCATGCCTAGGACCTTGGGCCCTCATCTTAGCACATTTTGGTCTTTGTTAAGACCTATTTCAACTCTGTCCATGCTTAGTTCATGCATATTTGGCATGTATTGCATGCCTCATGTGTAGTCCTCTCTAACAGCTTTCATACCTTAGGACTCTTGCATGCTTTACTTGCTTTGTTTGAATGTTTTGGCATCATTTCTTACTTCATTTTAGTGCACATAGTGTTGCTACACTTATGCATTCATCACTCTTTGAACACTCTTTGAACACTCTTGAGAGTTGTGCTCTTGGGCCTCTTGTATTGGCCAATGCATTGTGCATGCATGCTTTGTATTTTGGTGTTATGGCCACTGATTTGGGCATGGCTGAGGCCTATCTATCTTGGTTTAAGTCTATTGTTGCATTTTGTATGCCATGTTATATTGTGTTGTGCATGTTATGTTGTTGTTTGCATCGAGCATGCCATGATCATATTGCATTGAGTATGCCATATTGTCCATAGCATTGTGTATGCCATGTAGTCGCATTGCATGTTTGCCTTGTTGCTTGCATTTGTGTTTGGCATAGGTGTTAGTCCAAACACGGGAAAAGAGGGACGTTTCATACTTCAAGTGATGAAACGTGCCTCGATTCTTGGTCGCCGACGCTCTTGATTAATCATGATAGAGTTTTAGGCTTTATATGTTTACTTGTGCATTCATTTCCATATTGATTAGTGCAACGTCGCCTCTCGGCCATCATGCATTGAAATGCGTGATTGGTGGCCTGAGGGTTGAGAACCACACTCCTTTGAGTTCATCACATGATAGGGAGGGTGGTTGTGCACACATATGCTGCAAATACATTGCCATGCCCTTTTTTGCTCTCTGTTGCCGAAAAGTGCAGTTCAGCAGCAACAACTGGCCGGCCAGCCAGAAAAAGTAGCTGGCCGACCACTTTTCTAGTTTTTCAACAACCAAAAGTGGTCGGCCACCCTCCCATAGGATTCCCAGGGTGGAGTTTCATCTTTCTGGAGCTTTGTGCAAGTTCCTGAGAGCATATTGCAAACAGAGGCGAATTGGGGCATCACATTGGATTTCCGAACGACGCAACCGGACGTGCATGCATCCTCCTTGTTTCGAAGCTCCTATTTTATTGCTTTCCATAGCTGCCATGCTTAGATAGCTAGCTTATCGCTTTAGTTTGTAATTTATTAGTTAATGCGTTTAGCTATTTCAATTCGTTCTGTAATAATTAGTTAACTAGGATTAGTTAATTAATTCGTTGTGTAATAATTAGTGTAATTAGCTTAGAATTAGTTAGTTAGCTTCTTATTTGGTCCCTTCGTCGAGAGGGCATATTGTTGTAATAAGTGTGCGTGTGTGTAATGCATGTCTTCCAACCCCCATTTCTTTCTCCCTTTTACTTAACCACTTACGATGGTTAGTTTTAGGGCATATTTCGATTAGCATACCTTATACATGCATGCATGCAATCATTCATCTGTATTGCATGCACCGGGCTCGGTGCATCATACTAACTGCATTGTATTTCAATTCCTATTTGAATACATGTACCAAGTTGCATTTCATATGCCATTCTAGAATAGCTGAGCCTATTTTAGTCGCATTTTGTCATGTGTTGCATTAGCCATCTTAACATGAACTAGGATCATGCATGATTTCTAACTAGTTCTTTATTTTAGCTCGGAGTACACTGTGAGTGTTTACGCTTTAGCATACTGCTGTAGACACCCCATTTTTGACCGACCTTAAGACTCAGACGTCACCGATTGAGTGCTCGGTGATGATGCATATTGTGCTCGTTTTGAGGTCACGAGTCTCGGCTGAGAGCCTTACCTCCGGGCTTCGGGACTCTTTGGTGCTTTGCCTCGATTTGTCAACCAGGTCCTGTTTGCTCTGTTTTCTCTTCCCGAAGGGAGGGAGAGGTTTCGTAGACCATCTCTTAGTGGCCGTAGGCTACGCCAGGGTCGAGACCACTGCTCCCGCTTGGAGACCGGGGATTTCAGAGCCGTCGTGGTGTGCCTCAATTCGGGACCGCTTAACTTTCTCAGTTTGTTCCGGTTTTTGGCACACACCTTGTTTCCTCTCCCCAGAGGGAAACTGTGGCCCAGGGGACCACCTTCGTGGTCGCACGCCACTTCCGGTGCTTAATAGTCAGTTCTCAGGGCCCCCGGCTGCGCGTTTTGACCCCCAAACCTTCGTTTTGCATCGGTGTGTGTTCATTTTTGGCATGGACCCTATTTTCATTGTTAGGAAGGTGGTAGTAGGGTGGGAGACCACCTTTTCTTCTTGGAGACCACCTTTCCCCGATCGGCCGGTTTTTCTTGACAAGTAAGTGGTCTCCCTTACTTTTGGGCCACAATTTCTGGTCTCCCATAACACCATTGTGTTGCATTCACCTGGGAGACCACCAATATGGGTAGGCCGACCACCTTTGTTGATTGAACCTTTTGACCCCTTGGTCTCCCTCACTTCTGAGCCACATTTTCTGGTCTCTCATACCACCACTGTATTGCATTCACCTGGGAGACCACCAATAGGGGGAGGCCGACCACCTTTTCAACTTGACCCTTTTGACCCCTGGTCGGCCGACCAGGGCAAGTGGTCGGCTGACCACTTGAACTAGTCGGCCAGCCATCTCCTTTTTTGTCTCCCTGAGTGCAATACAGCTGTGCCAGCTGAGAGGCATTTGACCCATCCTCCGAGATTTAACCCTCTTGTTTAGGCTTCTTAAGGAAGCTTTGGCCCTTTTTGCTTAGCTTCTAAGAGAAGGTTGACCTTTTGTTGAGCTTCTTGAGGAAGCTTGACCCCTTTAGTTTAGCTTCCTCAAGAAGCTTAACCCTTTTGGTTTAGCTTCCTTTAGAAGCTTGGTCCCTTTGCTTGAAGCTTCCCTAAGAAGCCTTGGACCTCTTCTTCTATAAGAGAGGCCCTCCTCTTCATTGGCCAAGGTTCAGAATTTTTGGCCTCAAGCATACATAGACTTCCCTCCATATCTCTCTCCTTCAAGCTTCAAACTCCATTGTTCTTGTACCTATTGCACTACACCTCCAAGCACAACACCTCCATTGTCAACCTAAGCACCTTGGAGCTGATTTTCAGAGGTTGAAGAGTTCCTACCTTGGTCCAGAAGTTGCTAGAGGTCTTCTCTACAAGGGTAAGTCTCTATTTCCCTCTTTCTAGCATTATTTTGCTTCATATCTTAGCTCTATTTGCAAGCATTTTTCGACTTTGTCATAAACTGATAAAAGTCTTGTTTTGAGCTCCTCTTCAAGTTTGTTCAAGGTCATTTTTCTGTTGGGGGTCATCTACCCCCTTGGATGCTTCATTTCCTCATGTTTTGGGCTATGCATTAAAGCATTTGTGTTGGCCTTGGTTTGACCTTTTAGCCACTGAAATCCAATGGATTTTCAGTGGCTAACATGTGTTTTTAAGCCTCAAAATCAGATAGGGGTGACCGTCTCACCCCTTGTTTTGTTTACTAGCTTTATTGGCCTTACAAAGGAGCCCCTATTTGCATGTTTTGAAGCCGTGTTTTAGGCCATTATTTGTGAATTTTATGACTTGCATGAACTCTGTCCGGAGCCTTTTTTTGCCATATTAAGTTTCTATTATGCATGTGTAGAGTAATCTTCTTCAAGGCCTTTCAAAGGGGCCTTCACTTGCATGCTTTCTAGACTAATTCAGGCCCTTTTCAGTGAGTTTTAAGGCCCTCATAACCTCTGTCCAGAGGGGGTTTTGCCATTTTGTATGTCTATCTTGCATGTGTGGAACAACCCTCTTATTGGCTTTTCAAAGGGACACATCATTCTTGCATGCATTGACTTAGTTTTAGTCGGTTTTTGGGCATTATTTGGCATGACATACTTCTATTTTTGGCTGGTTTGGTGAGCTCTCATGTGCTTCATATAGCTATAGTGCAAATCATGGTTCACTAGCTTATTTTTCATGCTTCGTTGACCCTTGATTTTAGCACTTTTTGGCCTTGCCTTAAACTGATTTTGTGCGTATTTTGGACTGCCCTAGCTGTGTTTTGGGGTCTTATGGTCGAATGATGCTTGTTTTGCATGCTTGTAGTTCAATAGACTTGCCTAGCTTTGAGATTTGAGGTCTATTGCATGCATATACTGAGGTGTTTTCATGCTTTGGGGTCATTTTGCATCATATTTTAGAGCCTATGTGAATGCCATATCCTCATGTTTTCTCCTCTTTAAGTGTGCTTGAGAGTTGTGCATGAAAGCCTTGTTTTCGGACCATTGAATGAGCTTCATTTCCATGCACTTCGAACCATCATTTTGGGCCATTTTCCCACAGTTTCAGACCTGCCTAGGGTCTGTTTGGAGTTAGTTTTGCCATTCGGGCATTGCTTTGTGTACCTCTAGTGTAGCGCACTTCACTAGTTTCGGTATTCGGGCCATCTAGCATGCATTGGGTAACATATTTGCATGATTTGGGACCATTGTACATCATGTTTCAGAGCTGGAAAATGTATGCTTGTATGCCATATTTCATCCTTTGCTATGCTTAGTTAGAGTTGCATGTTGTGCCTTAGGATCGGTCCATTGCATTCGTGTGTTTGCATGTATTTCGGTTGTCTCATTTTCATCACATGGCCACTGATGTGAGTGTGGCTGAGGTCCACTCATATTGGTGTAAGTCCATCGTGCATTGTGTATGCCATTTTAGTCCATAGCATTGCGTATGCTAGGTTGCATGTTAGTGCATTGTGCATGCCATGTTGTGTCACGTGCATTGTGTATGCCATTTTAGTCCATAGCATTGCGTATGCTAGGTTGCATGTTAGTCGCATTGTGTGTGCCATCTCATTGCATTGTGTTTGGGATAGGAGTTAGCCCAAACACAAGAAACGAGGGACGTTTCCTACCCAAAGTGACGGAACGTACCTCAATTCCCAGTCGCCGACACTCCGGATTACCCATGATGGAGTCTAGGCCTTGTTGTGTTGTTATGTGTATTCATGTCACATCGAGTCGTGCAATTCGACTCCTCGGCCATCATGTATCGAGATGCGTGATTGGTGGCACGAGGATCGAGGTGTGCATACATATGTGAAAATACTTTGCCATGCCCCTTTCTTGCTCTTTGTTGCAGCAAACCAGAAATCCGCAATCTTCTAGAGCTTTACACAGCATTCTGGGATTAATTGCAAACAAAGGCAAATCGGGGCATCACAAGGAATTTACCGACAAAGCGACCCGAGCACGCATGCTTCTTTTATCATTTGGAACAAGAGCTGAGGCAGTCCATTTTATAGCTTGCATGCTAGTTTATTTGCTTTCCTAGTTAATTTGTTAATTAATTAGGGTTTTGTAATATTTAATTAGCTAGAATAGTTAATTATTTATTCGGACCCTCCGAGTGAGGGCAATTGTAATAAGTGTGCATGTGTGTGATGTATGTCTTCCAACCCCACGTCTTTCTCCCTTTTATTTACCAGCTTATGATGGTTAGTTTAGGGCATGTTTCAATTAGCATACTTATGCTCGCATGTTTGCGTCATTCATCTGTCTTACATGCACCGGGCTTGGCGCATCATACTAACTGCATTGTATATCAATTCCAAGTTGAATACGTGTTAGCTGTAGTATCTCATATGCTATTCTTAGAATAGCCGAGCCTATCTTAGTTGCATTTTTACATGTGTTGCATTAGGCATTTCAGCATAGTTAGGATTCATGCATGATTTCTAATTAGCTTCTTTGTTTGGCTTGGAGTACTTGGTAAGTGTTTATGCTTTAGCATCCTTGCATGTGTGTGAGTGACTGCCATGATAGCATGCTTACCATGAGGCTATTTGCGTATGTGATATACCTGCCTGAATGCCTGTGGGTGAAGGTTGGATTATCTGAATTGGAATAATGCATTGATTGTGAGTTTTAAGCCCACTAGATAGTGGCAAAACCATGTTTTCTAAGCCCACCAGAGGGTGGCAAAATCTGCATTTTAAGCCTACTTGCGAGTAGCAAACCGCTTTAAAAAATAAACATGAAATGTTTATTCCAATTCAGGCGATCCGGTGTATACTTGTATGCTGTGCGCATCACATAGTAAATCTAGGCTAATAAACCAGAATAAGAGCACATATGTTTTCAAAACTCGATATCATGGTTAGTAGAGGCCGATCTTTGATCGGGTGAGCGGGGGTGCTCACGAAGTGACCTTGTCCAATCGTACCCAAGTTCCTGAGCCGAGGCAACTTTGGTGATGACGGACACGTGGCCTCGGGCAACGAGTTAGGGTTTCCTAAATTTCCCAAAAATAAAATATTTAGGTGGCGACTCTGTATCTGGCAAAGCAGTCCATGTTTGGCACTTCTTTCTAAAAATCAGTTTTTCAAAACGATTTGCCGGATTTGGACTCTTTGATGATTCATCGGTCTTGCATTGCATTTTGCGAGATTAGATACAGGACCGTGACATTGAGTCTAAACTGTAGTAAGTCCAAATGAACAAAATGGGATTCCCTCCTGGGATGTTCGGGGACGTCTACAGTTTCTGGCGACTCCACTGGGGAGTTAGAGAACTTGACTTGAACTCATGATATCTGGTTTTGACTACACTTATGTGTTTCTTTGCATTCCATTTGCATTGGTGCGCCTAGGACACTGTGTTTGCTGTATGCTATTCCTGAACGGTTTGCCGGAGGCTCGCTTCGAGAGGCGTGCCATAAGGCTGACCGGTTGCGGGCTCTGCCACGACGGGAACAAAAATCCCGGTTTTATCGAGGCACCCTGTTTGACCATTTGACCTAGTGCATATTCGAAATCCATAGTGACCATTCCAAGCTAGGACAGGTTGCTTACCCGATTGTAGGTTGTTTGAAACTGCTGCGTGCGTAGTGAAACCCTAGCTCTTGACAAAATAGGACAGGGAAACCCTACCCCAACATAGGGGTGTTTTGACTCTCATTTGTTTGTTATGTGCTTTAGAGTGCGTCTCTACAGGAATGTATATATCAGTTTGCAAGTTTGAGCATCAGGCCTGTGGGCACCAGTTCAGTATTTTGGGAATCAGCTATCTGCGGGTATCAGATTCAGCTTCGGGGACAGTGATTTGGGAACAATGATCAGTACTTGAGAACAGTGCATTTCAGCTTATCAACTGTGTGTTGTGTGTTTATTTTAAGCCGTTATGCTGTCCGTTTGTCTAGTTGTTTATTTCCTTATTACTGCTTTATTTATCTTTTTGCTAGGTAGTTTAGCACAATTGCTTCAAACCAAGCAGATATTCCCCAAGCACTTTGGACTAGAGGTCGCCGACTCAATCGATTTGAGGATATGGTTGACGAACAACCAGTGTTCCATTCTCTACCCCCGGTTGTCAGACGGAGGTCGAGAAGACGCAGTGTATCCGAGCAGAGGTTGCCAGAGCAGTGGTTTACCCCATCAGTGGACAGTCGGGTTGAGGTCTCAATTGTTGCCATAGAGATAGATATACCAATCAGTCAGATGGATCAGCAGAACATGTCAGGGGTGGAGGGAATGATATGTCAACTCCAAGAGAGTATGAAACTTATGCAGCAAGACGCTGTCCACCAAGCAGAATTTTCCAAACAACAGGCTACAATCATGGCCCAGCAGGCCGAGCTAATCACCAAGCTGCAACAGCAAAACGAAGCATCTGCTTCACATCAAGCTCCTCTACCACCAGGGGCTCCGACGCCCAGGGAAACACCAAATGTCCAGGAAGGTATGGACATTCCGACAGGGCCGGCTCCGCCCCCAATCTTACCCAGCTATCCAAAACACCTACCAATCTACCGGACTCTCCTTTCGAGTTCGAGATCGACCCCATAGCATTGAAGTTGAGCAAGCTTGAGAAGTTGTTCAAGAAATCCCAGGGGGTAAAGTCCATCCCCGACATTGAGGACGGATATACCGACGTGGCTGTAACGCTGCCAGATAGGTTCAACATGCCACAAACCGACCGCTTTGACGGATCCGGGAATGCCATAGTGCATCTTCAGTTGTTCTCAGATATACTACGGCCGATGGGCCTCACCAGACCGTAGAAGCTTTCATTATTCAGCTGGACCCTGTCAGGTGTGGCCGCTATTTGGTACGCAAAATTAGAAGACGATGTCAAACGGAACTGGAATGAGATGGCCGAGGCTTTCATTGCACAGTACTCCTATAACACTCAAATCGAGATTACAACCCGTGATCTTGACACAACGAGGCAGGAGCCTAAGGAGAGCTTTTTGGATTTTGTAGCCCGGTGGAGGGCCAAGGCCTCAATGATGACTCTAAGGCCCACTGATAAAGATCAAATTCGGATGATTGTACGCAATCTCCAACCCAAACTGATGTAGAAAATGATCGTGCTCCCCTTCCCTACCTTTTCAGATTTGCATGAGATGGGGGTACAAATTGAGGATGCTATGAAACAAGGTCTGATTGACCAAGACAGAGAGCAACCTAGGAGAACCTTCAACTGCAACACCAATGCAGGGCCGAGCGGCGCTGCAACTGCAAGAGCTTCAGAAGTAAGCATGGTCGCCACCATCCCCCCTCCAAGACCCATGGCAGCTACGCCTTTCTCCGGCGTGTCCGGAAACAATACACAAACAACCAAATACCAACCTCGAGGCCAAAGAACTTTCACCCCGTTATATATGCCCCTGTCCAAGGCTCTAGGGGTTTTAATCAGAAAAGGGCACTTGAAGCCCCTGGAGCCGAGGCCATTGCCAAATCCATTTCCTCCCTCCCATAACCCAGCCAAATACTGCGTATATCACCAACAACATGGTCACGACACTGACCAGTGTTTTAGATTGCGTCACGAGATTCAAGATCTCGTTGACAAATAGGTGATTTTACCTCCAGAAAAACCCAATGTCACAACAAACCCTCTTCCACCGCACAACCAAGCCCCACCTCCCAAAAGAATCAACTTTATCCAGACTGGGATCGTGTCTTACGATCCTAGAATATATATCACTCCGTCCCACCTACCCAAGCCGGAGGTGCTTCTTCCCGACAGCACTGACTTGTGCATGTTGGACATCTCTAGAACCCAACCTAAGCCAATGGTGGTGACCATCGAAGATGGGACATGAGAGATTTCAGAGGAGAATAGGATTGTTGAGTCAGAGTCTGAGGAATCTGGGAGTTTTGCTGAGGAGGTATACAGTCTGAGTGACTACATTCTGTCAGTAGGCCAAGTTGGGCCAAATGTGGAATTGCCAGCGGGGGCAGAACTTTGTGTCATACAGAGGGATAGAATTGACCAGGGGGTAGATGACTTGGCGGCTATGGAAGAGGACGTTGCCAACCTCCAGTTTTTTAACGAACAAGATCCAAGAGACACGGCAGTCAACTGGTTTGATTTTGAGGAGTCAGCAGAGGTTACCGGGTGGCTAGATAATCAACCGGATGTTGTGGAAGAGTTCCAACCAGAACAGGGCCCGGCAGGGGCAAGAATATCAGTTGTGGCCGGAAGGGCCCGAGATCAGAATGTATCCCCGGAGAGCACCGGTGCTAAGAATTTCGCTCAGGATTTGGGCATTGTGAATGTAGGAATTATTGAACAGCCAGCTGTACTGACGCAGTTGGAACAAGAAGGAATTGAAGAGTCTGAGAGAATCAAAAAAGCCAAGGCCCTGTGGGGACTGAAATTGCTGTTTGCACAAGGACATAGAATGCTGCGAGTATGTGGACGGAAAGTACTGCGAGTACAATTGTATCGGAGCAGGATAGGTGTCTGTCGGCTGCCGACGGAATGTGGTGGGAAGACGATGATTTATGTCTTGCCCACACAGATGAGGACTGGGGGAGCAATCAACCAGATGATACCTGGTACATTGGTGAAGTCGACCATATATTTCAAGCCTCCACATCTAGATTAGCCAGAGGCATCTGGGAAGGATAAGGAGGCGAAGAGGCAGAAAGAGAAGCAACTTGAAGATGAGGCTGTACTGAAGTAGTTGAAAAAGATACAGGCAGACATCTCCATCTGGGGATTGCATATGGCATCGCGAGTGCATCGACAAGCTGTCTTATCGGCCATGGACAAGGCCAAGCTCTTAATAGACACCACACCCGAACAGCTGGTGGGCTTAGTTTTTCCGGGAGGAGCTACCTCGATGTTGACTTTCTCTGACAAGGAATTGCCACCTGAGGGTGCAAACTACAACAAGCCACTCTACATCTCTGTGGAGTGTTGAAACAAATAGATACTCATGGTGCTCGTCGACGCAGGATCTGCCATCAATGTGTGCCCGGCAAGAACTGCATATGCAGTCGGTTTAAAGACCGCGAACTTTGTACCGACAGCCTAGGTGATTCGGGTATATGACGACACGAGCAGAGAAGTAATAGGGACAATGAAAATTTAGACCAAGGTTGGGCTGGGACAACATGAGATTGACTTTCATGTCTTAGAAGTTCCTGCGACCTTTAATCTACTCTTGGGGCGGCCGTGGCTGCACCAGGTAAAGGCAGTTTCATCCACCTTGCATCAGATGGTGAAATACCCCCATGGGAAGGGAGTAGCCATTGTTTTTGGGAATTCATCGATCCATCCACCGCCAGAAGTATCTACGCCGGTTCTAGAAATCGAGCACAGTATGGAGGATGTGTTATTATCTGGTTTTACTTTGGCTGAGGCCCGGGTCATGAAGAGCATCTAGCTGTTAATGACAGGGTGTATGTCAGTGCTCAATCAGTATACCTCATGAACAAGCTTCAACACATCCCCGGGATGGGATTGGGAAAGAGTGGCCGGAAGGGCGTTGCAGCGTTGGCCGACATGCCACACAACCCACATACCTTTGGCTTAGGTTATCCGCCCACCAAAGAGGATTGGTTAAGGAAAGGTAAGTAGATGGCTGGGACAGCTAAAGCGAAGCAGGTGGGGAGGCCTTTTGAGCTAATGCACTGACCCATCCAAGGTACCCTAAATGGACGCTTTGTCTGGGAGGGGGAGGACTTTCCGTTTTGTGGCTTCCTAGAGCCATGGCTGAATGCCGAGAGGAAGTGTGTGCCAGGGTTTGAGATCTTCTTTGACCTCTGATTATCAGGGATGACGTTCTTTGAAGAGCGCATGCACCCAAGAGTTGAGGTTGAGCAGAATAAGGAAGTGGATTCCAAGAGCGCTGAAATCGAAATGGGGGTAGCATTGGCATGTCTACTTTAAGATCCTCCGATCGAACAGAAGTGCTTGGGGGATAACTTCTCGGTATGCATGATCGGGAGTGGAACGGCTGCGGGGCTACTGTCAACTATTTTGGATGCATCTATCGCACCCTCTGTTATTTGGCAGTATGAAGAGGGATTTTTGTCAAGCAACACCGGGTCAGGTAGTGAGTCGGAGTCTGATTCCACCGAGTTTGTGGAGTCGGAATCAGATTCCAACTCGACTGAGTTTGAGTCTAGTAATCCTGGGGGTGATAACCCGGATACCACAGTCCTGTCTAGGTCATCTTTTTCTTTCTCTTTTGAGTCTGTTGTAACCGAAGAATCGGACAATTTGGATGTGCTTAATGAGAATGCTGTGGCTGTGGCTGTGGTTTCTGAGTACTTTTCTGTGCCTTTGATTTATTGCTTAAATCAGGACTTTCAAAATTTTGACGAAAACGACGAGGAAGAAATTCCTCCGGTTTTGCAACGTTTAATTGATCAAGAGCAGGAAAGGTTTGTTAAGCCTTTAGTTGATGAAATCACTACTGTGAATGTGGGTACTGAGGAGGACCCGTGGCTAGTCCGAGCGCCAAATCGCTTTATTAAAAGATTTCAAAGATGTTTTCGCGTGGTCCTACGAAGACATGCCTGGAATCGATCCTGAGATTGTACAGCACCAGATCCCTCTTGACCTCGAGGCCCGACCCGTTAAACAGAAACTCAGGAGGATCCGCCCGGACTGGGCTCTCAAGATTAAGGAAGAGGTCACCAAGCAAATTGACGTAGGGTTCCTGCTGGTATCCGAATACCTGACTTGGTTGGCCAACATAGTTCCGGTGCCGAAGAAGGATGGCAAGATCTGGGTGTGCGTGGATTTCAGGGATTTGAATAGAGCTAGTCCGAAGGACGACTTTCCCTTGCTGCATATCGATGAGTTGGTGGATTTCACAGCAGGGCATGCTTTGCTTTTGTTCATGGATGGCTTTTCGGGCTACAATCAGATAGTGATGGCACCCGAAGACCGAGAAAAGACTGCTTTCACCACCCTGTGGGGGACTTACTCCTACAGAGTGAGGCCGTTTGGGTTGTAGAATGCTAGAGCTACATATCAACAGCCCGCGACCACGATATTGCACGACATGATCCACAAAGAGGTTGAGGTGTACGTGGACGACATAATTGTCAAGTCCAAAGAAAGAGAGGGCCACTACAGCGCCTTGCAAAAATTCTTTCAGAGGATCAGAGAATTTCGGTTGCGGCTGAATCCTCAAAAGTGTACGTTCGGTGTTACAGCAGGGAAAATGCTAGGGTTTCTGATTACACAGAGAGGTATCGAAGTCGACCCTTCCAAAATCAAGGCCATCTTAGAAATGCCACCACCAAGGACTGAAAAGGAGGTGCGAGGCCTTCTGGGTAAAGTACAATTCATAAGACGGTTTATTTCAAAATTAACCTTGACTTGTGAACCACTTTTTGGCCTCCTGAAGAAAGGAAAGAAATTCCAGTGAGATGGCCGATGCCAAGCTACTTTTGAACAGATCAAGGAATACTTACAGAACCCACCCGTGTTGTCACCGCCAGAGCCAGGGAGACCGTTGATATTGTACCTTTCAGTAACTGAGACTACAATGGGCTGCATGCTCGTGCAAAAATCTAAAGACAAGATGGAGAGGGCTATCTACTATCTGAACAAGAAGATGCTGGAGTATGAAACCTGTTACACACCGTTGGAGAAGGCTTGCTTAGCCTTGGTATGGGCTACCAGGAAGCTGCGGCACTACCTGTTAGCTCACTCTGTAATGTTGGTTTCAAGATTAGATCCCATCAAATATCTCTTCGAGAAACCGGCACTTACGAGTAGGCTAGCTCGTTGGCTGTTGTTGCTTTCTGAATTCGATCTCAAATATGTGACGCGCAAGTCAGTCAAGGGAAGAGCAGTAGCAGAATTCTTAGCCGATCATCCAGTGGAAGGATGTGAAGCAGTTGAGTACTTATTCCCAGATGAGACCATTTTGCATATCGAAGATGAAACTTGGACGATGTACATTGATGGAGCGTCAAACCAATACGGTTATGAGATAGGAGTGTTGCTAATAGCGCCCGACAATTCCCGTACCCCTCTAGCCTTCAAACTTCGGTTCAAAGTCTCGAACAACAAAGCAGAATATGAGGCATGCATTGCCGGTCTAGAAGCAGCCCTAGAACTAGGGGCAAAGCGGTTGGACGTCATCGGGGACTCGAACCTTGTTGTGTCTCAAGCAAAAGGAGATTGGAATGTGAAAAAAGAAAAGATGATAATGTATCACCAGACCTTGGACCTATTAATTCCTTGGTTTGAGAAGCTAAATTTCGCTCATCTGTTAAGAGAGAACAACAGGTTCGCAGATTCATTAGCAACTCTATCTTTCATGATAGACATCCTGTTTGGAGTCCGGATGCGTCCGATCATCATTGACCAGAAGTTTGTGCTGGCATATGAATCAATTGCTGCCATAAATGAGGTTCAGGACGAGAACCCCTGGTATTACGATATTTGGAACTTCTTGGAGAAAGAAACATATCCACCAGGGGCAAATGCCAAGGATAAAAGGGCAATCAGAAGAATGGCCGCTCAGTTCATCATCAGTGGAGGTAAATTGTACAAGAGAGGTCATCTGGAAATGTATAAGCTGTGCGTTGAAGCCGAAGAATCAAAGTGCCTAATGGAGGCCATCCATGGAGTAGAATGTGGAGCGCACATGAACGGGGTAATGTTAGCTCGGAAGATCCTCAGACAAGGTTATTATTGGTCCACCATAGAGGAGGATTGTATCGGCTTTGTTCGGCGATGCCACAAATGTCAGATCCATGCAAACCGCATGAACATCCCGCCGTCGAAGCTGTACAATATGACTTCGCCATGGCCATTTTTAGTTTGGGGAATCGATGTGATTGGGGCTGTCACTCCGAAGGGGTCGAATGGGCATGAGTTCATCCTGGTCGCGATAGATTATTTTACGAAGTGGGTCAAGGCCCAATCTTATGCGGTGTTGAAGGCTTCGCACGTCGCAAAGTTCATCAGAAACAACATCATCTGTCGCTATGGGGTCCCAAACGAGATTATTTCAGATAACGGTTCCCACTTCAAGAAGGAAGTGATTGACTTGTTGGAAAAATACATTGTGGCTTTTCATAAGTCATCCACATACCGGCTGCAAACCAATGGAGCGGTTGAGGCCGCCAACAAGAATATTAGACACATACTGCAGAAGATGGTGGAAACCTGCCGGGACTGGCCAGATAAGCTGCCGTTTTCTCTGTGGGGCTACAGGACTTCAATTAGAACTTCTACTGGGGCGACTCCGTATTCATTGGTTTATGGGATGGAGGCCGTTCTACCTATTGAAATTGAGGTTCCGTCATTACGAGTACTGACTGAGTTTCAGATAGCCGAAGCAAATTGGCAGCAGAGCAGATTCGAGGAACTCATGCTCTTCAATGAAAGAAGACTGAAAGCACTGTACCATGTTCAAGGTTATCAGCGCGGAATTGCCCAGGCTTTCAACAAGAAAGTTAAATCCAGGAATTTGAAAGAAGGAGATTTGGTGCTCAAGGACAACCGAGCTCCCATTCACGACCCTAGGGGCAAGTTCAGACCTAATTGGACTGGTCCCTACATCATTAAGTCTATCTGGTCAGGTGGAACTGTGGTTCTGATGGACCTAGATGGCCTAGAGTTCTCCCAACTGATCAACATGGACAAGTTGAAGAAATATTACCCCTGAGAGGCTCGCTAGGTCGAAAATCCAAAAGGGCGACCTAGACAAAACTTAGAGCGTGAAAAATTTGAAATTACAAAAACTGAGCTCACAAGGTTGAAAACCCGCAAAGGGCGGCCTTGGAAAAAGTTAGAGCGTAAAAGGAAAGTGAAAATACACAAGTGAACCCGAGCCTGAACTACGTAAGGCTTTATTCCCATCTTTGGGATATGTAGGCAACTTCATCTTGAAGTTCAGCCATAAAATTTTTCCCGATCAACTTTGTCCATTTGATCATCTTGGTCATCTTTGTCTATTCAGCGTTCGAGAGCTGGGTTGTAATCTCCGGTATAGTGCTATTCAGACTAGGGGCAACTTTCTGTTGTCGTGCAGTGTTGTGGTACTATTCAGACTAGGGGCAACTTTCCAGTTGCTGGAATCCGAGGTTGTGCATCTCAGTGACAGATCTCAGGCGTGTCCAATTCTGATCCATATCGAAAAGGGTTTTGAAAAGTTTTAACAAAAGTTGATTTTCCTCAAATTAATCTTTTTACAACTTAGACCATTTTTGGACCAAAGCGGAAAATTTTCAGTACCCACAACCTTCAATTTCATTGATTTCAATACAGAGTTCTCCTGCTCTTGAATACAAATTGAAGTTGCTTTTTATTACATTCATAAAGAAAACTTGAAAGTACTAATAAAGCAATAAATCCGGGGCACAGATAAGTCAGGTGTTCCTTCGCCCCCTCCCAGAGCTGGTCGAAGTCTCTGCTGCCAAAGTGGGCCCTTCCTGTGCCTCTTCATTGAGCCAATCAATGCACTCATCAGACAAAGTGCAACTGAAAGTGGGAGCGGGGGCCAAGAGCTCTCTCGTCCTCCATGCTGTGGCATACCGAGCAAGCTGTGTGCCTCGGACCGGGAATGCAGTAGGGTACTCTATCCCCTCTGGCAGGCAAGTCTGATCATGTCTAAATTGGCGCCGGAACCGGAACGGAAAATAGAAGACACAGTGTGTCATACCAATCAGTTGAATTCCAGGTTAACGGGTCATGTTGTAACTCATTGCCGGCAGGTTGAGCCAAGGATAGTGCCAAGCAATGCGGTCTGCGGACAAACTGCACATCCAGTAGTACCACCACCCCTCATCCAGGGCATCGACCAGACGTTGTCGAAAAAAGTAGCCGCGAGCTGAGAATGATGGGCAAGACTCCACAATCTGTAACTTGTCCATCAACCACACCTGGGGAGGGATGAAAAATGAGAGATTAAAGAATAGAGAGATGTACGATGAGAGAAAAGTAAGAAAAGGGTTTTGTGAGAAAAACCGAGCCTAAGGGCCAAGTGATGTGAGCAATACATATGTGAGATTTTGTGGGAACATTACCTGCAATAGTAGCGGGCCCCCCGCAAGCCTAGCCGTCTCCCAGCGATGGAAAACATCCAAGCCCATCAATGTCTCAGCCAATGTCATGACAATACAGCTCTTGCCCTTTTTCAAACCTTGGGTGACCTCGATCAACCAGACACTGAATCCTCCGGAACCTGAGGCAAGCAAGAAATGAGATAGCAAGCACAGGCAAAGTGCGTGTTGCCGATAGCCCTGCCAATGATGGTCGCCGCGGTCACCAGCATCAGAAAACCGGCAAACCAAGCGTGGGATGTCCAACTCCCCGTCATGAATCAATGATCGAGCATCATGCAAAGTGAGGCTGCATATTTGTCCTAAGGCTTGGACGTGGCCGAATCGGAGTTGAGGCAAGATTTTCTCATTGCGCTCGGACTCCATTAAAGCTTGGAAATCCTCAAAAGTAGGACATATCTCTTGCCCGCTAAAGCTAAAGACGTGTGTTACCGGATTCCAAAACCTTGTTGCAGCATGGAGGAAAGGAAGATACAGCGGAGTGCGGCCCAGCGTGAATAGTGCATTCAAGCCGAAGCCCTGAAAGTTCAACTTTTCCGAGCCATCTAGAGAAGCAATCCAAGCTATGAGATTTTGGATGAGAAATGCTTCCATTTTGATGCAAAACTAAGATGAAATGAAAGAACCACGAAGCTGGGACTCTTATAGAGGATAAGGCACTGTTCGGGGGACACGTGTCAACAATTTGGTGGTTGCCAAACCAGGTGGTCAGCCGACCACCTTTTCTAGTAGGCCGACCACCCCTTTGGTCTCCAAGACAGAAAACTGGTCGGCCAGCTTCCTTACTTGGTCGGCCATGGAGAGGAGTGTGGCTTTGGTCTTGTCCTAGTCTCTAGAAGAAAGTTCCTAGCATTTCCATGCATTGGATCTGTTGAAGGTGCGAGTTTTCCTTTGTTTCGGATGCATTCCGTCACCCCAATCGTCCGAGATACGTCTGTTTATCAGGTTGTTGATTTTTGTTTATTGAGTTGTTATTGAGTCTTGATTATCGAGTTGTGGTTGAGTTTTGTTTATCGAGTTGTTGTTGAGTTTTGCTTATCAAGTCGAGTTGTTAAGTTTTATCGAGTTGTCAAGTTTTGTCCGTTGAAATTGTTGTTCTTTGTTCATCAACATTGTTGAGTTTTGCTTATCGAGTTGTAAACTTGCTAAGGTTTTGTTGTTTCGTAGTAATTTAAGTTATTTAGTTTGTTGCGTCGGTTCACTACCTGACTTGGCAATACACAATGCACAATTCCATTCAATCTCATTTTTGTGCAAAATGATGCAACGCGATGCTAAGAACATAAAATACAACACTTTTTGAACAAAAGCTGTTTCATTCCATCATGCTTCCTTTGTTACAACATTTTACAACAAGGGTACAAGTTTTACAGAAAATAAAAACTGCCTAATAATGTACAATGTGCTACAACTACTAGTAGAAAAGGCAAATAAAGCAGGGAACATCTGCATCAATGCTATCAACTGCAGGAATAAGAGGCCCTCTTCGTCCTCTTCTGCAGAACAGCCTTTGCACCATCATCATCGTTTGAATTGGAGTTGCCGTCCTCAGAACCCTCCTCGGCATCATCTCCACTACCGGAACCGGAACTAGAGTCACCCTCTCTGTTAGCAGATGTCTCTGACTGGGGATGCGTAGGCTCCTCCTCCTCGCCGGACTCCTCCTCTATGACAAGTGCTCTGCGCTCGCCTCGGCCGCGAGTCGAACCTCCTCTCCCAGCTCCCCGAGAAGGCCTAGATGGCCCGGCCTGTGGCTCAGTCTGTAGAGGAGGCATCTGAAAAGAAAAAGGAAAATTTGAGTACACTAGCTAACATGTATGTCAGGTGCAGAGAATAGAATGCTACAATGGATGCATGCAGATATAGTATATGACTGTGGTGTGTGTCTGATGTGCTCTACACATACAATTAATCAATGCAGTGAGATGTTCAAGTTCAGCATGTCATCAGAAGTATAATAAATGCGAGAAGACTAAAGAGTACTCGGACACCGAGGATGGACAACTGTGTCTCCCTCCGCAAGACCATGCCCTCAAGTGAGGCCACCAATCCGAGCATCTCATCCATGCACTCTCTGGGAGGTTGCAAATACAAGCTCAAGTCATCAATGAATAAATGAGTGCCTAAGTATCTAGGTGAGAAATGAAAAGCAGTGGAACATACCAGTGGTGAGTCGGGATCACTGATATATCGGTGGTCAGGCATAGGAGGCTCTATCGGAATCGGTCAAGATGTCTCGTATCGCCATCCAATCAACTCGGTTGGGATGTCTGGCCATCCGGCATGATGATAAGTCGGAGGAATCGGGGGGACCAGTACAGCCCCACCTCTCGATGTGCCACCTCTGCTGGTCGAAGGGACATCTGCAGGCTGGGCTCGACTCGATGATGGCATGCCAGCAGACCTCCTCGTGCGAGTACGGATACCTGTTAATGGGGGCATCAAGTATGTATGACGGTAGGTCGCATAGTCCCCCTCCTCCAAATGTAGCAATACGTCGGTACCCAACATGGCACTAGCGACCTCCTGGGGAGTGAGCCTCCCAGTGGACCGCATATCGTCTGGAGGTGCTGAGGGGATATCCTGATAAGGGTAGCTCATCGTCTGGCGCATGAAGCGGTCCCCCAGAAACCAGGCCCTACCAGTTGGCCCCTCAAATAGGATCCTGTACCGAGAAGCGGCCCATCCTCCAGCAAACTGAAATCGGGTATTTCCACCCAAGAGCGTCCAAGGCTGCCATATGATCTGCGAATAACCAATGCATAAGCTGATTAGAAATCGTAAATGTGCAAGATGAATCAAAGATGAAAACATGGAGAACTGAGAGTTCTGAATTACCTCGGTCATCCGCACTATGTCAAAAAACTGCCGCAAGTAGGGCAGAGTCTCCTGAGCTCTCGGCCGATACTGGCCCTCAAACACGAGCGAGTAAGGAATCATAAAAGGCACCTCCACCTCAAGCTCCGGGGCTAGTGTCGGAAAGTACGCAAAAACCCATAGCTATGGAAAACAGGGCAATAGCCATTAGAATACAGAATGCTGAGTGCAGAATGTACAGAGAATGTAGAATGCCAAGAGCAGAGTGCAAAGTACAGAATGTAAAGTGTGCCGTGTGCGCAATGTACAGATAATGAAAAGCAGAAATGTAAATCAATAGGGCAGAAAGTACCTCCCAGGCTCTCCAATAGCCGCCAACTATGTTCCCCCGTTTGCGGGAGTTCGCACTCATGTAGCAATAGAGGGTAGCTAAGCCAGCGCCACCCCAGTCATACTGGCTGACCCGTGAGAGGTCTACCAGAGCACTCTGCAGATAAAGCCCAACGGTGTTCCCCCTTTCGGAGAACAGAGTGGTCCCGAGGAGGAACATCAAAAACCCTCAAGTATACTGCTCTATCTCCTCGGGTGTCTCGAGCACAGTCCCTCTAAAATGTGTAGAAAACCAAGTGTACCGGACTCTGCCCGAAGATCTGTCAACCGGTGGACGAGCTCCCAACAGATAAATCCAAGCAGCCTCCCACTCGCCTATGTCCTCGTCATAGGGGACCGACCAGCCTCCCATGTCAAGGCCTGTCAGTATGGCAAAATCGAACGGGGTCATAGTCATGTCCCCGGTAGTTGAGAAATGAAAGGAGTTGGTGGTGTCCCACCATCTCTCTACAAGGGCGCCCATCAGAGTCCTACTCGCTGGATAACGTGATATCCCCATACAGAAGAGTTCGAACCCTGCTTGGTCAACCAGACCACGAATGGCCTCTGGGAGATCCGCGTACCACTCCCTGGCGATGATCGATCCATAGCCTCAGGTAATACGGGAAGATACCTGCATTCAGAATGAACATATGTATTCAATTTAAAAAATAAAGTGTATGAGCAGTGTGCAAATCAAATCAGATACAATGCTGTGGACTGCGTGTTTAGTATGAACTGCGTACAAATGCAATGTGTGAGCTGCGTGTTCAACATAAAGTATATGGGCTGTGTGTTTAGAATCGAAATAGTGGGCTGTGTGTTCACCTCAGTGTTTGAGCTGTGTGTTCAGATTTCAAAAATAGTGGGTTGTGTGTTCAACCTCAAAGTGCGAGCTGTGTGTTCAACATCAAGTGTTTGAGCTATGTGTTCAGACTTCAAAAATAGTGGGTTGTGTGTTCATCTTGAAGTTCGAGCTGGGTGTTCATCTCAAAGTTCGGGTTGTGTGTTCAACTTTCAAAAACAGTGGGTTGCGTGTTCATAATCAACAAGTTTGGGCTGTGTGTTCAAATCTCAAAAATAGTCGGTATGTTTGGTTTGAGTTTGAGAAATGAGTTTTAGAAAAAAATTTCCAAAAATTTGTTTGGTTTGAGATTTTTCTCAAAAAATTTTCAAAATCACATTCTCTCTCTTACACATTAATCAATCACTTTTTCTCTCTCCTCTCTCCTTCTCAATCACTTTTTCTCTCACACATATCTACTCAATTCTCCCAAAATATCAAATCATCCCAAATTCCCAAAAAAAATTTGTCTCTCAAAATATACAACCAAACAAACCAAAAAAATTTCTAAAATAATTCTCCCAAATTTTTTTCAAAAACAACTCTAAAAAAAACAAACCAAACAAGCCTAGTGTGTGTGCTGCGTGTTCACAATCACAAGTTTGGGCTGTGTGTTCAGATTTCAGAAATAGTGTGGGCTGTGTGTTCATAATCAACAAGTTTGGGCTGTGTGTTCAGATTTCAGAAATAGTGTGGGTTGCGTGTTCATAATCAACAAACTTGGGCTGTGTGTTTAGATTTTAGAAATAGTGTGTGCCGTGTGCTCACAATCAAAATATGGGCTGCGTGTTCAGAAATTCAAAGTTTGGGCTGCGTGTTCAACTCTCAACAAGTGTGTGCCGTGTGTTCACAATCAAACTATGAGTTGCGTGTTCAGAAATTCAAAGTTTGGGTTGCGTGTTCAACTCTCAACGAGTGTGTGCCGCGCGTTCACAATCAAAATATGGGCTGCGTGTTCAGAAATTCAAAGTTTGGGCTGTGTGTTCAACTCTCAACAAGTGTGTGCTGCGTGTTCACAATCAAATATGGGCTGCGGGTTTAGAAATTCAAGTGATTGAGTTGTGTGTTCAAGATGCAAACAAAATACTGTGTTATAGACTAAGTATTCAGAACAAGCTGTGTGCTAGAACGAGCAAAAGCATGGTGTGCAAGTGTGTTCAGAACGAGCAGATAAGTAGGCATAGCAAAAGCGTGAAATGCATGGAAAATGCAGAATATATTGTAGAAAATGTAAAAGTGAAGTACATACCTCTCGTGCCTGATGAGAGAGGTGGAACTTTGGCTCCCGCAGTAATAGATCTACAGGTGCTCGCTCATCAAAGTCGGTAAAGTGGTAGAAAACAGCCCAAGGAAGGATGTGCGCTGGAGGGTCATACCTCTCGGGAACAAATTCCCGAATCCTCGGAGGCAAAGACATAATGTCTGGCTGACCTCCAGCACCTGGAGGACCTCTGCCCTGAGGAAAATGACCTGCCATCTCAAAAAATCTGCAAAAAGGAGCAAAAATGAGCAAAATGAGCCAAAATTGGAAAAAGTCAACAAAAGTCAACTCTCGGGAAATGAAAAAGTCAACTCCTGAGAAAATGTTCCAAATATTGAGACAAACTTACCTCAAGTGGTGAAAATGGGGAAAAAAAGCTCTGAAATCAAATTTTAATCGGTCCAAAGTGAAGAAAACTGAAAGATTTCGCGAAACAACTTTGCGTGGGGCGTTGGAAAACACGTATAGAGCACAGATCTGAGAGGGAAAATGGTCTAGGAAGGAGGGGGAGCTAATTTCAGACCTGAAGTTGTGAGGAAAAGTGTTTTGGTCAAGTGCCTTTAAAGATCCGAATGCAAATGTACCAAACTGCCCCTATTTTTGGCTAGGTGGTCGGCTGACCACCTTTTCTGGTAGGCCGACCAGCCCCTTGCTCCAAACCTGGTTGGTGGCCCTTCCAAGGTGGTCTCCCATGTCTTTTTGAGCTCCCTACAAATTTTGGTGGTGATCGGCGTCCCCGGCACTCGAGAAAGTACAAGGAAAGTGCACTTTTCGTCGCGAAATCCCTCTGCGGGAACTCCAACTTTCGATGCGTGTTTCATCGTTACTTGCCGAGAGCGAGGTGTATCCTTTTTGAATACGTCGTGACCCTTCCGAAAGGTAAACCGGAGGTCGCGATTGAGTTGTCCTCGTCAATGCGCGCATTTCTTTGCTCGATGTTTTGTTTTAAACATGCTCGTAAAGTCACACTTATCTTGCATTGTTGTGCATGCCATTCGCATTGTTATGAATATCGCTTGCATTGTTGTGCACGTTTCACCGGTATTGTTATACCTCCATGCTTAACTTGCGTTGTTACGCATGTTTCTCCTTGTATTGCGATGCACTTTTCCATCGGCACCAAGTTTGTCTGCGTTCGATATAGCATTGAACATATATTGCTAACTATGTTGTGTTTGTTAAGTTTCTCTTTTTTGTAGGCACGATATTGTATGTACGGTTCATTTGAAGCTGGTGCGACCAGATGAGCCGCACAGGTATTGTATATTCTTCGTGTGAGACGTGGCGAGAATTGAATAATTCTCCGCATTTTTACTGCATGAAATGTAGTTGTTGCTTTGCATTCCTGCTTAAAATTGTTGCATCTATTGTGAATATTTGCTTTATTACAGCTTGCTGCTTTGCGTGATCTTGAGTTACGTTCGGCTTGGTGCATTTTGTTTTGAATTTTGCCCCCCGCCTGCGGGCATGCCTGCGGGCACATCTCTTTGTTTATCTTGCCTGTTTGTCTAAGTCTTCGGCCTTGTCAAAAATGGGTCGTCTCTGGGCTTTGGCATTCACTCCCGTCAATTACGACTTCCGAGTTCTGTCAAAGAGGGGCAACTGTAGACACCCCATTTTTGACCGACCTTAAGACTCAGACGTCACCGATTGAGTGCTCGGTGATGATGCATATTGTGCTTGTTCTGAGGTCATAGAGTCTCGGTTGAGAGCCTTGCCTCCGGACTTTGGGACTCTTTTGTGCTTTGCCTTGGTTTGCGAACCAGGTCTTGTTTTCTCTGTTTTCTCTTCCCGAAGGGAGGGAGAGGTCTCGTAGACCATCTCTCAGTGGCCGTAGGCTACGTTTCGTGGTCATAGACCACTATTCCCGTTTGGAGACCAGTTTTCGATTTTCGGACCCGTCGGCCGTGTGCCTCGGTTCGGGACCGCTTAACTTTCTCTGTTTGCTCTGGTTTTTGGCACACACCTTGTTTCCTCTCCCCAAAGGGACACTGTGGCCCGAGGGATCACCTTCGGGGTCGCATGCCACTTCCGGTGCTTAATAGTTAGTTTTCGGGGCCCCCGACTGAATGTTTTGGCCCCCAAACCTTCATTTTGCATCGGTGTGGGTTCATATTTGGCATGGACCCTATTTTCATTGTTAGTAAGGTGGTAGTAGGGTGGGAGACCACCTTTTCTTCTTGGAGACCACCTTTCCCCGGTCGGCCAGTTTTCCCTGACAGGTAAGTGGTCTCCCTCACTTTTGGGCCACAATTTATGGTCTCCCATACCACCATTGTGTTGCATTCACCTGGGAGACCACTGATATGGGTAGGCCGACCACCTTTGTTGATTGAACCTTTTGACCCCTTGGTCTCCCTTACTTTTGAGCCACATTTTCTGGTCTCCCATACCACTATTGTGTTGTGTTCACCTAGGAGACCACCAATATGGGTAGGCCGGCCACCTTTTCAACTTGACCCTTTTGACCCCTGGTCGGCCGACCAGGGCAAGTGGTCGGCCGACCACTTGAACTGGTCGGCTAGCCATCTCCTTTTTTGTTTCCCTGAGTGCAATACAGCTGTGCCAGCTGAGAGGCATTTGCCCTATCCTCCGAGATTTGACCCTTTTGTTTAGGCTTCTCAATTTGCTTAGCTCCTAAGAGAAGCTTGACGTTTTGTTGAGCTTCTTGAGGAAGCTTGACCCCTTTGGTCAAGCTTCCTCAAGAAGCTTAACCCTTTTGGTTTAGCTTCCTTTAGAAGCTTGGTCCCTTTGCTTGAAGCTTCCCCAAGAAGCCTTGGACCTCTTCTTCTATAAGAGAGGCCCTCCTCTTCATTGGCTAAGGTTCAAAATTTTTGGCCTCAAGCATACATACACTTCCCTCCATATCTCTCTACTTCAAGCTTCAAACTCCATTGTTCTTGAACCCATTGCACTACACCTCCAAGCACAACACGTCCATTATCAACCTAAGCACCTTGGAGCTGATTTTCAGAGGTTGAAGAGTTCCTACCTTGGTCCAAAAGTTGCTGGAGGTCTTCTCTACAAGGGTAAGTCTCTATTTCCCTCTTTCTAGCATTATTTTACTTCATATGTTAGCTCTATTTTCAAGCATTTTTGGGCTTTGTCATAAACTGCAAAAAGTATTGTTTTGAGCTCCTCTTCAAGTTTGTTCAAGGTCATTTTTCTGTTGGGGGTCATCTACGCCCTTGCATGCTTCATTTTCTCATGTTTTGGGCTATGCACTAGAGCATTTGTGTTGACCTTGGTTTGGCCTTTTAGCCACTGAAATCCAATGGATTTTCAGTGGCTAACATGTGTTTTTAGGCCTCAAAATCAGAGAGGGGTGACCCTCTCACCCCTTGTTTTGTTTACTAGCTTTATTGGCCTTACAAAGGAGCCCCTATTTGCATGTTTTGAAGCCATGTTTAAGGCTATTATTTGTGAATTTTTTGACCTACATGAACTCAGTCCAAAACCCTTTTTGCCATATTCAGTGTCTATTATGCTTGTGTAGAGTAATCTTCTTCAAGGCCTTTCAAAGGGGCCTTCACTTGCATGCTTCCTAGACTAATTTTAGGACCTTTTCAGTGAGTTTTAGGGCCCTCATAACCTCTGTCCAGAGGGGGTTTTGCCATTTTGTATGTCTATCTTGCATGTGTGGAACAACCCTCTTATTGGCTTTTCAAAGGGACATATCATTCTTGCATGCATCGATTGAGTTTCAGTGGGTTTTTGGGCATTATTTGGCATGGCATACTTCTATTTTTGGCTGGTTTGGTGAGCTCTCATGTGCTTCATATAGCTATAGTGCAAATCATGGTTCACTAGCTTATTTTGCATGCTTCGTTGACCCTTGATTTTAGCACTTTTTGGCCTTGGCTTAAACTGATTTTGTGCGTATTTTGGACTTCCCTAGCTGTGTTTTTGGGTCTTATGGTCGAATGATGCTTGTTTTGTTGCTTGTAGTTCAATACACTTGCCTAGCTTTGAGATTTGAGGTCTATTGCATGCATATACTGAGGTGTTTTCATGCTTTGGGGTCATTTTGCATCATATTTCAGAGCCTATGTGAATGCCATATCCTCATGTTTTCTCCTCTTTAAGTGTGCTTGAGAGTTGTGCATGAATGCCTTGTTTTCGGACCATTGAATGAGCTTCATTTCCATGCACTTCGAACCATCATTTTGGGCCATTTTCCCACTATTTCAAATCTACCTAGGGTCTGTTTGGGGTTAGTTTTTGCATTCGTGCATTGCTTTGTGTACCTCTAGTGTAACGCACTTCACTAGTTTCGGTATTCGGGCCATCTAGCATGCATTGGGTAACATATTTGCATGATTCGGAACGATTGTACACCATGTTTCAGAGCTGGAAATGGTATGCTTGTATGCCACATTTCATCCTTTGCCATGCTTAGTTAGAGTTGCATGTTGTGCCTTAGGATCGGTCCATTGCATTCGTGCATGTTTGCATGCATTTCGGTTGTCTCATTTTCATCACATGGCCACTGATGTGAGTGTGGCTGAGGTCCACCCATATTGGTGTAAGTCCATCATGCATTGTGTATGCCATTTTAGTCCATAGCATTGTGCATGCTAGGTTGCATGTTAGTGCATTGTGCATGCTATGTTGTGTCATGTGCATTGTGTATGCCATTTTAGTCCATAGCATTGCATATGCTAGGTTGCATGTTAGTCACATTGTGTGTGCCATCTCATTGCATTGTGTTTGGGATAGGAGTTAGCCCAAACACAGGAAACGAGGGACGTTTCTTACCCAAAGTGACGGAATGTGCCTCAATTCCCAGTCGCCGACACTCCGGATTACCCATGATGGAGTTTAGGCCTTGTTGTGTTGTTATGTGTATTGATTTCATATCGAGTCATGCAATTCGACTCCTCAGCCATCGTGCATCGAGATGCGTGATTGGTGGCACGAGGATCGAGGTGTGCATACATATGAGAAAATACTTTGCCATGAGCCTTTCTTGCTCTCTGTTGCAGCAAACTAGAAATCAGCAGCCTTCTAGAGCTTTACACAGCATTCCGGGATTAATTGCAAACAGAGGCGAATCGGGGCATCACAAGGAATTTCCCGACAAAGCGACCCGAGCACGCATGCATCTTTGATTATTCGGAACAAGAGCTGAGGCAATCCATTTTATAGCTTGCATGCTAGTTTATTTGCTTTCCTAGTTAATTTGTTGATTAATTAGGACTTTGTAATATTTAATTAGCTAGACTAATTAATTATTTATTCGGACGCTCCGAGCGAGGGCAATTGTAATAAGTGTGCGTGTGTGTGATGTATGTCTTCCAACCCCACGTCTTTCTCCCTTTTATTTACTAGCTTATGATGGTTAGTTTGGGGCATGTTTCAATTAGCATACTTATGCTCGCATGTTTGCATCATTCATCTGTCTTGCATGCACCGGGCTCGGCGCATCATACTAACTGCATTGTATTTGAATTCCAAGTTGAATACGTGTTAGCTGTAGCATCTCATATGCCATTTTTAGAATAGCCGAGCCCATCTTAGTTGCATTTTTGCATGTGTTGCATTAGGCATTTCCGCATAGTTAGGATTCATGCATGATTTCTAATTAGCTTCTTTCTTTGGCTTGGAGTACTTGGCAAGTGTTTATGCTTTAGCATCCTTGCATGTGTGTGAGTGACTGCCATGATAACATTCTTACCATGAGGCTATTTGCTTATATGATATACCTACCTGAATGCCTGTGGGTGAAGGTTGGATTATCTGAATTGGAATAATGCATTGACTGTGAGTTTTAAGCCCACTAGATAGTGGCAAAACCATGTTTTCTAAGCCCACCCGAGGGTGGCAAAATTTGCATTTTAAGCCTACTTGCGAGTAGCAAACCGCTTTAAAAAATAAACATGAAATGTTTTATTCCAATTCAGGCGATCCGGTCTATACTTGTATGCTGTGCGTATCACATAGTAAATCTAGGCTAACAAACCAGAATAAGAGCACATATGTTTTCAAAACTCGATATCATACTTAGTAGAGGCCGATCTTCGATCGGGCGAGCGGGGGTGCTCACGAAGTGACCTTCCCCAATCGTTCCCAAGTTCCCGAGTCGAGGCAACTTTGGTGATGACGGACACGTGGCCTCGGGCAACGAGTCAGGGTTTCCTAAATTTCCCAAAAATAAAATATTTAGGTGGCGACTCTGTATTTGGCAAAACAGTCCATGTTTGGCACTTCTTTCGAAAAATCAGTTTTTCAAAATGATTTGCCGGATTTGGACTCTTTGATGATTCATTGGTCTTGCATTGCATTCTGCGAGATTAGATACAGGATTGTGACATTGAGTCTGAACTGTAGTAAGCCCAAATGAGCAAAACAAGATTCCATACTTATGTGATTAACTGCCTGAGGCTAACTGCTTATGTAATTAACTGCCTGAATGCCTGTTGGTGAAGGTTGGATTACTTGAATTGGGAAAATTCATCGAAATCCACATTCTAGCCTACTTGCGAGTAGCACACTTCAAATCGTTTTCAAACAAATGGATATGCAATGCTTTGTTCCAAATTAAGCGATCTAGTCTATACTTGTTTGCTGCACGCATCACATAGTAATTCTAGCTAATTAACTGTAATAAGAGCACATGTGTTTTCAAAAACAAAATATTATGTTTAGTAAAGGTCGATCTTTGATCGAGCGAGCGGGGGTGCTCATGAAATGACCTTCTCCAATCGTACCCGAGTTCCGGAGCCGAGGCAACTTTGGTGATGACGGACACGTGGCCTTAGGCATGAGTCAGGGTTTCCTAAATTCCCCCCCAAAATAAAATATTTAGGTGGCGACTCTGTATCTGGCAAAGCAGTCCTTGTTTGACACTTCTTTACAGAAATCAATTTTCCAAAACGATTTGCCGGATTTGGACTTTTTGGTGATTTATCAATCTCACATCGCACATTGTGAGACCAGATTAAGAACCATGACATTTGAGTCCGAACAGTAGCATGAGGCCCAAGGGCGCGTCTACAGGGCATTGTTCTAACGGCTTAAGATGTCCCTTTTTGATTAGGACCCCTAGGGCTTTGGATAAGGACATGTAAAGCGGGGTGAAGACCCTCTGGCCTCGGGCCTGATGGCTTGAGGTTTGTGAAGTTGTGTTGGATGTACCGGCAAAGGGGTTGGCAGGTGCTGACTGGGTTTGATGATATCTTCTAAGTGTAGGATTGGAGCTGAAAGGGGCGTTTCTAGTACGATATCCCTTTTTCTGGCTTGCCCCTTAATTTAGAATGCTCTCATCCTGAGTGGCAAAAGTGTTATCCACAGTCTTTGCAACAACTGCGAGCACTTGCTGTTTGTTCAGTCCTTCAGCCTTTAAAGCCTCAATAGCTCACTGAAGATGTTCATAGGGACCAATGCCTACCCCTACCTTGTTCTTGCCATTTGCCTCCACTTTGCCAAGGGATTGGTCTTTTTCTAATGTAGCCCGTCCCAAGATTGGGGAGCCTTTTGACATGAAATTCCTGGTGTGTGATGTGGCCGATGACGGAGCCAATATCCCAAAGGCTAGATCTGCCACTGTTCTCTGAAGATCTTCAATCATGCTCATCAGCTCAAAGTTGTGGGGTCATGGGTTTGAGATGATTGGGGTTCGAGTGCATCCATCATGCACAAGTCCGTGCTTTCTGGAATGAACACCTTAGGCTTGGATAAATGGGTTGGGGTGATGTATATGCTAGGATTATAGGTGGATGGTAGTGTATGGATGAGATTGAGATGTGGAGGTAATAGGTCAGGGGTGGCATGAGGTGCTTTTGGTGGAGCCATGATCTCTTCCTCAATAAGATCCTGAATCTTACGACGGAGGCTGATGCAACGGTTTGTATCATGACTGTGCTGTTGATGATAGGCATAGTATTTAGCCGGGTCATATCTTGGTGGAATAGGATTTGGAAGGGGTTGGGGTTCTAGGAGTTCTAGGTACCCTTCTTCTCGCAGTATTTTCAAAGCTTGAGAGAGACTCATGTAAAGGGGATGGAAATTTCGGGCTTGGGGCCGAGTTGAAATGGTTGGTTTTTGGCCATTGATGAGAGTGGTGACAATGTTTACTTCTAAGCATTTCGTAGCTGTGCTACCATTAGTAGTAGCATTAGAACTGCGAACAATATTCTTCTTCAAAGGCTCATTATCTTCCACAAAGATCCCTTGTCTGATGGTATCCTTGATTTGAACCCCGATTTTATGAAGCTCTTGAAAGGTAAACAGAGGTAGAACAATCATCTTCTGCAGTAACTTGCTATGTAGATTCCGAACAATCATCCAGATCTGATCTTTTTCGGAAAGCCTTGTAGTCATCATCAAGGCCTTGGCTCTCTATCTCGTCATGAACTCTGAGAAACGCTCATTTAGCTGTTGGCGGGTGGCTTCGAGATCACGAGTTATGACCTCAATCTGTGTGTTGTAGGAGTATTGAGCAATAAAGATCTCAGCCATCTCTTTCCAGTTCTATTTCACAGAGTCCTCAAATTTAGCTTACTAGGTTACGGCTATCCCAGACATGGTTCGGCCGAAGATAGGCAACTTCTGGGCTAGGGTCAAACCCAATGGCCTCAAGATATCAGAAAATAGGTGGAGATGCACCATTGGGTCTCTAGAGCCATCGAAGCGGTCGATATGCGGCATTTTAAACCGCTGCGGTAAGGTAACTACAAATTGAGTATACCCGTCCTCTAAATCCGGGATGGAGTTCACTCTTTGTGCTCGTTTGAATAACTTCTCTAGTTTATTGACCTTAAGTGTAGTTGGGTCAACCTCAAATTCAAACGGAGCTTTGGTTTGATAGACAGGAGCTTTAGAGGCCTGTGTTGGGATTGGCTCCGTCGGATTGCCCTGAGTCTCTTGGACATTAGCAGTATGGGTAGTGGCTCCGGGTGTCGGGTTACCCGTGGAAGGTGCATCAGATGCAAAAGCCGTAGCTGGTTGTGGCTGTTGTTGTTGTAGTCGGGTTATCACTTCGGCCTGACGAGTCGTGACTTCACTGACGCGATCAAGGCCTTGCTACAAGGCTGCTCGACCGTCTGCTAGGTGCTATCGCTTCCACACTGGCTGGGAGATACTGAGGGATGGGAATGGGTGATTGATCTTGTCTTTGAGCGAATCTGCATAACCGTTCTCAAACAGACTAGACTGGGTGAACTGAGGGTGACTGGCCAGAGAAAGCTACCGGTGAATTCTACCTGAACTTTCTTCATCTTGTAACCGGTGGGAGTGAGGTAAACACAGTTTGCTTCTGAACAATTTCCGTCCTAACAAAGTCTATTGACACAAGTCCAGAGTACCTGAGGGATATTGGAGCCTTCTGAAGTTATGGTTCCAGGACTACCTTGCAAAAGAGAAAACAGATAGCATCTCAGCCCAATTTCACTAGAACGGATATGATCACAGGTGAATGACTGTGCTCTCTATTGAATTCTACCCCAAAACAAATACCAACTTGGCAATAGATATGCACATCCCTATACAGTTTCACTGTAAAGCACATACCAGTTAAAGAGAGCCAAAACGTCCCTATGAGGGGGTAGGGTTACCCTGTCCTAGTTTCGTCAGGAGCTAGGGTTCACTACACAAAACAAACGGTTTCATACAATTCCTGCATTCGGGTGAACAACCTGTCCTAGTTTGGAACAGTCTCTATGGCTTCTGATATGCAACTAGGCCGATTGGTCAAAAATGGTACCTCAGCAAGACTACCTAATATACCTCTCACACCTAACACCGAGAAGTGAAAGGAGGATCAAACGGTATAGCGGTAGTCCAGATCCATGGGTTGTGTTCCCATCGTGGCAGAGCCCGCAACCGCTCAGCTTTTCCAAGCAAGCCTTTCCAAGCAAGCCTCCGGCAAACTGTCCAGGAATAGATGGCAAACACAGTGACTTAGGCGCACCAAATGCACATGCAAATGCAAAGAAACACATAAGTGTAGATAAAATAGCATATCATGAGTTCGAGTCGAGTTCTTTAAACCCCCAGAAGAGTCGCCAGAAACTGTGAACTCGCCTTTTTCGCGCCCTCTTTCAGAAGGTTTGAAAAGAAAGGCCCACAGTTCGAACTCTTGCGGTTTTGAATCTAGTCTCACAAGTGCAATGTGAAACTGATAAACACCAAAGAGTCCAAATCCGGCAAATCATTTTGGAAAATCGATTTTCAATCAAATAATGCCAAAATTGGACTGCTTTGCCAGATACAGAGTAGCCACCTAAATATTTTGTTTTTGGAGAAATTTAGGAAACCCTGACTCGTGCCAAAGGCCATGTGTCCGTCATCACCAAAGTTGCCTTGGCTCGGGAACTTGGGTACGAGAGGGGAAGGTCCTGAAATGAGCACCCCCGCTTGCCCGATCAAAGATCGGCTTCTACTAATCATGATATGATGTTTTATAAATATTATGTGTTCTTATTTCGGTTATTAGCTAACATTACTATGTGATGTGCACAAGCAAGTATAGATGAGTTTGCTCAAATTGGAACAATTCAACTCATGTTTGTTTGCGAAAATGGTTTGAATTTTGTTACCTCAAGTGGGCTTAAAAGCTGCGGATTGGCCACCAAACATAGTGGGCTTAAAACATGATTTGCCACAACAAAGTGGGCTTAAAATGCGCATTCGTTGAATTGTTCCAATTGAAACAACAAGCCTTCATCCACTGGCATTCATGCTGTTTAGCACTTAAGCATATAGCCTCATGGCAAGTATGCGAAACATGGCATCATGGCAATCACACTCATACAAGTATGCTAAAGCATAAAAACTTACCGAGTACTCCAAGCCAAAACAGAAACTAGTTGGAAAAATGCATGATCCTAACTATATCAAGATGCCCAATGCAACGCATGCAATAATACAATTAATAGGCTCGACTACTAATATGGCATATGAATCGATTTGAACAACATGTGAATAAACACATATTTAAAGAAGTATTGAAATGGCGTTGCAGTTTGAATGATGCGCCGAGCCACGGTGCATGCAAGACAAGTGAATGGATGTAAGTATGCGATATGCTAATTGAAACATGATCCCTAATCTAACCATCGAAAGCGATTTAATAAAAGGGAGAAAGACGTGGGGTTGGAGGACATACACACACGCACGCACGCATGCACGCACACACACTTATTACAACATTATGCCCTCGCGAAGGAGGGTCCGAATGGATAAGCTAACTAATTATTACAAACCGAATTAATTAACTACTCTAAGCTAATTAAATATTACAAACCAAAAACAAATAACTAGTTAAACTAACTAATTATTTACAACTCTTAATTAGCTACAACTAATTAATTAAAACATGCATCTAAGCTAGATATTTAAGCGATAAGTGAGCTTGAAAATGCAAGGGAGGCTCATGCACGCGTCCGGTTTCCACACGAAAAGTTGCTGTTTTGCTGCTGCAAGCCTTTGTTTACACATATGATTACTGAAGATTGTGCCAACTTCTAGAACACCTCTGCTCCACCTCAAGAACACATTGTGCAAAAATCACTGGTGGCCGATAAGGGGCTTGTCGGTTACCAATGGTGGCCGGTCATCTACTGGTGGTGGCCGGTCATCTACTGGTGATGGCCGGTCGGCCACTAATGACATGAATTCCTCTTTTTGCTACAACAGAGAGCAGACAAAGCAAAACAGAGTATTCTCATAGGTTTGTGTGTACTGTTTACACTCCTTATCATCAAATAAACTCAAATGAGTGAAACACTTGGCTCTTAAACCACCAATCAAGCAATTTCCATTCATGATGGCCAAAGAACCAAGTTTGTACAAGTTTAATAAATGCACAAACAAGACCAAAATGACCACCACCCTATCATGCATGATCAAGGGTAATGGTGACCTAGGAAAATGACACATGTCATCACTTTGAGTATGAAATGTCCCATTTTCCTTGTGTTCAAATTAACGTCTGATTTGAACACATGCAATGCAACACAAAGAATGCTTATCTTGCACACTTTTACTTGCCAATTTTTGTTTACTCATTTTAATTACCAAACCATTCATTAATCAATTAGTCCATTGGTGAGTGTCTTCTAAAGCGAAAGAAGTGTCAACCAAGGGGTAGTTCAAGGCATGAGGGAAGCTTCATGCCGTTGGTAATGAACCCTCAAAAGAGGATTAAACCATTAAGCATGAGCCTCAACCTCAAGCTTAAACAACCCTAAGGTTGAAACAACCCTCAAAACAAATGAAAAAGGGAAGAAATGAGGGAGGTTGCAGAGATTGTAGTGTTGAAATTAAGTGCAAAACAACACTAAAACATGCTATCAACTCAAAACAATGGTGATCAAAGCATTAAAACATCAAGCTAGTGAAGGAGATCAACACTACAACTATGCAAAACAAGCCTCAATTGAACTAACTAGCCCAAAATAGAGCCAAAATAGGTTATTTCAGAGGCAAAAACATGCTGGACTTAAGCCACAAAAAGCTAAAATAATAAGCTAACATGTGAGACTAACTAGGCATGCAAAAAACACACAAGGAGGGGAGGCTAACCCCTCCAATTTTGGACTACAAAACAAGATTTTCACCACTGAAAAACCTTTGAAATTTAGTAGTTAAAAGGCCCAAAAAAGTTGGCTTGAAAGTGGTGAAAAATGGTACAAAAACTTAACAAACAAAGGAGTAAGAAGGGTGGACCATCACCTAACTCAAAATGGCCTCAAACCAACACTTTTAGGCCAAAAAAATAGAGTTTTTTATAGTTCAAAATCAGCCCAAAAACAGTTTGAAAAGATGGCAAAACAAGTGTACAAAACAAGCTTAAAGGACAAGTGTTATACCTCTTGAAGCAAAGGACAATTCTAGGCACAAATGAGACACTAAATCAAGCCAAGACCACCTTCTAGAGCTCAAATAGGGTCCCAAGTAACCTCAGCCCAAAGATAAGCAACTTTGGTCAAGGGTTGATGGGCAAACTTGAAGTGTATCTGTACTTGTATGCACAAAAGTTCAAGAGAGAGAGAAATCTCGAGAGAGAGAATTGTAGTGAGAGAGGATTGTAGAGAGTGGTTCTCAAAAATTTTCCAACCTTGCAATATGAGAGATAGGTCCTCTATATATAGAAATATATGAGCCCAGGTCGAAAATATCTCAAAATGGACAGCTGGAACTTTGTGCAAAGAATTGGAGGAAAATATCAGCACAAAAACTGACCTTTTTGCACCAGTGGCCGACCGGCCATCACTGGTGGCCGACAGCCACCATTGGTGCCCGAAAGAGTCACCCCTGGATGACACATGGCCGAAAAGGCCCAATCATGGCCGACACATGGCCGTCAAAGCCCATCCATGGCCAGTAAACTCCACCAGTGGCCGGCCAGAAAAATTTGCTCTCCATGTCCAACTTCTAATGGGCATATCTCCTTCAGTCAGACTCCTTTTTAGATCATTCTTGAGTCTAAATTGAAACCCCAAAAGTCTTATTTCCATTAGCGGAAGCCTCAGATCAAAAATCCAGGTGTGAAAAGAGATATGCCTCTTTTGGTGAAGACTGCCCAGTTTCGGTCCTAATCGGATTCATGCCTAACTTCTCCTCAGCTAGGTTTCTTTCCTCCCCTCTTATTTTCTTCAACTCCAAACCTCTAAATAAGATGTTTTGAAAGATTTTTCAAATATTTCACCTCTCTTTCATTTATTTTCATTTTGTCCTTGCTTGATTTACCGAAAAGCGCAACATTTAACAAAATGCGAGCCTCGAACCATCGTAGAAAATTTTGGGAAAAATACTTTGAAAGAGAGGGTTTTGAGGTCTAAAAAAGTTTTGGTCAAAATAGTTTTGGTCCAAAATCGGGTGTAAGGTTGGGATTTAGAGCTCCTCTTGCTGAAAAAATCAAACATTTGCATAGCACAACTTTCATCATCAAGTGATCAATCGGTGGCGCCCAAGTCTTAACGGCCGTAAAAAATGGAGTGTCTACAGTTGCCCCTCTTTAACAGAGCTCGAAGTCATGAAATGACGTGAGTGAATGTCAAAGCCCAAAGATGACCCATTTTGACAAGTCCGTAAGACTTGGGCAAACAAATAAATTGTAGATGCAATTGGTTGAACCCGAGGGTTGCCTACGTATCCCTTTGCAAGGAATCAAACCAGCGTAGTTCAGGGACAAAATACAAAATGATACACAATGTAACAAAACAATCTAAATGATATACACTGCAATGCGATAATATAATCAAACCATAAGCAGCACCAAACCATACAAATACTATAAAGGGATAGAGATGCAAATCAAAACACATTTATCACAAAAAAGGTGCCGGAACCCTCAAACCACAATTCCCACGGAATAGGCGTTGTAGACACCCCATTTTTGACCACCTTTAAGACTTGGGCGCCGTTGATTGCTTACTTAGTGATGTAGGCTATGCTATACAAAGGTTCGATTTCTTTGGCAAGGAGAACTCCAAATCCAAACCTCACACCCCATTGTTGGACCAAAAATATTTTAGATCTTAAAACCCTCTCTTTCAAAATATTTTGAAAAAAGGTTTCCGCGATGCTCCGAGGCTCACATTTCATTAAATGTTGCGCTTTTCGGTAAATCGAGCAAGGACAAAGTGGAAATGAATGAAGGAGAGGTGAACTCTTTGAAAAAATATTTAAAACATCTTGTTTAGAGGTTTGGATTTGAAGAAAACAGGAGAGGAGGGAAGGAACCAAGTTGGGGGAGAAAATGGGCATGAACTGTTAAGAGAGAGTTGAGCAACCCTCGCTGAATCAGGCCTATTCATTTGCACACTCAGATTTCAGCTATGAGGCCCCCACCGTTGGAAAGAAGACTTCCGGGGCTTTATTTTTCACTAGAGAATCTCCTAAAGCCGTGTCCGGATGAGGGAGATATGGCTGGTTGAAGTTAGACATCAATCCGGTTGGACCAAAACTGAGTAGTCTTCACTAAAAGAGGGATATCTCTTTTCATAGTTGGAATTTTGATGCAAGGCTGCCACCATTGGAAATCTTACTTTTGGGGCTTCAATTTGGACACAAGAATGACCTGAAAAGGAATCCAAATGAAGGAGTTAGGCTTGCTTCAAGTCGAGGACCAAGACTAATTTTTGCTGTTGGCCATTGGGGGAGTGTGTTGTTCACCAATGGCCTTTGTCGGCCACATGTCATCCAAAAATGGTTCTTTTCGGCCACGTAAGGCAGCCGGTCAGCCACTTGAGGTGGCCGGTTGGCCACTTGTGCCCAGAAAACCCAGATTTTGCAGATATTTTGCTCCATATGTCTTCCAAATGCTCCAGCTGTCTGTTTTACAGATATTTCGAGCAAATGCTCATATATTGCTATATATTGAGCCATATCTCATATATTGAGAGGAGAGAAATTGTGGGAGCTTCTCACACTAAAGTCCTCTCTCTCTAGAAATTTTAAAGCTAAAAACTCTCTCTCTCTCTCTCTAGAATTCTCTCATTCTTCTCTTGTTTTTGAGCCTTAAGCTTGGAATTCTCTATACTTTTGCAAAGAGACCCTTTACCAAAATTGATCACCATTGGGCTGAGATTCCTTGGAGCCTTATTTGAGCTCCAAAAGGTGGTTCTAGCTCAGAATTTGACCTGTTTTACAGCTATGCTTCAAGGGTAAGAACTCTCTCCCTTTTAGCTTATTTTGCATGCTTGCTTTACCATAGTTTTGAACTACTTTGGGGCTGTTTTTTGGGGTGGTTTTGAACTGAAAAAAACTTTATTTTTCAGTCCTAAAAATGGTAGTTTAAGCCCCTTTTGTGTTAGGGGGTTGTCTCTCCCTTTGCTCTTTGGCTTGTAAAGCCTTTTGGGCCAACTTCCTAAGCTTTTCAAACCATCATTTCTTGGCCTTTAAACCACTGAATTCCAGAGGAATTTCAGAGGTGGAAAGGTGGTTTTGAGGTCCAAAATAGGAGGGGGTGGTCCCTTCTCCTCTTGTCTTGCTTGTGTGTGTTGGTGGCCTACCAAATGAGCATGTGTTTCTACCCTTTTGAGGCTTAGTTCAAACTTTTTTGTGACTTTTGGACCTGCCATAACTCTGTTTTGGGCTGGTTTGGTCACCTCTTGCATGCTTCATGTACTTGTAGTGCAATCTCACTCATTAGCCTTGTATGCTTGGTGATTTGGCTTATCATTCTAGCTTATTTTAGCTATACTCCATACATGTTTTTGGCATTATTTTGACATGTTTTAGGACTGTTTTGAGTGTTCTTGGCCTTTTGGGGCATGCTTTGTATAGCTATAGTGTAAATGGCTTCACTAGTCTTGAGTTTTGAGGCCCTTAGCATGCTATATTTATGATGTGTGCATGGTATAGAATCATTTGGTATGAAATTTTAGAGCTTGTATCTATTCCATGCTTCCACTTAAATCACTCTTTAAGTGCTTTTTGAGAGTTGAGCTTTGTGCCTTGTTTGTGAGCTAATACATGGGCATATCTTTCTTGCCATCTATGATGCAAGTCTAGCATGTGTTTGCCACTATTTTGACCTGTCTTAGATCTATTTTAAATGGTTAGGGTCATTTGAGCATTGCTTAATATGGTTGTAGTGTAAAGGGGCATGACTAGTTTTGAGTTTCGGGGCCTTTAACATGTTGTGCATGTGATGTTTGCATGGTATGGCACCATTTGGCATGTAATTTCAGTGCATGTAGTGTAGTCACACTCTCATATACTTCACTCCTTCATTGCTTTTGAGGGTTGTGTATCATGCCTTGCTTATAGGCCAACATGTGTGCATGTTCTTGTAGCATTCTGAGCTTACATTTCAACATGATTAGGCCACTGTTTTGGAGCATCTTAGGTTTGTCCATAGCTGGCTTGACCATTCGAGATTGATAGTGCATGCCTCATGTATAATGTTCTTAACTTGCTTTAGTGCTCTTGGTCCCTTAACATGTCTTGCATGCATTGCTTACATGATAGAGTATTGTGCACGTTACTATAGCATTGATAGATAAGCATGTTGTTTGCATGTGTGTTGCATTGCATGTGTTTGGATCGGACGTTAATCCAAACACAAGAAATGAGAGACGTTTCATACTTGAAGTGATGAAACGTGCCTCATTTCTTAGTCACCGACACCCTTGATCGTGCATGATAGGGTGGAGGTTCATTGAGTCTTACTTGTGTATTCATTAACTTGTACAAACTTGGCTTCTCGGCCATCGTGCATTGTCACGCTCGGTTGGTGGCCCGAGAGTTGAGTACCACACTCCTTTGAGCTTAAGAAATGATAAGGAGCGTGGTTGTACACACACACCCTACAAATGCCTTGCTTTGCCCCTTTTGTACTCTTTTTGCAGCAAAATTGGAGTGTGCAAGAGCAAGTGGCCGACCGACCAGTGCAAGTGGCCTACAGCCTCCATGAGTGGCCTACAGCTCTCAGGCTCTAAGGTGGTCCAAAGTTATTCTGGTTCTGGAGCAGAAACAACCTGGAGATTGGTTTGGTGTTCAGGAATCAAGGTGAATGCAAACAGAGGCAACCAGTGGCAAGGCGACGGATTTTCGGGAGGAAGCCGATCAAGCATGCATACATCCCCTCACCCCGAGGCCTTTTAACTATTTTGCTTAGGTGGTTAATTTGTTAGTTCTATACTTAAATAGTTAATGTGCTTAGCTAATCAGTTTGTGTTGTAATAATTAGTTAACTAAGAATAGTTAATTAGTTTTGTTTAGTTTGATTAGCATTAGCTTATATTAGCTTAGCTTATTCATTCAGACCCTCCGTCGAGAGGGCAAATGTTGTAATAAGTGTGCGTGCGTGTGTGCATGTCTTCCAACCTCATTTCTTTCTCCTTTTTACTTATCAGCTTTCGATGGTTAGTTTAGGGTATATTTTGATTAGCATACCTTATGCTTGCATGTGTGCATCATTCATTTGTTTTGCATGCACCGGGCTCGACGCATCATACAAACTGCATTGTATCTCAATACACTTACTTGAATACGTGTTTCACAGCAGGTTATCAAGTGTTGCATTCATATGCCATTTTAGATAGCGGAGCCTATTTTAGTTGCATTTTTTCATGCATTGCATTAGACATCTTAACAAAGCTAAGATCATGCATTGATTTCTAACTAGTTTTTGTTTTGGCTTAGAGTACAATGTAAGTGTTTACGCTTTAGCATGTTGCATGACATGTGTATGTCGCCATATTAGCATGCTTGCCATGAGGCTATTTGCTTAATTGATAAATTGCATGAATGTCTGTGGATGAAGGCTTCATTACTTGAATTGGAACAATTCATCGAAATGTGAGTTTTAAGCCCACTTGAAGTGACAAATCATCATGTTTTAAGCCCACCATGTTTTGGTGGCAAATCTGCACTTTAGCCTACTTGAGGGTAGCAACTTCAAACCACTTTTCAAAAAGCAAACATGAGATATTTTGTTCCAACTTGAGTGATTGAGTCTATACTTGTATGTTGCGCACATCACATAGTAAGTTAGCCAATAAACCGGAATAAGAATGCATGTGTTTTCAAAAACAACATATTGTAGATGTCCCCCGAACGCCTCGGGAGGGAATCCCGTTTTGTTCATTTTGCGGGTCTACTATAGTTCGGACTCAAATTGTCACGGTTCTTAATTTGAACTAAAAAGTCCAAATCCGGCAAATCGTTTTGAGAAAACAGATTTTTAGAAAAGAAGTGCTAAACATGGACTGCTTTGCCAAATACAGAGTCGCCACCTAAATATTTTATTTTGGGAAATTTAGGAAACCCTGACTCGGTGCCAAAGGCCACGTGTCCGTCATCACCAAAGTTGCCTCGGCTCGGAAACTTGGGTACGATTGGGGAAGGTCAGCTATGAGCACCCCCTCTCGCCCGATCCGAAGATCGGCCTCTACTAACCGTGATATCCAATTTTGAAAATGTTTATGTGTTCTTATTCCGGTTATTTAGCTAGATTTACTATGTGATGCGCACAACACAAAAGTATAGACTAGATCGCCTAATTTGGAAATAAGCATTGCATATCCATTCGTTTTGAAAGTGTTTTGGAATTTGCTACTCGCAAGTAGGCTAAAACACAGATTTCAATGAGCTATTCCAACTCAAACAATCCAACCTTCACCCACAGGCATTCAGCCAGTTTATAACATATAAGCATCTAGCCTCATGGTAAGCATGCTGTCATGTCAACATCCACACGCATGTGGTATGCTAAAGCATAAAAATCTCACCTAGCACTCCGTGCCAAAACAGAAACTAGTTAGCAAACAATGCATGACCCTAGTCTATGTTAAGTGGCTAATGTATCGCATACAAAATGTCACAGGCTCGGCTAATCTAGGAATGGCATGTGAAATGCACAAACATCATGTATTCAAGTTAGATTTGAAATTCTTATGCAGTTAGCATGATACGCCAAGCCCGATGCATGCAATACTGACGAATGATGCACGCATGCATAACATGAGGTATGCTAAAGTAAACATGTCCTAATACTAACCATCAAAGCAGGTAAGTAAAAGGGAGAAAGAAATGGGGGTTGGAAGACATTCACGCGCTCACCCACACTTATTACAAACTTGCCCTCGCTCGGAGGGACCGAAAGAATAATACAGACTGAATAAATAATCAACTATCCTAGCTAATTACTTATTACAGACCAACTAAATTAATTAAGCAAATTAATTAATCTAATAAAGCAATAAACAGCAGCCTCGGGAAGGGGGGCTCGATGCATGCGCGCTCGGTTTCGCCCGGAAATCCACTGTCATGCTCAAGATGCCTCTGTTTTCCTTGCTTTGCTCCTCTGATGACTGCCAAAGTCTCAGGGTTGCTTCTCTGAGTACTGTGAGATACCACCGGCTAAGAGAGAACACCACCGGCCATGTGTGATGGTCACCGGCCACAACTTTGATCCATCGGCCAACAATGGTCGCCGGTCGGCACTAAATGTGGCCGGCCGGACAAAAGTTCCTGCAGAACCTGGTTTGACAGCAGCAGAGCGCAATACTTGGCATGGCAATGCATTTCAAGCAATGTATGCACCAATCACACCCCATATCATGTTTATGACTCAAAGGGATATGAACTTTGGCTCTCGGACCATCAATCGCGCATTTCCATGCATGATGGCCCAAGAAGCCAAGTGTGCACATTTAATATGGAATGCAATGCACATAATCAAACCAAGGGGAACTCAACCTCTATCATAAGCAATTCAAGAAGCCAAGTGTGCATGCTAATGCAATGCAACCTAAGCATGTTAACTAAGCATGCAAAATGGCAATGCAAAGAAACATACAAAACATGCAAGGCATGAGACAATGCAATCAACAAGCATGCAAGGTACAATGTAGGTATTTAAGCATGCAAGCAAGCATGTGACTTCATTCAATCATGCAAGTTCAAACATGCAACAACTCACCAATATGCTACGACATACAAGGAGTATATGCAACAAGCAAAGAGATGGACTTAAACATGATTTAGGTAGCCCTAATTATGTTTTAAAACAAAGGGCCAAAATGCCCACAAATGAAGGACTAAAAGACACACAAACATGCATGCAAATGAGGTCCAACACTTTAAACATTAAAGAGCAACTTCTAAGCACACTTAAGAAGATGCAAACATGGACAATTAGCATGCATTAAGCTCTGAAATCATGTTAAGATGGTGCCAAACCAAACAAACAAAATAGGCTAGACATGCAACAAGGGTCCGAAACTCAAGGCTAGCAAGCCAAAATGCCAAAGAACTAAGCAATGCAAGCCTTGGTCGACCCAAAACAGCCAAGGACAGACCTCAAGCACGGCAAGATAAACATGAAAGCTTCACAAAGCTAGGCCTAAAACATGCTTGAACAAGGATTAAAACCTAGATGCATGTTAAGGCAACAAAATGGCATTACAAGGCATGTATGCTAAGCAAGCATGGTGTACCAAAACCAACTAAAAACAGAGGCATATTATAACATAATAAGCACAAAAAATTAGCTAAGGCATGGCCAACATACACTTAAACATGATGCTCTTTTAAGAGGCAAAAATGGTCCTTTTTAAGGACAACAAGGAGAGGGGGTGACCCTCTCCTTCCTAGGACCTCAAGGCACCATCCTCACCTCTGAAATCCCTCAAGATTTCAGTGGTGAGGAGGCCCAAACACTATGGTCCCGGAACTCACACAAAATAGCACAAAATTGAGCCTTACAAGGCTCAAGAGTGGTCAAACAACCTCAAACCACAAAACACTCTTAACAAACTATTTAGAGGCCTTAAAAACAGAACTTTTATGTATTATACACTAAGCCCAAAAATAGATGCAAGATAGGCAAATAAGCTATGCAAGAATGGGGTAAAAAGGGACAAAAGTCTTACCCTTGTAGACCCCTTTAAGGATGGAGTTCCAGCTGCATCCTCAAGCTCAAATCAGCTCCAAAACTCCAAAAACAACTTTCAAGGGCCTCAGCTCCGAGAGGATAGTGTGATGGTGGGTGTTTATGTGTAAAAGTAAGACAAAACACACACAAATACAAGAGAGGGAGAGATATAGATATAGGATAGATACACTTATGCTAACCCTAAGAACCAGAGCTCTTCTCTCTATTTTTTGCTAACCCTAAACCAAAGAGAAGAGGTTCCTTCTTATAGAGCTCAATCTTGTAAACTTACAAGACAAGCTAAACAAAAGGGAGATCCCTCCATACACGTGTATGGAGGGGAGCCAAATGCATGACAGCTGCACAAAAATATCTGTAAAAGCAGATGCATAGTAGTCGGCTGGCCAAAAATGCAATTGACCAAAAAAATATAGCCGGCCGGCCACCTATAGTGCCGGTCGGCTAAACATTTGGCCGGTGGCAACAAAACACAGCCGGTGGCCTCAAGCCATGGCCGGTGGAGTGTGGGGATGGCCCACAAGCCATTCCCTGCCCCTCCAAGGCAAAGAACAAGTGTTTGGTGCAAAACCAGACACAAAACAGTCGAGTCGAGAGATCCTGAGGCAAGGCGCGTAGCCGAGACCTCTGGGAACTCAAGACGAACACAAACATGGATAATCACTGAGTGTTCAAGGGGTGACGTCCAAGTCTTGAGGATGGTCAAAAATGGGGTGTCTACACATATCATGTTAGTAGAGGTCGATCTTTGATCGGGCAAGCGAGGGTGCTCATTTCAGGACCTTCCCCTCTCGTACCCAAGTTCCTGAGCTGAGGCAACTTTGGTGATGACGGACACGTGGCCTTTGGTACAAGTTAGGGTTTCCTAAATTTCCCAAAAACAAAATATTTAGGTAGCGACTTTGAAATCTGGCAAAGCAGTCCATGTTTGGCGATTTTTGATTCAAAATTGATTTTTCAAAACCAATTGCCGGATTTGGACTCTTTGGTGATTTATCAGTCTTACATTGCACTTTGTGAGATTAGATTCAGAACCGTGACAGGAGTCCGAACTGTAAGACCAATTCGAGCTCTCTAAAATGGGGCATGGAAAAGTCAACCTGCAGGCGTGTGCACATGCAGAACTATGTGTTCTGCAGAAAGAATACAAATAATTGGTTGGGATGATATAAGTGAGGAATGATCTACTGTGGAAAGATCGTGATCCTAAATGCTGAATGTAATAAGACAAAGTACAATACAATAGATGCAGTGGATGTAGTGAATAAGGTGCAGGACGAACCACACCTTACCTAGAAAAGGTGTGGATACAAAACAGACCACGTTTAACACAGAAAAGGTGCCGAAACTCTTAGACCACAGTTCTGGCAGAATAGGCGCGTACACATGCAGAGCTATGTTTTAACGTGGAAAGGTATGGGCACATGCCAAACCAAGCTTAACATGGAAAGGATGCAGACAACAAAACAGATAATGCAGTAGATAAATAGGGTGACATAGATGAATCGGGTGACATACTCCAACCACGCTGGAATCGTGAGAGGAGGAAGAACAAATCCCAAACATGTTGAAATCGTATGAGGAATGGGACACTTAAACCATGTTGAAATCGTGAGATGAGGTCTTGAGAAAACCATTCAGGGGCGCATTTCATGCGTCCTCAGATAAATTCCAAACACACTGAAATCGTGTGAGGAAAGGGACACTCTAACCACGTTGAAATTGTGAGAAGAGGTCCAAAGAAAAACAAGCAGGGGCGCGTTCCACACATCCTGAGATAAATTCCAAACACGCTGAAATCGTGTGAGGAATGGGACACTCTAACCACGCTGAAATCGCGAGAAGAGGTCCAAAGAAAAGACGTCAGGAGCGCGTTCCACGCGTCCTGAGATAAATTCCAAACACGCTTGTAGATGTCCCTGAACGTCTCAGGAGGGAATCCCGTTTTGTTCATTGGGCTTACTACAGTTCGGACTCAATGTCATGGTCTTGTATCTAATCTCGCAGAGTGTAATGCAAGACCGATGAATCATCAAAGGGTCCAAATCCGGCAAATCGTTTTGAAAAACTGATTATTAGAAAGAAGTGCCAAACATGGACTGCTTTGCCAGATACAGAGTCGCCATCTAAATATTTTATTTTGGGGGAATTTAGGAAACCCTGACTCGTGCCTAAGGCCATGTGTCCATCATCACTAAAGTTGCCTCGGCTCGGGAACTTCGGTACGATTGGGGAAGGTCACTTCGTGAGCACCCCCGCTCGCCCAATCAAAGATCGGCTTCTACTAACTATGATATCGAGTTTTGAAAACATTATGTGCTCTTATTCCGGTTATTAGCCTAGAATTACTATGTGATGCATGCAGCATACAAGTATAGACTGGATTCCCTAAGTTGGAACAAAGTATCGCATATCCGTTTATTTTGAAAATGGATTGAAGTTTTGCTACTCGCAAGTAGGCTAAAACACGGGTTTCGATGAATTATTCCAACTCAAGCAACCCAACCTTCACCCACTAGCACTCAGGCAGTAAATCAACTAAGCAGTTAGCCTCATGGCAAGCATATTTTCATATTAACACCCACATACATGCAAGATGCTAAAGCATAAACACTCACAGTGTACTCCGAGCCAAAACAAGGAACATGTTAGTAATCAATGTATGATCCAAGTCCATGTTAAAATGGCTAATGCATCACATACAAAATGCAACTAGAATAGGCTCGGCTAATCTAGGGACGACATGTAAAATGCGAGAACCCAATGCACGTATTCAAGTTGGATTTGAAATACTATGCAGTTAGTATGATGCGCTGAGCCCGGTGCATGCAATACAAATGAATGATGCAAACATGCATAGCATAAGGATGCTAATTGAAACGTGCCCTAGATCTAACCAACGTAAGCAGTTAAGTAAAAGGGAGAAAGAAGTAGGGTTGGAAGACATGCATCACACACACGCACGCTTATTACACAATTACGCCCTCTCGAGGGAGGGGCCTAAAGAATAATACAAATTAATTAACTAACAAGCTAATTAGACATTACACAAAAACTTAACTGATTAAATGAATTAATTAAGCTAAGAAAGTAGTAAAGAGGCCTCAGGAAGAGGGATGAATGCGTGCATGCTCGGCTCCGCTCAGAAATCCATCACCATACTTATGCTGCCTTTGTTTACACTGTTTTATGCCTTTGAAAATTGCACGAGTCCCAAGGATGATTCTGAACTACTCCCTGAACACTATGGGATGTCACCGGCCAAGAGGGATGGTCGCCGGCCAAGGATAACTGATCATTGGCTTGAAATGGGGCCATCGGCCACAAATATGTAGTCGGCCGGCACTTAATGTGGTCGGTCGACCATCTCTTCCTGTAGAACCCTGTTCTGCTGCAGCAGAGGACAGACAAGGCATGGCAAAGCATTTTCAAAGCAATGTTTGCACGACCACCTTCCCTATCATGTTATGAACTCAAGGGAGTGTAGCCCTCGACCCTTGGGCCACCAATCACGCAACTCGATGCATGATGGCCAAAGGAGCCAAGTGTGCAATTTGATATCAAAGGAAATGCACACAAACACACAATAGGTCCTAACCTCTATCATGATTGATCAAGAGGCAAGAATGCATGCATGCAAGCAATACTAATGCAACATGAGCATACAAGCAATAATGTTACATAAAGGCATTAGCATCTAACAATATGCAAAGGCAAGCATGGAAACAAGCATGTGACTTCATTCAATCATGTAACAACATGTGAGGTAAGCATGTAACAACATGCAGGAATGGTCTTAAACCAAAATGGGCAGCTCTCAAATAAGCCCAAATCAGTGGCCAATATGCTAAGGGACGAGGGACAAAACCACATAAAAACATGCATGGTAATTGGCCTAACACCCAAGCATCAAAGGGGAACTTTTGAGAATACTCAAAAGGAATGAAAAGCATGCAAATGTAGAAACATTACATGCTTTGAAATGAGGCCAGAAGTGATGCCAAATTAACTAAATCAAACAAGTGTAGCATACAAGGAGGCCCAAAGCTTAAGGCTAGTAAAGGGACTTGAACCAAAGCTACACAAAACAAAGGGGATATGACAAGCATGACCCAAAACAGTCCTAAAGCATGGCAAAGTAAGCCTAAAACATGCAATGACCAAAGCCAAAACAAGCTAAGACAAAGGGGGAAAATCATGAGGCATGCAAGGCCACCAAAGAGGTGTTACACCACACCTAATATAACCAAACATGGCATGATTTAGGCAACCAAAATCAGAGGTATGATATATCAAAATGAGCCCCAAAACCCACTTAGATGTCATCCCAGATACCCAAGCATGTTGGCATACACAATGTCACATTTATGAGGCATAAAACACAAACCCTTTAAAGCATTAAAGGAGCAATAAATGCAAGTATTCAAGTATGCTATATGGACTGAAATGACATTATAAGTGATGCCAAACCACTGAAATGATCCAAGTAGAGCATGCTAGAGGATTCAACACTCAAAGCCTACAAGCTAGATTGCATGGTAGCTATACAAAGCAAGTCATGGATGACCAAGAAACCAAAATCAGACTTCAAGTATACCACAACATAGATAAAAGCTTCTTGAAGTCGAGCCAAAATCATGCTAGAAAGACATGTCGCAACATGATGCATGTTAAGGCAAATCAAGAGATTACAAGACAAGTATATGGTGCATGCAAGAGACCACTAAACCAACTTTGGATAGAGATAAATCATGGTAAAATAACACCAAATACCAGCTAAGACATGGCCAACATGAACTTAACAAAGGTGCTCACATATGAAGCAAGTATGACAAGTATTGAAGACAACAAGGAGAGGGGATGGCCCTCTCCTTCTTAGGACCTTAAAACACCATCCCCACCACTAAAATCCCTCTAGATTTTAGTGGTGAGAAGGCCAATACAAGGTGGTCCTGAAGCTCACAAAAAGGGCACAAAAATGAGGCCAAACAAGGCCTAAGAGGGGGTAAACAACCCCAAACCCCAAAGTGATCTAAACAACTATTTTAAACACTTAAAAACAGAACTTTTATCAGTTATAAGTTAAGCTTAAAAACAGATGCAAGATAGGCAAAAAGTTTATGCAAAAATGGGGAATGAAGAGGGTAGTTTCTCACCTTTGAAGAACCTCTTCAAGAACACCACTCCAGCACCTTCCTTGGATCAAAACCAGCCCAAGAATCCTAACAACAACTCCTTAGAGCCTCAGCAACCAAGGATGGTGTAATGCTAGGTGTTTGTGTGCAATAGTGTGAACAAAACACCTATTAGAGCACAAAACACACACACAAATACAAAGGGAGGGAACTATAGAGATAGATAGATACAAATTCTCTAACCTAAGTTCCAGAAAAACCAAGAAACCTCTGAGAAGGGAGGAGGGCCTCCCCTCTTATAGGAATCCAATTCCTAAGCTTCTGAGAGAAGCTAAGTCAAGGTGCAAATCCCTCCATACACGTGTATGGAGGGGTATGGACAGGATGCCACCGTGATACTGGCATAAAATATCTGCCAAAAGCAGATAGAAAGGGGTCGGCTGGAAAATATGGCTGATTGACCAACATATATGGCCGACCGACCAACAACAATGTCGACCGGCCAACACTGTTGGCCGATGGCAAGGAAACAAGGCCGGTGGCCTCAAGCCATGGCCGGTGAGGTGTGGGGATGGCCAACAAGCCATTCCCTACTCTCAGAAGCAAAAACACAAGTGTTTGGTCCACAACCTAAACACAAAACAAACAGGTCGAGAGGTCTTGAGGCAAGGTGCGCGGCCGAAACCTTCGAGAACTCAAGACAAACACAAACATGGATAATCATCGAGTGTTCAAACGATGACGTCCAAGTCTTGAGGATGGCCAAAAATGGGGTGTCTACAGTTGCCCCTCTTTGACAGAACTTGAAAGTCATAACAATGACGGGTGTGAATGTCAAAGCCCAGAGACGACCCATTTTTGACAAAGCCAAAAACTTAGACAAAGCATACAAGTTACAAATAAAGATATGCGCCTGAGGGCAGGGGCAAAATGCAAGACAATGCACCTAGCCGAGCATAACTTATGATCATGCAAAGAAAGCTATAACGAAGCATAACATGCTGTAGCATATACCAAACTACACTACAATGCAGAGAGGATGTAAGAGAATTATTCAATTCTCGCTACGTCTCACATGGAGAATACAATACCTGCCCGGCTCGTCTGGTCATGCCAGCTTCAAATGAACCGTACATACAATATCGTGCCTGAAAAAGAAAAAGAACTTAACAGGTACAATTTTGTTAGAAACATGCGTATCAATGCAAGTGAGAAGTGTATAACAACGCAGGTGAAGGGATGCAAGACAATGCAACTTAAGGACGACGCATAACAATGCGGATTGGACGCAAAACAATGCAAGAAAGGCATGCGTGACAACGCAAGCCGAATAGGACGCATAACAATGCAATTTGAAGCAAGCATTACAATGCTAGGTAGGCACAAACACATATAAGTAAAGCACACGTGACAACGCATACAATGTGTGAAGGTGAAGGTAATTATGAACACATGTAAGTAAAGCATACGTGACAATGGTGGTGTTTGGGAACCTAGGTTCCAAATTTTTTTCTCATTTTTTCTACTAAAAGACAAACTTTTTACAAAACCAAAAAAAACACATCCAAACAAAATATCACATCCAACTCCATAATCATTTCACTTTTTCTCTCACAAACATCACACCAATCACATAAAAACCCAACTATCTTCCCAAATACTAAAAATTTTTTATCTAATAAAAACCTAAAACTAAAAAAACCTACATAAAAACTCACTTCCCAAACACCATCAATGTGTACAATGTGCAAAATAAAAGGAACTTGAACACATGTAAGTAAAGCACACGCGACAACGTGTACAATGTGTAAAATAAAAGGAACTTGAACACATGTAAATAAAGCACATGTGACAACGCATACAATGTGTGAAATAAAAGGAACTTGAACACATGTAAGTAAAGCACACGTGACAACGCATATAATGTGTATGGCAGGAATGAACACATGTAAGTGAAGCATGCGCGCTAACGCAAGCAATGTGTAACCTTCTGGAAATATGCATGAACACATGTAAGTAAAGCACACGCGGAAACGCATGCAATGTGTAAAGCAAGCAAGGTATGAACATATGTAAGTAAAGTACATGCGAAAACGTATACAATGTGTAACCACCTAGGGGAATGCATAAACACATATAAGTAAAGCACACGCGGAAACATATGCAATGTGTAAAGCAAGCAAGGTATGAACACATGTAAGTAAAGCATGTGCGCTAACGCAAGCAATGTGTAACCACCTGGGGGGATGCATAAACACATATAAGTAAAGCACAGGCGGAAACGTATGCAATGTGTAAAGCAAGCAAGGTATGAACACATGTAAGTAAAGCATGCATGCTAACGCAAGCAATATGTAACCACCTGGGGGGATGCATAAACACATATAAGTAAAGCACACGAGGAAACGTATGCAATGTGTAAAGCAAGAAAGGTATGAACACATGTAAGTAAAGCATGCGCGCTAATGCAAGCAATGTGTAACCACCTGGGAACGTCGCCGCACGAGGATGGTATATGGAGCTGCTTGATGCAGTCCGTCGGATTGTCAACCAGGCCAGTTTCGGGACCTTCTGCATGGGACTCGCGCCTACCACCGAAAGCGAGTTCTTTCTTGTCGCTGGTGGAGAGGTGGTGGGACACCACCGATTCCCTCCACCTTTCTGGCACCGGGGAGATGACGATGACTCCCTTTGACTTCTCCATGCTCACAGGCATCAGAGTAGGGGGTGATCCGATCCCTTTCGACACAGATATAGATGAGTGGGATGCCGCTCAGCTGTACTTGCTCGGTACTCAGCCACCTCTTGCCCGTGTAGGATTCGTGAGGTATTCGTGGTTCGAGGACCATTTCAGGATCTAGGCACCCATGGTTCAAGAGCCCATGGCTCAAGAGGAGGTGGAGCAGTATGCTCGCGGCTTTCTTATGTTCCTACTGGGGACCACTCTCTTTGCCGACTGGGCAAACACTATGCCCCTTTGCTTGTTGAGTGCGCTGGTTGACGTGACCAGGATCTGCGGCTACGACTGGGGTGACGTAGGCATGGCCACTCTTTATGGGTATATGAGCTCATCATCCCGCCGCAGCGAGCAGTTGATTGGAGGCTATTGGCGAGCCTGGGAGGTACACATTCCCTTTTTGTCTTTTCAATTCTGCTTTTCATTAGCTGTACTCTATACACTGCACACATGCAATCTGCTTCATACTAGTTGTACACTGTACACACGGCACACATGTAATCTATTTTTCACTGACTGTATATTGCACACACTGTACACTCTGTGCATTCTGCTACCAACTGACTGTACACTGCACACATTGTTCTGTGATTTCTGCTTCATTCTGCATTCTGCTTTATCTGATAAGCATACTGATGTTTTCGCAGCTGTGGGTATATGCCTACTTCTCGAGGCTTGCCCCAGTTCCAGACGAGGAGCTACCTCCCATGGTCCCATTTTCTCACCGCTTCGACGTGAGATGCGAGCAAAGGTCGTGGTCATGTTCTTCCGCCGCTACTTTGACACCATCACCGTAGCCGAGGTATGTTAAACTTTATAGTTCATTTAAGCTGTGCTTTACACTGTAGTTTCTATAACAGATAATAAGCTGTGTATCCTGTCACTTGCAGATCACCTGGCAGACGTGGGCGGTGTTGCCTGATGCAGTGAGGGATCGATACGAGGGTGCCCAGGAGACTGCCCGATTGAGGGTTCTGCTGGAGGGCCCGATCTGCCGTGCCTGGTACTTCGGTGAGCGCTTCTTGTGACAAATCTTGGGTGTGCCAGAGTAGCGGGTTCCGGTGAATCCTCCTACCCACACGAGGTACACTGAGAGGTATACCTTTGCAGAGATGGAGAGTTACACCATTGGTTGGGGCTACGAGCGCTTTGTAGAGGAGGGCGACTACATGATGCGTCAGACCTATATTATCTGACCTCGGGTGCCGAGCCGAGTTGAGAGAGAGACCACTGGCGCCCGTAGCAGGGTAGGAGCATCGCGGGCACCTCAGGCCCGAAGTAGGAGTGGGTCTCGGAGAGGGTAGGGAGCTGGGTGGCCAGTACTGCCTACGATGATCACATGCCGAGGGCAAGCGGGGAGACCTATCAGATCCTTTTCGCTCCTCCTCTGGCTGATTATGAGCCTACCGGAGTCTATGGCTCGGTCCCGGTATGTTTTGCCATACTCTGTATTCTATTCAGTCATTTCAATTCATTTGATGTTCCGCAGAATACTAATAACTTCAACACTTTTGCAGGCTTTCGTCGAGTACACTCGCCAGTCTCTGGAGGTGACAACCTCGATAGTAGGGATGCTGCAGCGGTGCATGGATCTGTTGACCATTTATAGCATCCCAGTAAGTTCTTTCAACCGCAGTCTCGCACTCTTCCCAATCCGTTTTATACAAAATCTGATGCATCGCACTGTCGATACGACACTTGATACACAGCACTCACGGCATTGACATACCATAACCATACACTGCTCACAGCATTGCTCACTGCATTCATACGCTGTATTTGGCATTCATACTCTGTACTGCATAGCATGACTGATGCATTTGCCACTTGTTCTTTTCAGGCTCCATTCTAGATACCGGCTGCAGGGGGGCTGCAGGAGGACCATCTGTTCCTGCTCGAGGAGGAGGGGGAGCTAGGCGGGGGATGACATTCCACAGGCGAGGCAGACATAGACACATCCACGCTGAGAGTAGTTCTCGAGAGCCCTCCCCCGATGATTCTGACGAGAAGGCGGAGTCGTCCTAGGGCAAGGCCGGAGATGACTCAGATTTGGACTCCAGAGATAGTGGTGGTGATCCTGGACCCTCGTCCAAGAAGAGGACCAGGACCGACTCCCGTGCCTGAGACCATTTGATGCTGATCCAGACACCTTGCTGCTTTTCCTTTTTTGCTTGCCTTGTCTAGACACTTTGTTGCTTTTCCTCCTTTTTTGTTTTATCTTTCTTTTCTGCTAGTAGCTTGAGCACATTGCACTACCGCAGGCAGGTTTTATTTTCTTCAAAACTTTGTACTTGAAAAGATGATGGAATGAAATAAGCTTTTTGTTGAAAAGGTGTTACATTTGTGCATTCTATGCATCGCATCGCATCGCATCACACTACACAACAATGTAACTGAGATTGACCTTTTGTCTGAAAATTAAACACTTGCATAGTAATAACCATGTAGCGAACCGACTAACAACAAAAACAACTCATACAACATACTGCTAATTCTGAACACACGGCTCATAACACAACGTTTGGTTTATTCAGCACACAGCGCATACACACAGCTCATATAACACACTGCTCATTCTGAACATACAGCCCATAACACAATGCTTGATTTATTCTGCACCTGGCGCATACACACAGCTCATACAACGCACTGCTCATTCTGAACATACAACCCATAACACAACGCTTGATTTATTCTGCACCTGGCGCACACACACAGCTCATACAACGTACTGCTCATTCTGAACATACAACCCATAACACAACGCTTGATTTATTATGCACCCGGCGCATACACACTGCTCATTCTGAACATACAGCCCACAATACAATGCTTGATTTATTTTGCACCCGGCGCATACACACAGCTCATACAACGCACTGCTCATTCTGAACATACAGCTCATAACACAACACTTGATTTATTTTGCACCCGGCGCATTTCGAATAAACAGTTCAATATGAACAGACGGGATGCAAAGATGGAATTGGCGGAAGTTGAAACATCCTCAGTCGCAATCCGGAGCCCATATGTTCACTGTTTTCACGCGACCTGGGTTGAACCCCTGAGGTTTTATGAAAGAACAAATCTTGTTTTGCACAAATGTAGGGAATGACAAAGCACTCTGAGCACAAAACAAATCACATTTTTCTTCCTCTCTTTTTTATAAATAGATAAAGAAAGAAGAAATGAGTTCTTAACTGGGTATTGAGCCAACGACTGGACACAGTGCACTACAACTCAGCAACGGAAAACAAAGGTAAACAACCTAAAGACAATCACAGATACTTGAAACGGCTCAAAACCAGAATTGAGACAAACAAAACAAAAGACACAACACTCAGACGTGTTATAAAAGGTGAGAGACCTCTCAGTTTGCGAGGAGCCAGTTTCTTCGGGTATTATTTCCCGCCCTTTCTCATTTGTGATTCTCACATCACTTGAAACTCAATCTCTAGTTTTCTGAAAAAGCCCTTTTCCTCATTTTTTCTCTCAGCGTACATCTCTCTATTCTTTAATATTTCATTTTTAATCCCTCCCCTGGGTGGCTGATGGATAAACAAGAAGTTGCGGGCTCTTGCCCCTAGCATTCTGCTAGATTCTTCCTCTTCTGCTCACAACAATGAACTTCTCCACAGAGAAGTTGCGACAGGATATGTAGCAGATTTGCAGATGACATCGGTTGATGATGTTTTGCTGGGGAGCTTAGACATGATCGGATGTGTCCAGATGAGGGAGTGGAGTATCTTGATCCATTCCAATTCGTGCTTCGCACTTGGCTTGATACCTCATTGCTTGGAGGATGTTGAGAGCTTTCGGTATTTGCTGTTACCTTCAGTTGTGCTCTTTCTAGCAAATAGAGTGCCCATCTTGGCAAGTGTGGTGACAATGGGGAAATGATAGAACACCTGACTCAACTGTGTCCCTAGTTCATCATTTTGACCATTTTTTGTTTTGGCTTTCTATGAAAACAATTTTGACCAATATGAGAGTTAGATTAACGTGCTTGTTCAACTTTTCTGATTCAAAAATCATGCAAGTTAGTTTGTGAGCACTGAAAATTTTCCTTTTTGGGTCCAAGAAAGTGGTCTAGTTTTGGAAAATGGAATAATTTTTGAGAAAAATTAGTCAACTTCATTAAAAATTCTCAAAAACTGTTTTTGCAAACGGCCAATGCTCAATGAGCACGGAACTTACTCTTGAGATGCACAACTTCAGATCCAAGCACTGTATGGCAATGGAAAATTGCCCTTTGTTTGAACGACATTGCATGGCAACGGAAAGTTGCCCCTTGTTTGAATGGCACCACAGCGCATTGTATGGCAACGAAAAGTTGCCCCTTGTCTGAATGGCACTGCAGCGTATTGTAAACAATCTTCAGAGTAATGATCACCATTGAACTCTCAGATACAGAGAAGGCAAAGATGATCAAAACCATTACATGGACACAATCGATTTCAAAGTGTTTATAGCTGGACTTCAGAATGAAGTTGCCTACGTATCCCGAAGATGGGAATCAAGCCTTACGTAGTTTGGCGTTAAGGTACACTCGGGTATTTAACCTCTCCTTTTACGCTCTAACTTTTGCCAAGGCCGCCCTTCCGGGTTTTCAACCTTGCGAGCTTTGTTCTTCTTTTCTTTTCAATTCTTTTCTTCTTTTTTTCTTTTTCATCTTTTCTTTTCATCTTCTTCATTTTTCTTCATTTTTCATTTTTCATTTTTTTTTTTGCATTTTTCTTTTTTTATTCTTTTCTTTGCTCTAACTTTTGCCTGGGTAGCCCTTCTGGGTTTTCAGCCCAGCGAGCCTCTCAAGGGTAAAAGTGTAGCTTTGTCTATGTCAAATGGTTTTAAGATCCTGAAGTCATCTAAATCCAGGAGAATAGCTGCTGTTGTTTGCTGATGATGCAGGAGTCCATCCAATGGGGGGCTAAATTTGCCCCTAGTGTTGTGGATAGGAACTCGGTTATCCTTCAGCAATACTTTCTTCTTTCCTCCCTTCTGGGATTTAGAATTCTTGCCGATCTTCATTAGCTTGAGAAACATCTCAATTTTTTGACTCTTCGAGCACCTTTGACATTTTTGCCCCTAGCTCGAGGGGTGCTTCTGATCTAGCTTTGCAAGCTTCTTTTGACGACATCTGATCTTCTTGATCTGGCTTCCCTGCCCGTAGTTCGAGGGCTGCTTCGAATCTGGCCACACAGGCCTCACATTGTAGTTGACCGTTGAACACTCTGAATTCAAGTTCAAGGTTTGAAAGCAAAAGGGGTTGAGTCTCGAGGCTGAGAGCGATCCTAGGCTGCACAATCTCAAGGGTGATTCCACACAGGTCTTCACAGGACCGCGCAAAACATTTTTTGAATTTTTTTAAGAAAGTGACAAATCGCTCGCGCTGAAGACAATGCAGAACCAATCTGGATCAAGCCCGGATCCTTCTCAGCACTCACATTAACAAACATGATCTCATTCATTAAGGGCTTAACACGCCTCTCTTTCTCTCAATTGATCAAATTTTTGCAAATCTCGAGGAATTCCTCCCTTTTTGTTTTCATCACAGTGTTCAAAAAGTTTTGAAAAACTCAGGTCGATGCAATGATTTAAAGGTGCAGAAGAGCAGGTGAGATGCTCCGCCATTTCATTCAAACTTCTGGCACAACTGGCACACGGCAGAAGCAAACACAAAAAGTGTGAAAATCACTGTTGTTTCATTCAGATCTATTGGCACAACTGGCTCCTCGGTAGAAACAGACTCAAAAGAAAGCAAAAAAACAAATACAAAACAAGCAAGTAATTCCCGAGGTAACATCCCCGGAATCACTTGACTTCTACACAACAGGACTGACTCGATACAACAAGACATGCCTTACTGACTCAAAATGAAAAGACTGACTCAAAACAATGAGACAGACTCTTAAGCAAAAAGACTGACTCAAGACAATGAGACCAACTCAAAACAAAACCAAAGAACTGACTCAACACCCAAGCCAAAAATTACAAAAACCAGCATTCGCAAATGCTCAAAATAGTGCGTGCCAAACGCCACATCTGAAATAAACCGAGCATCGCTCGCAGGTGGTCCAACCCCTGATCACATACTTGTATTATCCTCGAAATCCACCAATCCAGCGCTGACAGACTTTGCTGAGCTCGGCGGGAGGATGACTTCGTTGTCAATCAAATCTTGCACTTCATAGCGAAGGCGGAAGCAGTTGTCGGTGGGGTGACTGGTCTATTGATGGTACACGCAGTACTGAGTAGCATCATGTGAGAGAGGGAGGTTACTTGGGAGAGGCCGAGGCTCGAGGGGTTTAAGATGCCCCTTTTCAGCCAGGATTTGAAGTGCCTTAGACAACGGCATGTAGAGGGCATGGAAGACTCTGCGACCTCGGGGCAAATACTTCGAAGTCTGTGGATTTTTGCTGGATGCATTAGCAAAGAGATCGGCAAGTGCTGCCTTGGCTCCCTGATCTTTTTCAGGCATAAGGTTGGGATTGGCATGAGCAGTTCTGGTGCGATGGTCCCTATCCCGGTTTTCCCTTTGGCTCGAACTACTCTTGGTTTGAATGGGAAAGATGTTGTCCACAGTTTTAGCCAAAACCGCGAGTGCTTGTTGCTTGTTCAAACCCTCGGCTTTTAGAGCCTCAACAGCTTGCTGAAGTTGTTCATAGGGATCAGTGTCCACCTTCATCTTATTCTTTCCACTAGCCTCAGCTTGGTGGAAGGTTTGGGTTGCTTGATCAGAGTGGAGCTTTGTTGTTGCCGACATGTCATTGCCGAAGCTTGAGACAGCTTCAGGTTGGCTAAGCTCAATTACAATTTGCCCCAGTAGCAGGGGCTCCTGCGGCATGAAGTTCCCGGCATACGACGTGGTTGGTGGCGAAGCCGACATTCCATGGGCGAGATCAGCCATAGACGTCTAGAGGTCGCCAATCATTCCCATCAACTCAAACGTGGTGGGTTCACGAGTTTGAAACAACTAGGGTGTCTAGATCGGCTATGCGACAGGCGACCTAGGCGGATGTGGTACTTCAGCATCGGTCTCATCCTGCAAGATGATTCCTTGGTCTAATGCGGCTGCCATAACCACAATTTCCTCTGAATTTTGTGTCATCATAAGTCTGCTGAACTTGAACGGAGATGATGTAACCGATGACTGACGGATCAGATGTCTGCCTTGCCTTAGCGAGGGAGAATACCGGTTGCTTTGAACTGAAAGAGAAGGTAGGCAACATCTTAGCCCAATCTTACTAGCACAGATATAAGCATAGCTGAATAATTGTATTCGACCACTGATCATTGTTCCTCAAATTACTGCCCCAAAATTGAATCCGATACCCGCAGATAACTGATTCCCAAAACACTGGACTGGTGCCCTCAGGCCTGATACTCACACTTACAAACTGATATATGCATCCCCTGTAGAGGCAAACTCTAAAAGCACATAACAAACGAGTGAGAGCCAAAACACCCCTATGTTGGGGTAGGGTTTCCCTGTCCTATTTTGTCAGGAGCTAGGGTTTCACTACGCACGTAGCGGTTTCAAACAACTATAATCGGGTAAGCAACCTGTCCTAGCTTGGAATGGTCACTACGGATTCCGAATATGCGTTAGGTCGAATGGTCAAAAGGGTGCCCCGGTGAAAACCGGGGTTTGTGTTCCCATCGTGGCAGGGCCCATAACCGGTCAGCCTTATGGCACGCTTCTTAAAGCGAGCCTCCAAAAAACCGTGCAGGAATAGCAAACGGAAAACATCGTGTCCTAGGCGCACCAATGCAAATGCAATGCAAAGAGACACATAGGTGTAATCAAAACAAGATATCATGAGTTCGAGTTAAGTTCTCTAAATCCCCAACAGAGTCGCCAGAAATTTTAGACATGTTCATTGGGCTTACTACAGGTCGGACTCAATGTCACGGTCCTGTATCTAATCTCGCGGAGTGCAATGCAAGATCGATGAATCATGAAAGAGTCCAAATCCGGCAAATCGTTTTGAAAAACTGATTTCTAGAAAGAAGTGCCAAACGTGGACTGCTTTGCCAGATACAGAGTCGTCAGCTAAATATTTTATTTTGGGGGAATTTAGGAAACCCTGACTCGTTGCTAAGGCCACTTGTCCGTCATCACCAAAGTTGCCTCGGCTCGGGAACTTGGGTACGATTGGGGAAGGTCACTTTGTGAGCACCCCTGCTCGCCCGATCAAAGATCAGCCTCTACTAACCATGATATCGAGTTTTGAAAACATTATGTGCTCTTATTCCGGTTATTAGCCTAGAATTACTATGTGATGCACGCAGCATACATGTATAGACTGGATTGCCTAAGTTGGAACAAAGCATCGCATATCCGTTTATTTTGAAAATAGATTAAAGTTTTGCTACTTGTAAGTAGGCTAAAACACGGGTTTCGACGAATTATTCCAACTCAAGCAACCAAACTTTCACCCACAGGCACTCAGGCAGTAAAGCAACTAAGCAGTTAGCCTCATGGCAAGCATACTTTCATATTAACACCCACATACATGCAAGATGCTAAAGCATAAACACTCACAGTGTACTCCGAGCCAAAACAAGGAACATGTTAGTAATCAATGTATGATCCAAGTCCATGTTAAAATGGCTAATGCATCACATAAAAAATGCAACTAGAATAGGCTCGGCTAATCTAAGGATGACATGTAAAATGCGACAACCCAATGCACGTGTTCAAGTTGGATTTGAAATACTATGTGTGGACGCGCCCTCGGCCCCCGGTGCTCTTCCACAGTTCGAACTCGATTTGTGTCACGGTTCTTAATCTGATATCACAATGTACAATGTGAGATTGATAAATCACCAAAGAGTCCAAATCCGACAAATCGTTTTGGAAAATAGATTTTTGTAAAGAAGTGCCAAACATGGATTGCTTTGCCAGATACAGAGTCGACACCAAAATATTTTTTTACGGGGAATTTAGGAAACCCTAACTCGTTGCCTAAGGCCACGTGTCTGTCATCACCAAAGTTGCCTCAGCTCGGGAACTTGGGTACGATTGGGGAAGGTCAGCTATGAGCACCCCCGCTCGCCTGATCAAAGATCGGCCTCTACTAACCATGATATCTAGTTTTGAAAACATTATGCATTCTTATTCCGATTAATTAGCTAATCTTACTATGTGATGCACAAAACACAAAAGTATAGACTAGATCGCCTAATTTGGAACAAATCATTGCATATCCGCTCGTTTGAAAGACAGTTTGAAATTTGCTACTCGCAAGTAGGCTAAAACACGGATTTCAACGAGTTGTTCCAACTCAAGCAATCCAACCTTCACCCACAGGCATTCAGGCAGTAAATCAACTAAGCAGTTAGCCTCATGGCAAGCATGCTTTCATGTTAACATTCACACTCATGCGAGATGCTAAAGCATAAACACTCACCTAGTACTCCAAGCCAAAACAAGGAACATGTTAGTAATCAAATGTATGATCCAAGTTCATGTTAAGGTGGCTAATGCATCGCAGGCAAAATGCAGCTAGAATAGGCTCGGCTAATCTATGGATGGCATGTGAAATGCAGCAGGTAACATATATCAAGTTAGATTTGAAATGCTATGCAATTAGTATGATGCGTTGAGCCCGGTGCATGCAATACAAACGAATGGATGCACGCATGCATAGCATAAGGAATGCTAATCAAAACATGTCCTAATACTAACTATCAAAAGCAAGTAAGTAAAAAGGAGAAAGAATTGGTGGTTGGAAGACATGCATCACACACACGCACGCTTATTACACAATTCGCCCTCTCTCGGAGGGACCAAAAAAATAATACAAATTTAACTAACTAACAAACTAATTAAATAGTTACAGACCACTTAACTAGTTAAGCAAATTAACTAAGCTAATAAAGCGGTAAAACAGCCTCGGGAAGAGGGTCCAATGCATGCGTGCCCGGCTCCACTCGGAAATCCACCACAATGCACAAGCTGCCTCTGTTCGCACTATTTTATGCCTCTGAAGACTGCACAAGTCCCAAAGTTGCTTCTGAAATACTCCCCGAGGGTTGTGCGAGACCACCGGCCAAGAGAAATTGTCACCGGCCATGGAAAAGTGGTTATCGACCATCTATGATGCTCTCGGCCATCCATTGTTGGTCGATTGGCACTGAGAATGGTCGATCGACCATCTCTTCCTACAGAACCGTGTTTTGACAGCAGCAGAGGGCAGACAAAGCATGGCAACGCATTTTCAAGCAAATGTTTGCATAACCACCCTTCCCATCATGTTATGAACTCAAGGGAGTGTGGCCCTCGACCCTCGGGCCACCAATCACGCATTTCGATGCATGACGTTCCAAGAAGTCAAGTTGTGCATCTTGATATCAAATGAGATGCACACCAAACAAACCAAAGGCCTCCAACCTCTATCATAATCAATTCAAGAGGCAAGAGATGCATGCTTAATGCTATGCAACCTAGGCATGGAAGCTAGGCATGCACCATGAGCATGTGAACAAGTATGCAAGCTAACAAGCATGCAAAGTGTAATTTAACCATGCAAGCATGCAAGATGCAACACGGACAACATGTTAAGTAACTAAAAGAGAGAATGCATGCCAAATGCATTACAACCTAAGCATGCAACAACATGTCATGGATTAAGTACACAACGAAGCACAATTGAACTAGCATGCTACAACATGTAATTCACCAAATATGCAACAAGTATGTGACAACATACAAGGCAAGCATGCAACAACATGCGGGGATGGACTTAAACCAATTTGGGCAGCTCTCAAATAGGCCCAAAACGGTGGCCAATATGCTAAGCACGTGAAGGCAAATGTACATACAAACATGCATGCAAACATGGTCCAAAACTTTAAGCACAAAAGAGGGACTTTTAAGCACACTTAAAAGGAACAAACATGGACAAATGGCATACATTGTAAACTCTGAAATCATGTTAGAAAAGGTGCCAAACCAATTAAACAAATCAAGCAAAGCATGCAACCAAGCCCAAAACTCAAGGCTAGCCAAGGGGTTCATGCCATGACCATGCCAACCAAGCCTCAAAGGGCCAAAGGGACTCAAAACAGTCCCAAGGCAGACCAAAACAAGGTCAAAGACACACTTAGATGGCATCTAAATGTCCTGTACATGGTGGCATACACAAGGGTCCAAACATGGAGCATAAGACATCAACCTTTTAAAGCACTAAAGGAGCATCAAATGCAAGCATACAAGCATGCCATATGGACTGAAATGACATAACTAATGGTGCCAAACCACTGAAATGATGCAAATAGAGCATGCTAGAGAATCCAATACTCAAAGCTTACAAGGGAGATTGCATGGTAGCTATACAAAGCAAGTCATGGGTGACCCAAATAACCAAAATCAGACCTTAAGGCACACCAAAACATGCATAAAAGCTTCACAAAGCTAAGCCAAATCATGCTAGAAAGTCATGGTACATCATGATGCATGTTAAGGCAATTTCATGGCATTACAAGACAAGTATGCAAAACATGCATGGTGTGTCTAAACCAACTTAAAACAGTGCTATAACATGGCAAAATAACCACAAATAACGACTAAGACATGGCCAACATGAACTTAATCAAGGTGCTCACTCATGAGGCTAAAATGACAAGTTTTGAAGACAACAAGGAGAGGGGATGGCCCTCTCCTTCTTAGGACCTCAAAACACCATCCCCACCACTGAAATCCCTCTGGATTTTAGTGGTGAGGAGGCCAATACAAGGTGGTCCCGGAGCTCACCAAAAAAAGCGCAAAAATGAGGCCAAACAAGGCCTAAGAGGGGTAAACAATCCCAAACCTCAAAACAACCTTAAGCAAAGTTGAAAAGCAAGTAAAATTAGAAATTTTACTAGTTATACACTAAGCTTAAACACAGATGCAAGATAGATCAAAACCTTGTGCAAAAATGGGGAACAAAGGGGTAAGGTCTTACCCTTGAAGACCTTCTTCAAGAAGAGAGCTCCAACACCTTCCTTAGGTCAAAACCCGCCCGAGAACTCCAAGAACAACCCTTTGGCACCTCAGCAACCAAGGTATGGTGTAACACTAGGTGCCTTAGTGCAAAACTAAGAACAAACACACCTTATGTGCACACAAATCAAAAGGAGAGGGAGATATAGAGATAGAATAGATACAAGACTCCTAACCCTAAAATCAGACCTCTGGAACTTCTTGGAACCGTTCAGGAGGGAGGAGAAGCCCTCCCTTTATAAGAATTCCAATCTTGCAAAGCTTATAAAACAAGTTAAGCAAGAGTGAAATCCCTCCATACACGTGTATGGATGGAGTGCATTACGGATGCCAGCTATCACTGCTGGCATAAAATATCTGCCAAAGGCAGATGAACAGTGGTTGGCCAGCCAAAAATGACAAATTGACCAAAGCAATGGTCGACCGACCAGAAAGAGTGCCTACCGGCCATCACCAATGGCCGATAGCAACAAAATAGGGCCGGTGGCCTCAAGCCATGGCCGTTGAGGTGTGGGGATGGCTAACAAGCCTTCCTCTACCATCAGAAGCAAAAGAACATGTGTTTGGTGCAAAACTAAGCACAGAACAGTCAAGTTGAGAGTTCCTAAGGCAAGGCACGTAGCCGAGACCTCCGAGAACTCAAAACGAACACGAACATGGATGATCACCGAGTGTTCAAACGGTGACTTCCAAGTCTTGAAGATGGTCAAAAATGGGGTGTCTAAAGTTGCCCCTCTTTGACAGAACTCGAAAGTCGTAACAATGACGGGAGTGAGTGTTAAAGCCCAGAGACGACCCATTTTTGACAAGGCCGAAGACTTAGACAAAGCATACAAGCCACAGACAAAGATATGCGCCTGAAGGCAGGGGCAAAATGCAAAACAATGCACAAAGCCGAGCATAACTTATGATCATGCAAAGAAAGCTGTAACGAAGCAAAACATGCAACAGTTTTAAGCAATCAAACACAAATCCAACTACATTAGAATGCAGAAAGGATGTAAGAGAATTATGTAATTCTTATTACGTCTCACACGGCGAATACAATACCTGTCCGGTTCGTCTGGTTGCGCCAGCTTCAAATGAACCGTATATACAATATCGTGCCTGAAAAAAAAAAAAACTTAACAGGTACAATATCGTTAGCAACATGCATAACAATGCAATCTAAAACTGCGTGACAGCGCGAGTGAAGAGGTGCATGACAATGCAACCTATGCGTGGCGCATAACAATGCGGAATGGATGCATGATAATGCAATATTTACAAAACTATGTATAAACAATGCAAATGATATGCAATGCATTTGAGATGATCAAACCATAAGCAGTACAAAACCACACAAATATCATAAAGATGATGGAGATGCAAAATCCATCTACCATAGAAAAGGTGCCGACACCCTCAAACCACAATCCTATCAGTGGAATAGGCGCGTACACATACAGAACTATGTGTGTGTAGACGGAACACAAGATACAAGTAATTGGGTGGGATGATATAAGTGAGGCATGCTCTGCTCAGGAAAGACCATGATCCTAAATGCTGGATGCAACAAACTACCCTACAATGCCATGAATGCAGTGGATAAAGCGCGTGGCCAAACCATATCTTGCCTAGGAAAGGCATGGACACATACAAACCGCGTTTAACACGGAAACGGTGCCGTCACCCACAACACTAGGTGCGTACACATAATATCATAACCGTGCTTCATCGTGAAAAGTATGAGCACATACTAGACCAAGCTCAACTTGGAAAGGCGCAAACGATAGATAGAGGATGCAGCAAATGCATGCAATGCTTTCTATGTACAATGCAATGAAACAACTAAAAAATGCACTGGATGGATGCAATACAGGTGGAAACGAAGCATGTGTGTCAACGTAAGTGAAGAATGCATGACAATGCATGTGGATAATGCAGTAAATGCATGCAAACTACAATGCAATATATTCTATATGCAATGGAATGGAATGGCATGCGGCCAAACCGTGTCTTGCCTAGGAAAGGCATGGACACATACAAACCGCGTTTAACACGGAAACGGTGCCGTCACCCACAACACTAGGTGCGTACACAAAATATCATAACCATGCTTCAACGTGAAAAGTATGGGCACATACCAGACCAAGCTCAACATGGAAAGGCGCAAGCCATAGATGGATAATGCAGCAAATGCATGCAATCTACAATGCAATATATATTCTATATGCAATAGATGGAATGGATAAGGCATGCAGCCAAACCGTATCTTGCCTAGGAAAGGCATGGACACATACAAACCGCGTTTAACATAGAAACGGTGCCATCACCCACAACACTAGGTGCGTACACATAATATCATAACCGTGCTTCAACGTGAAAAGCATGGACACATACCAGACCAAGCTCAACATGGAAAGGCGCAAGTCATAGATGGATAATGCAGCAAATGCATGCAATCTACAATGCAATATTTACAATTTATGCTATGTACAATGCAATATATACAATGTATGCTGTGTACAATGCAATGTAAGGAAAAATGCATGATATGCATGATAATGCGTGTAAGGTGCACATAACGATGCGTTGTAAGAAAATGCATGACAATGCAAGTTTGTTTGTTATATTTTTTGTTGTTTTTGTTTTTTTTTTTGAAATGCATGACAATGCAAATGAACTCAAATGCGCGACGACGTATGTCTTTTGAAATGCATGACAATGCAAATGAACTCGAAATGCTTGACAACGCACGTCTTTTGAGATGCATAACAATGAAAATGAACTCGAATGCATGACAACGCACGTCTTTTGAGATGCATGACAATGCATGTGAACTCGAATGCGTGACAACACACGTCTTTTGAAATGTATGACAATGCAAATGAACTCGAAATGCGTGACAATGCACGTCTTTTGAGATGCATAACAATGCAAATGAACTCGAATGCGCGACAACGCACATCTTTTGAGATGCATGACAATGCATGTGAACTCGAATGCACGACAACGCATGTCTTTTGAGAGGCATGACAATGCAAATGAACTTGAACGCGTGACAACGCACGTCTTTTGAGATGCATGACAATGCAAATGAACAGTGTATAACAATGCAAGTTGTGCGTGTTACAACGCGTGTAAACATGCATAACAATGCAACCTATGTATGCTAATCGTTAACAAGGCAAAACATTGTAATACAACGCATTCAAAGCAGTTATTGAATCTCGCAAGATACCAAAGGATACGAAAAGGATACACCATGTGCGTATCGAGTGCTACGCACAGAAGACATGGTTTGAGGTCAAAACAAAGACCGGTTAAGCTTCAAAAATGCAGTTCCTTGCACTGTCTTGAGCAAATAAGGTCCCAAACCACATCAATGACCCAAACAAGGGTGTAGGAGGTTCACCGACCACCAGAGGAGGTCACCAGCCATCCATCAGCCACAAATGCCTGCATCGGGGCAGTTTGGTCAATTCGGCCATGGGTCTTTAAATATAGGGCTTATAGCCCTTATTTCTTCACTTTCCCTAGGTCAAAAACTTATCCCCTCTCTCTCTAGGTTATTTCCCAACCTTCATTCTTCATTTTTCCTCGATTTTCGAGCCCGTTTTAATGTTTGATTCGTGAAACCCTTACCGTTTCGCATGTTTTGAACCGAACAAATCTTAGTTTCGGTGTCTCTTTCTCAATTTCCACCACTCAGGGTTTGTTTCCCTTGAGTTTACCTCGATCTTTGTGCCCTTTCCAGACCTCGACCTTTCCTTCTTTAACCGCCATCCCCACCCGATATCTATTTGAATCAACACGCAACACGCCGCATTGATACATCATATTCTATAGTTCATCGTGAGCACACCGCATCTGCAGACCGCTTGAATCAACATGCGCACACACGCCGCATTGATACATTATATGTCAGAGTTCACCGTGAGCACACCGCACCCGCAGACTGCTTGAATCAACACGCACACACACGCCGCATTGATACATCATATACCGTAGTTCATCAGGAGCACACCGACACTGCTTGAATTTGAACATGCGCACACACGCCAGATTTTCACCGAAATGATCCAACAAACTGCTGCATCACATGTTGGAGTTCACCGCGAGCACACCCACACTCGATATCTGCTTTGATCGAACACGCACACACGTAGATTTTCATCAATTCTCGAAAGTACATTCAACATCAGATTTGTAACATCGCCGCAATTGTTTGTTTTGACCATGTGGAGATTCTCATGCCTTCCGGGGTATGGGAACGTCGCCACCGCATGATGGTACATGGAGCTACCTCGACGCGTCCACCACATCATCGACGCCGCTTCGATTTTCTCGTAGGGACTCTCGCGCCTTATCATGAAAGCAGCCTTTCTTGCTACTCAGGAGAGGTGGTGGGACACCACCGACTCTTCCACTTTTTCGCCACGGAGACATGACGATGACTCTTCGACTTCTCGATGCTTACCGGCATCGTAGAGGGTGATCCGATCCCTTCGACACGATATAGACGAGTGGGAGGTCATATATGTACCGCTATGCCCTCACCACCTCTTGCTCGAGCAAGATTTGTACGACACTCATGGTTCGAGGACCACTTCAGATCCACCATCCTTGGCTTAGGAGGCACAGATGGCTCAGGAGGAGGTGGAGCAGTATGCACGTGGCTTCCTTATGTTCCTGCTGGGGACCACTCTCTTCGCCGACCTGGCGAACACTGTGCCCCTTTGTCTACTGAGTGCACTGGTTGACGTGACCAGGATCCGCCTTTATGAATGGGGTGGTGCCGGCTTGGCCACTCTCTACCGCTATATGAGTTCATCCTCCTGCCTCAGCGGACAGCTATTTGGAGGCTACTGGCGGGCTTGGGAGGTACATCTTCTTTTCTGTTTTACATTTCTGCTTTACATTACCTGTACTCTGTACACTGCACACATTGCAGTCTGCTTCACACTGGTCGTATACTGCACACACGGCACACATATAATCTGCTTTATACTAATTGTATACAGCATACACTGTACACTCTGCACAATACACTGCACAATACACGGTTCTGCAATTTCTTCTTTATTTTGCATTCTGCTTTATCTGATAAGCATACTGGTATTTGCTCTATTACACTCCTGCAGCTGTGGGTCTACGCCTACTTCCCGAGGCTTGCCCCAGTGCCAGACGAGGAGGTCCCCCTCGGCGTTCCATTCTCTCGTCGCTTTGACGTGAGATGCGTGCAGAGACCACATGAGTCTTTCATATTCTTCCGCCGATACTTTGACACCATCACCGCCACAGAGGTATTTTAGAACTTGCAGTTCATTTAAGCTTCACTTTACATTGTTCTTTCGATAACAGTAAATAAACAATTGTGTATCATTTGCAGATTACTTGGCAGCCCGGGGCTCCATTGCCAGCCCCAGTTCGGGAGCAGTATGCTGGTGCTGAGGAGACTGCCCGATTCAGGATTCTGCTGGAGGGCCCAGTCTGTCGGGCTTGGTACTTGGGCGAGCGCTTCCTGCGCCAGACCTTAGGTTTACTAGAGCAGATAGCCCTGGGTCCACCTCCTACTCACATGAGGGATACTGAGGGGTTTTCCCTCAAGCACATGGCCGATTATACGATCGGATGGGATACAAAGCGTTTTAGAGGCGAGGGTGACTATGCGGAGTACGTCCGGACCTATATCATGCGGCCTCTGAGTAGTGGCGGTCGAGCTGAGAGGAAGAGGCCAGCGGTGCCGGCAGCAGGAGCAGGAGCAGGAGCACCGAGGATGGCTCGGGCCCGTGGTAGGAGTGGGCCTCGGAAAGGGCAGAGAGCTGGGTGGCCAGGGCTGCCTACGATGATGGCATGCAGAGGGCAGGGTGGGGGGACTTATCAAATCCCTATCGCTCCCCCTCCGGCTGATCACGAGCTAGTCAGGTTCTACGACTTGCCCCCGGTATGTACTACTACATTTTGCATTCTGCACAGTCATTTCATTTCATTTCATTCCGCAGAATATTGATACTTCTAACACTTTTGCAGGCTTCCTCCGAGTATACTCACCAGTCCCCAGAGTTAACCGCCTCCATGATGGGGATGCTTCAGCGGAGCCTCGACCTACTGGCCATTTACAGTATCCCGGTAGGCTTTTCTGACCATAGTCTCAAATTCTGCATAAACTGTTTCACATAATATGATACATCGCACTATCAACACAGCACTTGATACACGGCCCTCATGGCATTTGATACACTGTAACCCGTAGACTATTCACAGCATTGCTCACGACATTCATACACTGCACTCAGTCACTGCATTCTGTATTCATACACTGCTCAAAGCATTCATACTCTGTACTCATACACTGTATTATGTATTCATACACTGCTCATAGTATTCATAATCTGCTTTGCGTAGTGTACTGATGCGTTTGCCATTTTCCCTTTTCAGGCCCCATTCCAGATTCCGACTGCAAGAGGTGCTCCAGCTAGACCTTCTGTTCCTACTCGAGGAGGAGGGCGAGGAGGCACAGTATATCCCTACACCAAAGCGGGGTGCACTCATGTTGGGAGCAGCTCTCGAGCACCGGTTCTCGACGATGATGAGTCCGAGGCGGAGGCAGAGGCAGAGTCGTCTAAGGAGGAGACCGGAGATGACTCGGGCTCAGACTATGGAGCTGGCGATGATACTCTTGGATCTTCGTCCAGGAAGAGGACGAGGATAGACCCTCAGGCCTGAGACTACTTGGCGTTGATCTAGACTTTTGCTGCTTTTCTTCTTTTTGTTTTACTTTTCTTTTTGCTGATAGCTTGAGCGCACTATACTGCCGCAGGCAGGTTTTATTTTCTTCAAAGCTATATACTTGAAAAGATGATGCAATGAAACAAGCTTTTTTTTTGAAAAAGAAAGTGTTACATTTGTACATCACATCGCATCCCATTGCATCACATTACATAACAATGTAAGTGAGATTGATCTTTTGTTTGAAAATTGGAACACTTGCATCGTAATAACCAGATAGTGAACCGGCCAACGACAAAATGACTCATATAACAATACTGCTCATTCTGAACATACAACCCATAACACAGCGCTTGGTTCATTCTGCACATGGCAAATCCTGAACAAACAGTCCAACCTGAAAAGACGGAATACAAAGGTGGAATCGGCAGAAATTGAAACACACTCAGATGCTCCAAATTTTCCCTTCCTTCTTTTGCTTCGCAGCCCGGAACCCAAAAAAAAAAAGCTTCAGATAGGTCCAAGTTTTACTATTATGACATGACCTGGGTCAAACCCTGCGGTCGTTGAAAGAACTAGTCTTGCTTTGCACAAATGTGGAGAATAGCACAGCACTCTGAGCACAAAACGATTTTTTGAAAATGAGAAAAAGGTTCTCAACCGGGTATTGAATCTACAACTGAACACAGCATACTACGACTCAACAAAACGTACATGACCTAAACACATTGAGTAACACTCGAAAAAGACTCAAAACAAAAGTTGAGGTAAACAAAACAAAAGACACGACACACAGACGTGTTACAAAGACAAGAGACCTCTCAGTTCGCAAGGAGCCAGTTTCTCCGGGTATTATTCCCACCCTTTCTTATTTGTGATTCTCACATCACTCGGCCCTCAGCCCTCAGCTTCTATTTTTTTTAAAAAGCCCTTTTGTCACTTTTTCTCTCATCACACATCTCTTTATTCTTCAATCTCTCATTTTTCATCCCTCCCCTGGGTGGTTGATGGATAAACAGAAAGCTGTGGGTTCATGCCCAACACTGTTAGCTCCCAGCTATTTCTTCTGGTGGCGTCTAGCCGATGCCCCAGATAAGGGAGTGGAGTATCTTGACCCATTCCAATTTGTGCTTCGCACTTGGTTTGATACCTTGTTGCTCGGAGGGTGAGAGATCTTTCAACCCTTTACAGACAGCTCCAGTCGTGCCCTCTTCTGGCAAGTATGCTGGCGATGAGGGAAAGACAGGAAGCCTGACTCAACTGTGCCCCTAGTTCATCATTTTGACCATTTTTTTTTTTTGGTTTTATACTAAAACAATTTTGACCAAAATGAGAGTTAGATTAGTATGCTTGTTCGATTTTCTGATTCAAAATCATGCAAGTCAGGCTATGAGCACTGAAAATTTTCCTTTTTTGGGTCCAAGAAATGGTTCAATTTTGGAAAAGATGGAATAATTTTCAAGAAATTAGTCAACCTTAGTAAAAATTCTCAAAAATCGTTTTGGCAAACAGCCAGTGCTCAACGAGAACGGAACCTACTCTCGAGATGCGCAACCTAGGATCCGAAGGAAAATTGCCCCTTGCTTGAAGAGAGTTGCATGGCAACGGAAAGTCGCTCCTTGTTTGAATGGCGACTCACGGCAACGGAAAGTTGCCCCTTGTCTGGATAATCCCACAACATACTGTGAACAGTTCTCATTAGTGATGATCGCAACCGAACTCTTGGATACAGAGAAGACGAAGATGGTCAAAACTAATATATGGACACAGTCACTTTGAAAGTGTTGGTGGCTAGACTTCAGGATGAAGTTGCCTACGTATCCCAAACATGGGAATCAAGCCTTACGTAGTTCCGGTCAAGGTACACTCGTGTATTAACCCTCACCTTCTACGCTCTAACGTTTGCCAAGGCCGCCCTTCTGGGTTTTCAACCTTGCGAGCTTTGTTTTTCTTTTCATTTATTTTCTTCTTTTTTCTTCTTTTCTTTTCATTTTTCTTTTTTTGTTCTTTTCTTTCTTTCCTTGCTCTAACTTTTGCCTGGGTCGCCCTTCCGGGTTTTTGGCCCAGCGAGCCTCTTAAGGGTAAAAGTGTAGCTGGTCCATGCCAAATGATTTTTGAGATCCTAAAGTCATCTAAATCCAAGAGAACAGCTGCTGTTCGCTGACGATGCAGGAGTCCATCCAATGGGGGTGGCTGAATTTGCCCCTAATGTTGTAGATCGGAACTCAATTGTCCTTCAGCGATACCTTCTTCTTTCTTCCCTTCTGGGATTTGGCATTCTTGCCGATCTTTGTCATGGACTCTTCGGGTACATTCTCTGACGTCTTTTGCCCCTTGTTCGAGGGGTGCTTCTGATCTGGCTATACAAGCCTCACATTGCGGTTGGCCGTTGAACATTCTGAATTCACGTTCAAGGTTTTGAGAGCAAGGGGTTGAATCTTGAGACTGAGAGCGATCCTAGACTGCACAATCTCAAGAGCGATTCCACACAGGTCTTTGCAGGACTGTGCAAAACATTTTTTGAAAACTTTTAAGAAAGCGACAAATTGCTCGCGCGGAAGACAATGTGGAGCCAATCTGGATCAAGCCAGGATCCTTCTTAGTACTCACATTAACAAACATGATCTCATTCATTAAGGGCTTAGCATGCCTCTCTTTCTCTCAATTGGTCAAATTTTGCAAAGCCCGAAGAATTCCTTCCTCTTCGTTTTCATCACCACAGTGTTAAAAAAAGTTTTGTAAAACTTAGGTCAATGCAATAAGTTTGAGGTGAAAAAGAGTAAGTGAGATGCTCCGCCGTTTCATTCAAATCCTCTGGCACAACTAGCTCAAAGTAGCAATAAGCACGGAAACATGATAGCCGCAGCTGTTTCATTCAGATTTCCTGGTTGCAACTAGCTCCACAGCAGAGACAGACTCAAAAGAAAGCAAAAGGATAATTACAAAACAAAATAATGATATCCGAGGCAACGACCCTGGAATCACTTGATTTCTATACAATGGGACTGACTTGATACAACAAGACAGATCCTTAAGCAAAAAGACTGATTCAAAACAAAGAGACATACTCAAAAACAGAATCGGAGAACTAACTCAACACCCAAGCTAGAAATTACAAAAACCAGCATTCGCAAATGCTCAAAATAGTGCGTGCTAGACGCCACATCTGAAATACACCGAACGCCGCCCATAGGTGGTCCAACCCCTGATCACATACTTGTAGTATCCTCGAAGTCCAACAGCTCAGTGGTGACAGACTTTGCTGAGATAGGTGGGAGGATGACCTCATTGTCGATCAAGTCCTATACTTCATGGCGAAGACGGAAGTAGTTATCGGTGCTATGACCTATTTGTTGGTGGTACGTGCAGTACATGGTAGCATCATGGCCTGCTGGAAGATGACTAGGGAGAGGCCGAGGCTCAAGAGGTTTGAGATGACCTTTTTCCGCCAGGATTTGAAGTGCTTTAGACAAAGGCATGTAGAGGGCATGAAACACTCTGCGCCCTTGGGGAAGATACTTCGAAGTCTGTGGACCTTTGCTGGATGTACTCGAAAAAGGATCGCCATGCCGATCTGCCTTGGCTCTTTGATCTTTTCCCGGTGCAAGGTTAGGATTGGAGGGAACTGTTCTAGCATGACGGGGCATATCCCGATTTTTCGCTTGGCGGGAATTCCCCTCGGTTGGAGTGGGGAAAGCATCATCCACAGTCTTAACCACGACTGTGAATACTTGCTGCTTATTCAACCCTCCAGCTTTTAAAGCCTCGACTGCCCACAGCAGTTGTTCAAAGGGATCAGCATCTGCTCCCACCTTGTTCTTACCTCTAGCCTCAGCTTGATCGAGGGTTTGGGTTGCTATATCAGAGCGAAACCCTGTTGTTGATGACACGTCATTGCTATAGCTTGAGACAACCTCATGTTGGCTGAGCTCGATCACAATTCGCCCCAGTAGCGGGGGCTCCTGCGGTACAAAATTCCCGACATACAATGTAGTTGGTGGTGAAGCCGACATTCCGTAGGCGAGATTAGCCACAAACCTCTGAAGGTCACCAAACATTCCCATCAACTCAAATGTGGTGGGCTCACGAACTTGAAACAACTAGGGTGTCCAGATCGGGTGTGCGATAGGCGACCTGGGCAGATGCGGTACATCAACATTGGTCTCATCGTGCAAGATGATTCCTTGGTCTAATGCGGCTGCTATAACCACAATTTCCTCTGAACTTTGCGTCATCATAATTCTGCTGAACTAAACGGTGACTGGCAGATCGGATGTCTGTCTTGCCTCAGCAAAGGAGAACACTGGCTATTCTGTACTAAATCTGAATCGAAGAGAAAAGACGACATTTCAATCGTAAGAGATACAAGCATAGTGAATAAGCAGATTTCTACTCTTGATCACTTTGTTCCCCAAAATCATCGCCCCAAAATCGATACGCGGCAGATATAACTGATTTCTCAAAACACTGATATTGATACCCTCAGGCCTGATACTCAGACTTGCAAACTGATATATGCATTCCCTGTAGAGGTCAACTCAAAAAGCACATAACAAGCAAGCAAAAACAAAAACACTTCTATTTTGGGGTAGGGTTTCCCTGTCTTATTTTGTTAGGAACTATGGTTTCACTATGCACGTAGCGGTTTCAAACAACCTATAATCGGGTAGCAACCTGTCCTAGCTTGGAATGGTCACTATGGATTCCAAACATGCATTAGGTCGAATGGTCAAAAGGGTGCCCCGGTGACAACCGGGGTTTGTGTTCCCATCGTGGCAGAGCCTGTAACCGGTCAGCCTTATGGCACGCTTCTCGAAGTGAGCCTTCGAAAAACCATTCAGGAATAGCAGACGGAAAACACTGTGACTTAGGCGCACCAATGCACATGCAATGCAAAGAAACACATGAGTGTAATCAAAACAAGATATCATGAGTTTGAGTCAAGCTCTCTAAACTCCCCAGCAGAGTCGCCAGAAGCTGTGGACGTGCCCTCGGACCCCGGTGCTCTTCCACAGTTCGGACTCGATTTGTGTCGCGGTTCTTAATCTGATCTCACAATGTGCAATGTGAGACTGATAAATCACCAAAGAGTCTAAATCCGGCAAATCGTTTTGGAAAACAGATTTTTGTAAAGAAGTGCCAAACATGGACTGCTTTGCCAAATATAGAGTCGCCACCTAAATATTTTTTTATGGGGGAATTTAGGAAACCTTGACTCGTTGCCTAAGGCCACATGCCCGTCATCACCAAAGTTACCTCGGCTCGGGAACTTGGGTATGACTGGGGAATGTAACGCCCCCAAAATAATAACAGAAAACCCATCCATTCATACATACATTGCTACAAGGGATAAACATCTTTACATGTTAATCAACAGAATTAAACGCCCCATGGGCTTACATCTTTCCAAGCTAACACTTGGTTACAAACAGAAGAGTACTAACTCAAATACATGAAAAGCCCTTGGCTTGAAATTACATGTAATTAAAACAAAATCTGATCAAAACCACAATCATCTCACTGCCTCTAGCCTCTCAAGCGATATCCTTGGAGGTGGCATGCTCCATACTGAAAATGGTGTCCCATATAGGGTGAGCCACGGCCAGAGAAATACACTAAACCAACTATGAACAATGCCTAAAACGTTAGCAATCAGCAGATGGCCTACACTTATACATTACGAGACAACACTTACATTCTTTTACCATTTCAAGACAACCCGACTTAAGTACCAATTCACTTTCCATTTCATCTTCAACAAGAGTTTGAAAACACTGCTCGATATCTGGCCAAAACCTTTTAGCGTTATTTCACTAACACATAAACCACTTTCATTCTTTACTTATGACACACATGTTGGTGTTGTATCAACTTAACATAGAAACATTTTCTATACTTCACAATTGATAACGATATACATTTTAGTGCTATATCAAATCAATCCATACACTTCCGTACTTCCCAAAACAATAATGATATACATTTTAGTGCTATATCATATCAACAAACAACACTTCAACACATCTCCATGGAAAACATATGAGCTATTTCCAATATTTCTCCATGGACAAGCATATAAGCTACATCCAATATTTTCCATGGACAAGCATATGAGCTACATCCAATATTTTCCATGGTCAAGCATATAAGCTATATCCAATATTTTTCAATGGCCTAGTGGTACATCCCCATCTTCCCTAGCCATCAGTTAACGGTTTAGAGGTACATCCCCATCTTCCCTAAACCGTGAGTACATCCCCTATCTCCTCCCATACACAAACACAAACAATGCATATAAACACATAACCACATACGCATTCAATCAATACATAAAGTTAATGTATTCGATCACTCGTCATACTCTATGACATTTCCACTCGATTAGGTTTAGTTTGCCTAATCAGCATGCATTGTCTACAACAATCAACACTACCCCCCACCGGTAGCCAAAGCAGTTATTTCTAAACAGGAAATAAATGCACAAATGGATAATATAACCATATTTCAATCACCCCCATGGAGATGTGTTGAAGTGTTGTTTGTTGATATGATATAGCACTAAAATGTATATCATTATTGTTTTGGGAAGTACGGAAGTGTATGGATTGATTTGATATAGCACTAAAATGTATATCGTTATCAATTGTGAAGTATAGAAAATGTTTCTATGTTAAGTTGATACAACACCAACATGTGTGTCATAAGTAAAGAATGAAAGTGGTTTATGTGTTAGTGATATAACGAAAAGGTTTTGGCGAGATCTTGAGCCGGTTTTCAAACTCTTGTTGAAGATGAAATGGAAAGTGAATTGGTACTTAAGTGGGTTGTCTTGAAATGGTAAAAGAATGTAAGTGTTGTCTCGTAATGTATAAGTGTAGGCCATCTGCTGATTGCTAACGTTTTAGGCATTGTTCATAGTTGGTTTAGTGTATTTCTCTGGCCGTGGCTCACCCTATATGGGACACCATTTTCAGTGAGCATGCCACCTCCAAGGATATCGCTTGAGAGGCTAGAGGCAGATGATTGTGGTTTTGAGATATTTTGTTTTAATTACATGTAATTTCAAGCCAAGGGCTTTTCATGTATTTGAGTTAGTACTCTTCTGTTTGTAACCAAGTGTTAGCTTGAAAGATGTAAGCCCATGGGGCGTTTAATTGTTGATTAACATGTAAAGATGTTTATCCTTGTAGCAATGTATGTATGAATGGATGGGTTTTGTTATTATTTTGGGGCGTTATAACTTGGTATCGAGCGCATCGGGTTTGAATACTTTGGGTACGTGGGAAGTGATTAGGATCACAATGGGTTTTTCTCGCTTGTTAGAGACTTAGATGTAATGTTATGTGCACTGTCGATAACATGTTTATGTGGCTATTTGGGTATGGGATTTGGTTTCTAGGATATTGATTGGATCCTTGGGTTTCGGGAGTCCCGTTGGAAAGGCACCGATCAATGCCGCTTTCTAATCGAACTCTAGTAACGTCTTGGGACTATCATTATCCGGAAATGAAATTCGTGCTTATATGTTTATGTGCTTACGTGGAGTGAATTACATTCGTCCATGCATTAGGACGCCTTGAATGTTTAGTTTCGCATTTATGAATGTGCTAATACCTTTGTTATCTTTTACTAGGATGCCTAGGCGGCGGTTGTGATTTCCCTCCTTCTCGAAGAGTCATGCGAAACAATTTGTGGCGTACGCCAAGGTACTACACCTTTGGCGATTTGAGAGATGGTTTGCTAACCTGCCGAGGTTTGCTCGAGTTGGTTGAGACGGAAGAGTTGCGTTGTGCGGAGTTTGAGAGTAAGTTGTGTGATGATATCCGGTGAGGATTGCGGGATCCTGGCATAGGAGTTATAGTGTGCTTGTTGGGGCGGCTGCCCATGTAGAGGTTGCGGTGTTAGCAATGGGGCAGAGTGGGGAGGAAGCCATTTCGGCGACTCCGGTGACTCGGGGTGTTGGTAGGCCTTTGAAGAGGCAGAGGGGTTCAGACCTGCAGCAGGGAGGATGGGCTAGAACTACTCTTCCAGTGACGGATTTGGGTTCGGGAGCAAGCGAACAGAGGAGTGTTATTTGTTTCAGATGTGGTCTGCGGGGCCACAAGGTTTCGGTTTGCCCACAGAGGAGGGGGGCAAGGTTAGCAGTCCAACTAGTAGTTGTACCATCAGGATTGTCTAATCAGCCGGGTTTTACGCCGACTGAAAGTTCAGTGGGGAGGCAATTGTTGGAGCCTTCGTCAGCTCAGACTTGAATCGAGCTCGTGCAGAGCCGTTTACTTGTTGGGTGTAAGCGGTACGGCCATCTTCGACGCTTTTGTACTTTAGGGGAGGCTTCTTTAGGGACCTTGACCTAGTCGAGCTCGGTTTCTTCGACTAGGCGAGGCGATGTCGTTTTGAGGACTAGCGGGCGGTCCGAGGGCCTCGGGAAGTCGAGTTTCCAAGTTCGTTGGGGAGGTTGATAGTTGTTCTCGGTGTGGCGGAGGGGCACGTTGGTAGTACTGTCCGGGCCTGTAAACTCGTAGGGTTATCTTGTGTTTGGAGATGACCAATTTTGTCGGTCCGAGGGACGATAGTGGTGGTAATACCGGGGATTGGTTACATTTTGGTGATCCGTTTTGTAATCCGTGGTTTATCGTTTTGTAATCTTTGGGTTTGGTTGTGTAACCCGTGTGTTGGAGGTTTGTTGTATAACCCAAGTGGTTGGGAATGTTGAAACACTTGAACTATTTGTTTAACTATATGTATGTATGCTCTGTTTGTTGATTTCCGGACCGGATGCATGTGAACGTGTTATAGCTCAAGAGTGTTATTAATGTAACGAGTTGGGGTGAGACCGAAGGGTGGGTAGTTAATACATTTCCTGCAGGAAACCTGATTTGGGCAAAGTAGGGGCTAAGGTGCTATGTTTTCAAAAGTTGTGAATCACCGAGGGGTGTGTGTGTTAGTTAAGGCACTGGTGTGGCGAGTGCTGTTTCACTTGCCAAGTGTGTAACCCATTTATTATTTTGTCGTGGTTGGATCGGTACCTTCGTGGCGGTTAGTATTACGAGATTGTAGGTACACTAGTATGGTTGTTTTGAGTGAGGGATGTTAGTCCTGTATTCAATGGTAATGTTATGCTAGGAGTGGTATGTGGTGAGTAGTGATGCTATGTGTTGGGCAGTGGGAAATAAGAGTTTCCTAAGTTCTTTATGTGAATCAAGGGTGATAGATTTGTACCTTAGTTTTGACCAAGTCAGGAGGTATTGTTAGAAGGGTTGATTGGGTGTATAACCCGTAGTTGAGGTGTGACCCGTGGATAGAGTCACGCAGTGGTGTGAGATTGGCACCTGGTATGTCTTAATGACGAGGGGGTGAGGACTTGTACTCCTCCGAGAGGTTAGAATGGTGAATAGTGAAAGCGAGTTGGCGGCGTATGTTAAAGCTGGGGCCGGGTTAGTCCATGGTGGTTGTCGGGCGATAGCATTGGCTAGTGGTTTGGCACGGAGATTGGGTGTCGGTTGTACTCTCGAGGTGGAGGGTGAGACCTCTAAATGAGGGAGCTTTGCACGGTGTGATGCATGATGATGAGTGGTCGATATGTTGTGGTTGGGTGGATAAATCTAGAAAGGAGTTGGACATAGGTGTCCGTCGTCCAGGTCAGATAGTGGTAACACAAGTGAGGTGGTAAGGTTGTGAAGAGTGAATGAGACACTCAGTCAGAATCAGTTCGGTTTGTTTGGTTCCTACTTGTGCGTGGCGAGGCACGAGGGTGTGTGCTATTATCCGTTGGGATGTTACGTGGTTGGGACTTCGGTGTTAGGGAGTCTCTCTGTGAATGTGTTGTTGGGAATATCGCGTCATTAGTGAATTGGCATTATTATGACTTGCTTGGAGTGTTAAGTGTTGGACAGGTTAGCATATGGTTAGCGATGCATTGGTGTAGAGGACGTTTGAGCTGTAGTGATAGTATGTGCATTACTATTGTTGTTGATCTTGGGTCTATGTGATTAGACCTTTCCATTTGTTGAGGTGTTGTGAAACACAAGCGATTGGGGTTAAGCTTGGAGAGAGGAATCATTTGGAGCCATTATGGGCATTTATGTATATATTATATCTTTAATGTGGTGTGCATATTATAGGTATTGTGGTTTATGGTCATCTTGTGGGTTATACCATGAGAATGTAGTTGTATTTAGCATTGTATATGTTAAATGTGTGGTAGAAATGCATGTTATAGATGTGTGGTGGCATATATATATATATATATATATGTGATTTGTCTCTTGAATAGGGACGGGGTAACGATGAGTGGGCACGATGGGCTAAATCGATGAGAATGATTGGGTTGTGAGCGATCATGTTTTTGAAAAATGTCTACAAAACTCGAAATTGCATGGGAAGTGCAAAAACTAGATTTCAAAATTTTTTATATAAATTTCAAAGTTTGGTTATTTTTCCAAAAATGCTTTTGAACGGAGAAATTTTTATGTGCTCGGACAAACCGATATGTTAATTGTTCCATTCAAGATTGTGGTTGTTGAGTTGTTGAGTAGTGACTTAGCTTCGAGAGCTAGTCGGTTGTTTTGGTGGTTTATCTCGGAAGAGATTGGGTTTTGTTGAAGTTTCGTATCTTAGGGTGTTGTCTTCTGTTGGGGCATGTGTCCTCGTTTAGTCCTTTCCTAGTGTGAGGGGCGAATAGAACTTGATTGAGGGATTGATTTCTTTGTATTGAGGGTTGGTAGTCGGTTGGCCTTCGTGTTGGCGTGACCTTAATTTCGGGGCGAAATTCTTTAAGGGGAGGTTATAGCGATCCGGGTTTACCCTTGGTGTCTGATGATTCGGACTTATGTCCGTGGGTGTTAGAGGTTGTTTGAACCTTGGTTGCGTCCTTTTAGACTTTGTATTTGGGTTATAGGGCGTGTTAGGCGGGTTCGTTTTGGCTTGGTTGTGTTTGGAGCTAAGTGTTGGTGCGAAATTTTGCTCCTTCGCCGAGCGAGTTGGTCGCCGAGCGGCGTGGTTTCTTGTGTCCGGTGGGTCGAGCAGGTGGCGTCGCTTCGGCGGCGAGCTGCGTCTAAGTCGAACTGAGCTTTGTTTCTTCGCCGAGCGAGTGTCCGTCGCCGGCGTCGTCTAGTTCGATTGCAACTTTGAAGGCTTACATTCTTGGCTCGAGCGAGCTTTCTTCGCCGAGCGAGCCTGGTCGATGGTTGGCTCGGCGAGGATTTCTTAGCTCGGCGAGGAGCTTTTGAGGCGGTGTTGGGTGTTTTACGTATGCAGTCGCCGAGCGACGGGTCTTCCTTCGCCGAGCGAGCCCGGTGTATATCAAGGCGGCGGCAGAGAACTTCACTTTTTCTTCTTCTTTCATTTTGGAACCTTAGCAAACTCCTCTCTCTCTAAACATATATTCTCTCTAGGATTTCATCTCTCTTTAGTGTGGATCTAACCTAAGTCCTTTGTTAATAAGATAGAGGTGGTGAGATCTTCGTTTTAATCTGAAAAAGTTGGGATTTGGAGCACTTTGGGTTTTGGTCTTCATCTCCGTTTGGGCTCGAATTTCGAGGTAGGGATATCCTACTCCTCCTTATGGTCTTTGTCTTTAAATTTTAGCACTTGGATATGTTGGGGGTTGTTGCGTAATTTTTGAGAAACTTTGGGGCCTTTTGTGCAATTTTACAAAAGTTGGGGGTTTGTTTAGAAATGAGCGTATGCATGTTTGGCATAGGAAAGGAGTAAATGACGGATTGTAAATGAAAATGGAGCCTTAGGGTTGTTTTGTGAATTATGGTAATTTGCTAATTGGTTTAATTAATTAATGTATATAATTAATTAAAGAGAATGAGGAATTGGATTGAATATGTGGAAATTGAGAATGTACGGGGTTAAAGGGTGTAGTTGAATCGTGTATTACTCACCTGATTGAAATATGGTTATATTATCCATTTGTGCATTTATTTCCTGTTTAGAAATAACTGCTTTGGCTACCGGTGGGGGGTAGTGTTGATTGTTGTAGACAATGCATGCTGATTAGGCAAACTAAACCTAATCGAGTGGAAATGTCATAGAGTATGACGAGTGATCGAATACATTAACTTTATGTATTGATTGAATGCGTATGTGGTTATGTGTTTATATGCATTGTTTGTGTTTGTGTATGGGAGGAGATAGGGGATGTACTCCACGGTTTAGGGGAAGATGGGGGATGTACCTCTAAACCGGTTAATCTGATGGCTAGGAGAAGATGGGATTTACCTCAAGGCCCTTGAAATATATTAGATATAGCTCATATGCTTGTCCATGGAAAATATTGGATGTAGCTCATATGCTTGTCCATGGAAAATATTGGATGTAGCTTATATGCTTGTCCATGGAGAAATATTGGAAATAGCTCATATGCTTTTCCATGGAGATGTGTTGAAGTGTTGTTTGTTGATATGATATAGCACTAAAATGTATATCATTATTGTTTTGGGAAATGAAGTGTATGGATTGATTTGATATAGCACTAAAATGTATATCGTTATCAATTGTGAAGTATAGAAAATGTTTCTATGTTAAGTTGATACAACACCAACATGTGTGTCATAAGTAAAGAATGAAAGTGGTTTATGTGTTAGTGATATAACGCGAAAAGGTTTTGGCGGGATCTTGAGCGGTGTTTTCAAACTCTTGTTGAAGATGAAATGGAAAGTGAATTGGTACTTAAAATTTGGGTTGTCTTGAAATGGTAAAGAATGTAAGTGTTGTCTCAGAATGTATAAGTGTAGACCATCTGTTGATTGCTAATGTTTTAGGCATTGTTCATAGTTGGTTTAGTGTATTTCTACTGGGCTGTGGCTCACCCTATATGGGAACATCATTTTCAGGTACAAGGAGCATGCCACCTCCAAGGATATCGCTTGAGAGGCTAGAGGCAGGCAGATGATTGTGAATTTAGCTATATTTTGTTTTAATTACATGTAATTTCAAGCCAAGGGCTTTCCATGTATTTGAGTTGATACTCTTCTGTTTGTAACCAAGTACTAGCTTGGAAAGATGTAAGCCCACGGGGCGTTTAATTCTGTTGATTAACCTGTAAAGATGTTTATCCATTGTATCAATGTATGTATGAATGGATGGGTTTTCTGTTATTATTTTGGGGGCGTTACAGGGAAGGTCAGCTATGAGCACCCCCGCTCGCCCGATCAAAGATCGGCCTCTACTAACCATGATATCTAGTTTTCAAAACATTATGCATTCTTATTCCGGTTAATTAGCTAATCTTACTATGTGATGCGCACAACACAAAAGTATAGACTAGATCGCCTAATTTGGAACAAAGCATTGCATATCCGCTCGTTTGAAAGACAGTTTGAAATTTGCTACTCGCAAATAGGCTAAAACACGGATTTCAACGAGTTTGTTCCAACTCAAGCAATCCAACCTTCACCCATAGGCATTCAGGCAGTAAATCAACTAAGCAGTTAGCCTCATGGCAAGCATGCTTTCATGTTAACATTCACACTCATGCGAGATGCTAAAGCATAAACACTCACCTAGTACTCCAAGACAAAACAAGGAACAAGTTAGTAACCAAATGTATGATCCAAGTCCATGTTAAGGTGGCTAATGCATCACAGGCAAAATGCAGCTAGAATAGGCTCGGCTAATCTATGGATGGCATGTGAAATGCAGCAGGTAACATATATTCAAGTTAGATTTGAAATGCTATGCAATTAGTATGATGCGCTGAGCCCGATGCATGCAATACAAAGGAATGGATGTACGCATGCATAGCATAATGTATGCTAATCAAAACATGTCCTAATACTAACCATCAAAAGTAGGCAAGTAAAAGGGAGAAAGAATTAGGGGTTGGAAGACATGCATCACACATGCATGCTTGTTACACAATTCGCCCTCTCTCGGAGGGACCAAAAGAATAATACAAATTTAACTAACTAACAAGCTAATTAAATAGTTACAGACCACTTAACTAGTTAAGCAAATTAACTAAGCTAATAAAGCGGTAAAACAGCCTCGAGAAGAGGGTCCAATGCATGCGTGCCCGACACCGCTCGGAAATCCACCACTATGCACAAGTTGCCTCTGTTTGCACTGTTTTATGCCTCTGAAGACTGCACAAGTCCCAAAGTTGCTTCTGAAATACTCCCTGAGGGTTGTGCGAGACCACCGGCCAAGAGGAATGGTCATCGGGCATGGAAAAGTGGTCATCGACCATCTATGATGCTCTCGGCCATCCATTGTTGGTCAATCGGCACTGAGAATGGTCGGTCGACCATTTCTTCCTGCAGAACCCTGTTTTGACAGCAGCAGAGGACAGACAAAGCATGGCAATGCATTTTCAAGCAAATGTTTGCACAACCACCCTCCTCATCATGTTATGAACTCAAGGGAGTGTGGCCCTCGACCCTCGGGCCACCAATCACGCATTTCAATGCATGATGGGCCAAGAAGTCAAGTTGTGCATCTTGATATCAAATGAGATGCACACCAAGCAAACAAAAGGCCTCCAACCTCTATCATAATCAATTCAAGAGGCAAGAGATGCATGCTTAATGCTATGCAACCTAGGCATGGAAGCTAGGCATGCACCATGAGCATGTGAACAAGTATGCAAGCTAACAAGCATGCAAAGTGTAATTTAACCATGCAAGCATGCAAGATGCAACATGGACAACATGTTAAGTAACTAAAAGAGAGAATGCATGCCAAATGCATTACAAGCTAAGCATGCAACAATATGTCATGGATTAAGTACATAACGAGGCACAATTGAACTAGCATGCTACAACATGTAATTCACCAAATATGCAACAAGTATGTGACAACATACAAGGCAAGCATGCAAAAACATGCGGGGATGGACTTAAACCAATTTGGGCAGCTCTCAAATAGGCCCAAAACAATGGCCAATATGCTAAGCACGTGAAGGCAAATGTACATACAAACATGCATGCAAACATGGTCCAAAACTTTAAGCACAAAAGAGGGACTTTTAAGCACACTTAAAAGGAACAAACATGGACAAATGGCATACATTGTAAGCCCTGAAATCATGTTAGAAAAGGTGCCAAACCAATTAAACAAATCAAGCAAAGCATGTAACCAAGCCCAAAACTCAAGGCTAGCCAAGGGGCTCAAGCCATGACCATGCCAACCAAGCCTCAAAGGGCCAAAGGGACTCAAAACAGTCCCAAGGCAGACCAAAACAAGGTCAAAGACACACTTAGATGGCATCTAAATGTCCTGTACATGGTGGCATACACAAGGGTCTAAACATGGAGCATAAGACATCAACCTTTTAAAGCACTAAAGGAGCATCAAATGCAAGCATACAAGCATGCCATATGGACTGAAATGACATAACTAATGGTGCCAAACCACTGAAATGATGCAAATAGAGCATGCTGGAGAATCCAATACTTAAAGCTTACAAGGGAGATTGCATGGTAGCTATACAAAGAAAGTCATGGGTGACCCAAATAACCAAAATCAGACCTTAAGCACACCAAAACATGCATAAAAGCTTCACAAAGCTAAGCCAAAATCATACTAGAAAGTCATGGTACATCATGATGCATGTTAAGGCAATTTCATGGCATTACAAGACAAGTATGCAAAACATGCATGGTGTGTCTAAACCAACTTAAAACAATGCTATAACATGGCAAAATAACCACAAAGAACAACTAAGACATGGCCAACATGAACTTAATCAAGGTGCTCACTCATGAGTCTAAAATGACATGTTTTGAAGACAACAAGGAGAGGGGATGGCCCTCTCCTTCTTAGGACCTCAAAACACCATCCCCACCACTGAAATCCCTCTGGATTTTAGTGGTGAGGAGGCCAATACAAGCTGGTCCCAGAGCTCACCATAAAAAGCACAAAAATGAGGCCAAACAAGGCCTAAGAGGGGGTAAACCACCCCAAACCTCAAAACAACCTTAAGCAAAGTTGAAAAGCAAGTAAAATCAGAAATTTTACTAGTTATACACTAAGCTTAACAATAGATGCAAGATAGGTCAAAACCTTGTGCAAAAATGGGGAACAAAGGGGTAAGGTCTTACCCTTGAAGACCTTCTTCAAGAAGAGAGCTCCAGCACCTTCCTTAGGTCAAAACCAGCCCAAGAACTCCAAGAACAAACCATTGGCACCTCAGTAACCAAGGTATGGTGTAACACTAGGTGCCTTAGTGCAAAACTAAGAACAAACACACCTTATGCACACACAAATCAAAAGGAGAGGGAGATATAGAGATAGAATAGATACAAGATTCCTAACCCTAAAATCAGACCTCTGGAACTTCTTGGAACCCTTCAGGAGACAGGAGAAGCCCTTCCTTTATAGGAATTCCAATCTTGCAAAGCTTACAAAACAAGCTAAGCAAGAGTGAGATCCCTCTATACACGTGTATGGAGGGGGTGCATTGTGGATGCCAGCTATCACAGCTGGCATAAAATATCTGCCAAAAGCAGATGAACAGTGGTCGGCTACCAAAAATGACAAATTGACCAAAGCAATGGTCGACCGACCAGAAAGATTACCGACCGGCCATCACCAATGGCCGGTAGCAACAAAACAGGGCCGGTGGCCTCAAGCCATGGCCGGTGAGGTGTGGGGATGGCTAACAAGCCTTCATCTACCATCAGAAGCAAAACAACAAGTGTTTGGTGCAAAACCAAGCACATAATAGTCAAGTTGAGAGTTCCTAAGGCAAGGCACGTAGCCGAGACCTCTGAGAACTTAAAACGAACACGAACATGGATGATCACCGAGTGTTCAAACGGTGAGGTCCAAGTCTTGAAGATGGTCAAAATGGGGTGTCTACACTATGCAGTTAGTATGATGCGCTGAGCCCGATGCATGCAACACAAATGAATGATGCAAATATGCATAGCATGAGGATGCTAATTGAAACGTGCCCTAGAACTAACCATCGTAAGCGGTTAATTAAAAGGGAGAAAGAAGTGGGGTTGGAAGACATGTATCACACACACGCACGCTTATTACACAATTACGCCCTCTCGAGGGAGGGGCCGAAAGAATAATACAAATTAATTAACTAACAAGCTAATTAGACATTACACAAAAACTTAACTGATTAAATGAATTAATTAAGCTAAGAAAACAGTAAAGAGGCCTTGGGAAGAGGGATGGATGCGTGCACGCTCAGCTCCGCTCGGAAATCCGTCACCATACTCATGCTGCCTCTGTTTACACTATTTTATGCCTTTGAAAATTGCACGAGTCCCAAGGATGATTCTGAACTACTCCCTGAACACTATGGGATGTCACCGGCCAAGAGGGATGGTCGCCGGCCAAGGATAACTGATCATTGGCTTGAAATGGGGCCATCGGCCACAAATATGTAGTCGGCCAGCACTTAATGTGGTCGGTCGACCATCTCTTCCTGTAGAACCCTATTCTGCTGCAGCAGAGGACGGACAAGGCATGACAAAGCATTTTCAAAGCAATGTTTGCACGACCACCCTCCCTATCATGTTATGAACTCAAGGGAGTGTAGCCCTCAACCCTCGGGCCACCAATCACGTATCTCGATGCATGATGGCCAAAGGAGCCAAGTGTGCAATTTGATATCAAACGAAATGCACACAAACACACAATAGGTCCTAACCTCTATCATGATTGATCAAGAGGCAAGGGATGCATGCATGCAAGCAATACTAATGCAACATGAGCATACAAGCAATAATGTTACATAAGGGCATTAGCATATAACAATATGCAAAGGCAAGCATGCCAACAAGCATGTGACTTCATTCAATCATGTAACAACATGTGAGGTAAGCATGGAACAACATGCAGGAATGATCTTAAACCAAAATGGGCAGCTCCCAAATAAGCCCAAATCAGTGGCCAATATGCTAGGGGACGAGGGACAAAACCACATAAAAACATGCATGGTAATTGGCCTAACACCCAAGCATCAAAGGGGAACTTTTGAGAATACTCAAAAGGAATGAAAAGCATGCAAATGTAGCAACATTACATGCTCTGAAATGAGGCTAGGAGTGATGCCAAATCAACTAAATCAAACAAGTGTAGCATACAGGGAGGCCCAAAGCTTAAGGCTAGTAAAGGGACTTGAACCAAAGCTACACAAAACAAAGGGGATATGACAAGCATGACCCATAATAGTCCTAAAGCATGGCAAAGTAAGCCTAAAACATGCAATGACCAAAGCCAAAACAAGCTAAGACAAAGGGGGAAAATCATGAGGCCTGTAAGGCCACCAAAGAGGTATTACACCACAACTAATACAACCAAACATGGCATGATTTAGGCAACCAAAATCACAAGTATGATATATCAAAATGAGCCCAAAAACCCACTTAGATGTCATCCCAGATACCCAAGCATGTTGGCATACACAATGTCACATTTATGAGGCATAAAACGCAAACCCTTTAAAGCATTAAAGGAGCAATAAATGCAAGTATTCAAGTATGCTATATGGACTGAAATGACATTATAAGTGATGCCAAACCACTGAAATGATCCAAGTAGAGCATGCTAGAGGATTCAACACTCAAAGCCTACAAGCTAGATTGCATGGTAGCTATACAAAGCAAGTCATGGATGACCAAGACAACCAAAAACAGACTTCAAGTATACCAAAACATGGATAAAAGCTTCTTGAAGTCGAGCAAAAATCATGCTAGAAAGACATGTCGCAACATGATGCATGTTAAGGGAAATCAAGGGATTACAAGACAAGTATATGGTGCATGCAAGAGACCACTAAACCAACTTTGGATAGAGGTAAATCATGGTAAAATAACACCAAATACAAGCTAAGACATGGCCAACATGAACTTAACAAAGGTGCTCACACATGAGGCAAGTATGACAAGTATTGAAGACAATAAGGAGAGGGGATGGCCCTCTCCTTCTTAGGACCTTAAAACATGTGAGAAGGCCAATACAAGGTGGTCCCGAAGCTCACAAAAAGGGCACAAGATGAGGCCAAACAAGGCAGAAGAGAGGGTAAACAACCCCAAACACCAAAGTGATCTTAAACAATTATTTTAAGCACTTAAAAACATAACTTTTATCAGTTATAAGTTAAGCTTAAAAATAGATGCAAGATAGGCAAAAAGCTTATGCAAAAATGGGGAATAAAGAGGGTAGTTTCTCACCTTTGAAGAACCTCTTCAAGAACACCACTCCAGCACCTTCCTTGGATCAAAACCAGCCCAAGAATCCTAACGACAACTCCTTAGAGCCTTAGCAACCAAGGATGGTGTAATGCTAGGTGTTTGTGTGCAATAGTGTGAACAAAGCACCTATTAGAGCACAAAACACACACACAAATACAAAGGGAGGGAACTATAGAGATAGATAGATACAAATTCTCTAACCTAAGTTCCAAAAAAACTAAAAAACCTCTGAGAAGGGAGGAGGGCCTCCCCTCTTATAAGAATCCAATTCCTAAGCTTCTGAGAAAAGCTAAGTCAAGGTGCAAATCCCTCCATACACATGTATGGAGGGGGTGTAATGTGGATGCCAGCTGTGACAGCTGGCATAAAATATCTGCCAAAAGCAGATAGAAAGGGGTCGGCTGGAAAATATGGCCGATTGACCAACATATATGGCCGACTGACCAACAACAATGCCGACTGACCAACACTGTTGGCTGATGGCAAGGAAACAGGGCCAGTGGCCTCAAGCCATGGCCGGTGAGGTATGGGGATGGCCAACAAGCCATTCCCTGCCCTCAGAAGCAAAAACACAAGTGTTTGGTCCACAATCTAAACACAAAACAAATAGGTCGAGACGTCTTGAGGCAAGGCGCGCGGCCGAAACCTTCAAGAACTCAAGACAAACACAAACATGGATAATCATCAAGTGTTCAAACAATGACGTCCAAGTCTTGAGGACGGCCAAAAATGGGGTGTCTACAGCGCTGAAATCGTGTGAGGAAAGGGATACTCTAACCACGTTGAAATCGTTAGAAGAGGTCCAAAGAAAAGACGTCAGGAGCGCATTCCACGCATCCTGAGATAAGTCCCGAGGGACAACGATCCTAAACGCTGCTCAGCATAAAAGGATAAAACATACAAGATAACGCAAGATGCAAATAAATGCAATAAGTGCGATGATATGATACATGTTACAAGCAATGTAATACATGATGTTTAGGGAATGCAATAAACAAACAGAGTAGCGCTTTAGAAAGCACCTCATGGTACGAGTGGCGATGAACCGCTCTACTTTGACGGGGAGCTCCCCCTGTGTTCTTCGAACTCTTACCTTTAGCTCACAATACAAAGGTCCTGAAATGCTGACAAGCTGTAACCTCTGCATGTAGAAACCACGGATGTTGCTGATCATATTCGCAACTTTCTCTATTCTTCAACGGGGTGACAGACTAGGTTGGTTCAGTATCCAGAATTGAGGTGCACACATGCTATCTCAATCTATGGGGCTGCCATACAGATTTCAAGCCGAGGATACACCCCTGGGTATTTAAACCTGACTTTAGTCTCGGAAATTCCAAACCTTTGTGTTCTAGGCATCGCCATTCGAACTCTAGTTTCCACCGTCGTAGTTGGTCTCCTAGGAACTCATTGCAAACACAGCCAAGATGCTTCTAGCAAGGAATGGTACTTAGAGAGAGCATTTCTGATTTCCATTCTGGCTTGAAGCAGGCTTGAGCTTGAGCTTGAGGTAAAGGTACACTCATACTTCGGAGCATTAACAAGACCTGAAGAGGTACATCCATAATGCAATCTTGAAAATTGCTGAAGTTGAAACATACTAAGATGCTCCAAATTTTCCCTCTTTTCTTTTGCTTTGCTGTCTAGAACCCATATAGCTTTAGATAGGTCCTTGTTCTATTGTTCTTACATGACCTGGGTTGAACCTTGTAGTTTATGAAAGAAAGACTCATGTTTTGTACAAATGTGGAGAATGACACAACACTCTGAGCACAAAACGATTTAAAATTGAAATTGAGATTTGAAAAAAATGAGTTCTTGACCAGGTATTGAGCCTACGACTGACCATAGTCAAAATGACTCAACAAATGACACTTATTGAAATCAAAACCACTCAAAACAAGAATCGAGACAAACAAAAACAACCAACACAACACTCGAATATGTTCCAAAGGCGAGAAACCTCTCGGTTCACAAGGAGCCCACAACTTCTCCAAGTAATGTTTCCCACCCTCTCTCATTCGTGATTCTCACATCACTTTGGCACTCAATCTATTTTTCTTTGAAAAGCCATTTTCTCACTTTTTCTCTCAGCGCACATCTCTCTATTCTTTAATCTCTCTTATTTTTTATCCCTCCCCTGGGTGGTTGATAGATAAGTAGGAAGTTGTGGGTTCTTGCCCTTGGTATTTTGCTAGGTTCTCCTTGTTTTGCTCACAGCTAGTGAGCATTCCCACAGAGGGGTTGTGGTACGATTGGATGTACAGCAGATTCGTAACTAACATTGGTTAACGACGCGCCTAGCTTAACTTGACCATGGTGAGTTACAACATGTCCCACCGGCCAGGTATACAACTGATTAGTTCCACACATTGCATTTTCTATGTCCTCATTATGGGTCAGACGCCAATTTGAGCATGATCGTCCAGATCAGGGAACTGAATATCCAGCTTTATTTCAATTTGTGCTTCGCACTTGCCTTGATACCTTATTGTTTGGAGGATGAGAAAGCTTTTGGCCCTCTGCTGTTAGCTTTAGTTGTGCCCTTTCTGGCAAGTATGCTGACAACAGGGAAAAGATAGACTCAACTGTGCCCATAGCTCATTATTTTGACCATTTTTTGTTTTTGGCTTTCTACTAAAACAATTTTGACCAATATGAGAGTTAGATTAACATGCTTGTTCGATTTTCTGATTTGAAATCATGCAAGTCAGGTTATGAACACTAAAAATTTTCCTTTTTTGGGTCCAACATATGGTCCAGTTTTGGAAAAATGGAATAATTTTCGAGAAAACTAGTCAACCTCACCAAAAAATCTTCAAAACTGTTTTTGCAAAAGGCCATTGCTCAACAAATGCGGAATCTACTCTCGGGATGCACAATCTCATATCTGAATTTGATTTGTCTTGTAGCTGAATCTTTTAACAGAATAGGACACCCGAATTTGAACGAAGACAAGCCAATTTGCACACGGATAAGATAGTCGAGTTTGAATAATGACAAACCAATCAACATGGATGAGCCAAGCAGGTTGAAAATGGTTGGCGCCGAACTTCAGGATGAAGTTGCCTACGTATCCCAAAGATGGGAATCAGGCCATAAATAGTTTCTGGTTGAGGTTCACTCGGGTGTTGACACTTTCCTTTTACGCTCTAACTTTGGCCAAGGCCGCCCTTTCAGGTTTTCAACCTTGCAAGCTTTTTTTCTTTTCTTTTCATTATTTTTCTCTTTTCTCTGTCTTTTGTTTCTTTTCTTTTTCTTTTTTCTTTGTTTCCATTTTTTCATCTTTGTTCTCTTTTTTTTCCTTTTTTTTTTTTAATTTTTTTTTCTTTTTTCCATTTCTGTTCTTTTCTTTTCTTTTTCTTTTTCTTGCTTTAACTTTTTCCTGGATCGCCCTTCTGGGTTTTCGGCCCAGCGACCCTCTCAAGGATAGAAAAGTTTAGCTTGTCCATGTTGATCGGTCATAGGACCATCTAAATCTAGGAGAATGGCTGTTGTTCGCTGATGATGTAGGAGTCCATCCAATCGGGTCGGAATTTGCCCCTAGTGTTGTGGATAGGAACTCGATTGTCCTTTGGCAATAATTCATTTTCTCTTAGATTCGGGGATTTGGCTTTCTTGTCAATCTCCATTTGTTTGAGAGATGACCCAATTTTGAATCTTCGAGCACATCTGACATTTTTGCCCCTAGTCCAAGGGCTACTTCTGATCTAACTTTGCAAGTTTCCTGTGATCACATCTAACCTTATTGCGTCTAGTTCAAGACCGAAAACAAATAACTAGTTAAACTAACTAATTATTTACAACTCTTAATTAGCTACAACTAATTAATTACAACATGCATCTAAGCTAGATATTTAAGCAATAAGTGAGCTTGAAAATGCAAGGGAGGCTCATGCACGCGCCCGGTTTCTACCTAAAAAGCCACTGTTTTGCTGCTGCACTATTGCAAGCCTCTATTTGCACATATGATTACTAAAGATTGTGCCAACTTCCAGAACGCCTCTGCTACACCTCAGGAACACATTGTGCAAAAATCATTTGTGGCCGATAGGGGGCCGGTCGTCTACTGGTGGTGGCCGGTCGTCTACTGGTGGTGGCCGGTCGACCACTGATGACATGAATTCCTCTTTTTGCTACAACAAAGAGCAGACAAAGCTAAATAGTGTATTCTCATAGGTTTGTGTGTACTGTTTACACTCATTATCATCAAACAAGCTTAAATGAGTGAAACTCTTGGCTCTCAAACCACCAATCAAGCAATTTCCATTCATGATGGCCAAAGAACCAAGTTTGTACAAGTTCAATAAATGCACAAACAAGACCAAAATGACCACCATCCTATCATGCATGATCAAGGGTAATGGTGACCTAGGAAAATGACACATGTCATCACTTTGAGTATGAAATGTCCCATTTTCCTTGTATTCAAATTAACGTCCAATTTCAACACATGCAATGCAACACAAAGAATGCTTATCATACACACTTTTACTTGCTAATTTTTGTTTACTCATTTTAATTACCAAACCATTCATTCATCAATTAGTCCATTGGTGAGTGTCTTCTAAAGCGAAAGAAGTGTCAACCAAGGGGTAGTTCAAGGCATGAGAGAAGCTTCATGCCGTTGGTAATGAACCCTCAAAAGAGGATTAAACCATTAAGCATGAGCCTCAACCTCAAGTTTAAACAACCCTAAGGTTGAAACAACCCTCAAAAAAAATGAAAAAGTGAAGAAATGAGGGAGGTTGTAGAGATTGTAGTGTTGAAATTAAGTGCAAAACAACACTAAAACATGCTATCGACTCAAAACAATGGTGATCAAAGCATTAAAACATCAAGCTAGTGAAGGAGATCAACACTACAACTATGCAAAACAAGTCTCAACTGAACTAACCAGCCCAAAATAGAGCCAAAATAGTTTATTTCATAGGCAAAAACATACTAGACTTAAGCCACAAAAAGCTAAAATAGTAAGCTAGCATGTGAGGCTAATTAGGCATGCAAACAAAACATAAGGAGGGGAGGCTAACCTCTACAATTTTGGACTTCAAAACAAGGCTTTTACCACTGAATAACCTTTGAAATTCAGTATTTAAAAGGCCCAGAAGAGTTGGCTTGAAAGTGATGAAAAATGGTACAAAAGCTTAACAAACAAAGGTGTAAGAATGGTGGACCATCCCCTAACTAAAAATGGCCTCAAACCAACACTTTTAGGCCACAAAAATAGAGTTTTTTATAGTTCAAAATCAGCCCAAAAACAGTTCGAAAAGATGGCAAAACAAGTGTACAAAACAAGCTTAAAGGACAAGTGTTATACCTCTTGAAGCAAAGGACAATTCTAGGCACAAATGAGGCACTAAATCAAGCCAAGACCACCTTCTAGAGCTCAAATAGGGTCCCAAGTAACGTCAGCCCAAAGATAAGCAACTTTGGTTAAGGGTTGATAGGCAAACTTAAAGTGTATCTCTACTTGTATGCACAAAAGTTGAAGAGAGAGAGAAATCTAGAGAGAGAGAATTGTAGACAGAGAGGCTCTCAAAAATTTTCCAACCTTGCAATATGAGAGATAGGTCCTCTATATATAGAAATATATGAGCCTAGGTCAAAAACATCTCAAAATGGACAGCTGGAAGTTTGTGCAAACAGCTAGAGGAAAATATCTGCACAAAAACTGACCTTTTTGCACCAGTGGCCAATCGACCATCACTGGTGGCCGACAGCCACCATTGGTGGCTGACAAGAGTCACCCCTAGATGACACATGGCCGACACATCGTTGTCAAAGCCCATCCATGGCCAGCAAACTCCACCAGTGGTTGGCTAGAAAAATCTACTCTCCAGGCCCAACTTCAAATGTGCATATCTCCTTCAGCCGGAGTCCTTTTTAGGTCAATCTTGAGTCTAAATTGATGCCCCAGAAGTATTATTTCCAATGGTGGCAGTCACACATCAAAATTCCAAGTGTGCAAAAAGATATTCCTCTTTTAGTGAAGACTACTTAGTTTCGGTCCTAACTGGATTCATGCCTAACTTCTCCTCAGCTAGGTTTCTTCTCTCCCCTCTTATTTTCTTCAACTCCAAACCTATAAATAAAATGCTTTGAAAGATTTTTCAAAGATTTCACCTCTCTTTCATTTATTTTCACTTTGTCCTTGCTCGGTTTATCGAAAAGCGCAACATTTAACGAAATGCGAGCCACGGAACGTCGTAGAAAATTTTGGGGAAAATATTTTGAAAGAGTAGGTTTTGAGGTCTAAAAAAGTTTTGGTCGAAAATAGGGTGTAAGGTTGGGATTTAGAGCTCTTCTTGCTAAAGAAATCGAACATTTGCATTGCACAACTTTCATCATCGAGTGATCAATCGGTGGCGCCCAAGCCTTAAGGGTGGTCAAAAATAGGGTGTCTACACTAGGGAGGCCCTGGTTGCACCTTGTGAAAGCTGTTTCCTCTACCCTTCACGAAATGTTGAAGTACCCTCATGGGAAAGGAGTAGCGATTATTTTCAGAAATTCATCCATCCATCCCCTGTTAGAGGTAATTACACCAGTGTTGGAGATCACTCATGACGAGGAAAACATATTCCTCTCCGAGTTCTCTCTGGTTGAGGCCCGGGTAGTGCAAACCATTTTGGCCGCAGATGAGGGCATGTATGTCAGTGCCCAGTCTGTTTATTTCATGAATAAACTACAACATGTGTCAGGAATGAAACTTGGAAGAAGTGGCCGAAAAGGTGCCACAGCATTGACAGACGTACCACATAATCCACACGCCTTTGGTCTGGGTTATGTACCCACCAAAGAGGATCGGATTAGGAAAAGAGAAGAGATGACAGGCCAAGCCAAAGCCAAGTAAGTCGGGAAACACTATGAGCTTACTAATAGGCCAATTCGGGGAACGCTGAATGGCCACTTTGTTCGGGAAAGAGAAGATTTCCCTTTTTGCGGCTTTCCTGAGCCCTGGATGACTTCCAAAAAGCAGCGTGTCCCCAAATTCGAAATCTTCTTTGACATACAGCTGCAAGATAGTGATACCGAGGAAAAGGCTGAACCAAGTACTGAAACTGAACAAAGCGTGGAAAGTGACTCAGGCAACAATAATCTTGGAGTAGGGGTAGCACTAGTATGTCTCCTTACATATCCTGCGGCTGAATCAGAGAACTTGGGGGATAACCTCACCATCTTCATGATCGGGGAAGAACCAGGTATGAACTTGTCCAGCAGCATTTTGGATGCATCAGAGACACCATCTCTCACCTGGCAGCTGGAGGAAGGCTACCTGTCTAGTTCTGAGTCGGGCGATGAGCTAGAATCTGATTCCACTGAGTCTGTGGAGTCGAAATCAGATTCCAGTTCTTCTGAGTCTAAATCTGGCATTTCCAAAGGTGATAACCTGGATGCCAAGGTCTTGTCCAGGTCCTCTTATTCTTTTGCTTTTGAGTCAGTTGTAACTAAAGATTTGGATCTTATGAATGAGAACACTGCCAATTCTAAGTACTTCTCTGTGCCGCTTATTTATTGTATTGACCAAGATTTTCAGAATTTTAATAAAAACGATGAGGAAAAAATTCCTCTAGTTTTGAAAAACTTGATTATCGAGAGGAGGAAAGGCTTGCTAAACCCTGTGCTGATGAAATCATTGCTATTAATGTGGGTACTGAGAAGGATCCGCGTCTGGTCCAAATCGGGTCCACGTTGTCTTTGGAGGAGCGCGAGTGCTTAGTCGCTTTATTAAAAGAATTCAAGGTTGTTTTCGCATGGTCCTACGAAGACATGCCTAGAATCGATCCTGAGATTCTACAGCATCGAATCCCTCTTGACCCCAAGGCCCGACCCGTCAAATAGAAGCTGCGTAGAATCCATTCGGATTGGGGCTAAAAATCAAGGAAGAGGTCACCAAGAAGATCAAGGCAGGTTATTTGTTAGTATCTAAATATCCGACTTGGTTGGCCAATATCATTCCAATGCAGTAAAAGGATGGTAGAATCCGGATGTGTGTGGATTTCTGGGATTTGAACAGAGCCAGTCCAAAGGATGACTTTCCTCTGCCGCACATTGATGAGTTAGTGGACTTCACTGTAAGCCATGCATTGCTATCATTTATGGACAGATTTTTTGGGTATAACCAGATTCTGATGGCGCCTGAGGACAGAGAGAAAACTGTATTCACTACACGGTGGGGGACCTACTACTACAAGGTTATGCCGTTTGGGCTAAAGAATACCAGGGCTACCTATCAGAGGTCTGCAACCACTATTCTGCATGACATGATCCATAAAGAGGTCGAGATGTATGTAGACGACATGATTGTCAAGTCCAAAGAAAGAGAGGGACATTACACCACCTTGGAGAAATTCTTTTAACGGATCAGAGAATATAGGTTAAGGTTGAACCCATAGAAATGCACTTTCGGCATGACAGCAGGGAAAATGCTAGGCTTTTTAATCACACAGAGGGGCATCGAAGTAGATCCTTCCAAAATCAAGGCCGTCTTAGAAATACCACCACCAAGGACTAAAAATGAGGTGCAAGGCTTTCTGGGTAAAGTGCAATTCATAAGACAGTTTATTTCCAAATTAACCTTGACTTGTGAACTACTTTTTGGTCTCCTGAAGAAAGGAAAGAAATTTCGATAGAATGATTGATGTCAATTTGCCTTTGAGCAGGTTAAGCAGTACCTCCAAAATCCGCCTGTGTTATCACCACCAGAGCCGGGGAAGCCTTTGATTCTGTACTTGTCTGTGACAGACATGACCATGGGATGCATGCTTGTTCAAAAATCTAAGGATAGGGTGGAGAAAGCCATCTACTAGTTGAGCAAGAAAACGTTGGAATACGAGACCTGCTATACTCTATTGGAGAAAGCTTGCCTAGCCTTAGTATGGGCTACCGGGAAGTTGAGGCACTACTTTTAGCTCATTCTATAATCCTGGTTTCGAGATTGGATCCCATGAAATATCTCTTTGAGAAATCAGCGCTTACGGGTAGGCTAGCTCGTTGGTTACTTCTCCTCTCCAAATTCGATCTCAAATATGTCACCCGCAAGTCAGTCAAGGAAAGAGCTGTAGTGGAGTTCCTGACCGATCACCCGATAGAAGGAGATGAGGCGGTGGAATAATTATTCCTAGATGAAGGCATTTTGCAAGTTAAGGAGGAGACTTGGACGATGTACTTTGATGGAGCAGCCAATCAGTATGGTTACGGGATAGGTGTGTTGTTGATAGCACCCGACGATTCCCATATGCCTTTAGCTTTCAAACTCCAGTTCAAGGTGTCGAATAATGAAGCAGAATATGAAGCGTGTATCGCTGATTTAGAAGCAGCCTTAGAGCTAGGGGCAAAAAGGTTGGACGTTATCGGGGACTCAAACTTAGTTGTTTCTCAAGCAAATGGAGACTGGAAGGTCAAAGAAGAAAATATGAAGGTTTATCACCAGACCTTGGATGTTCTAATTCCTAGGTTTGAAAAACTAACTTTCACACATCTACTGAGAGAGAACAATAGGTTCGCTGATGCTTTAGCAACTCTATCTTTTATGGTGGACATCCCACTTGGAGTCTGGATGCGTCCAATTATCTTTGAGCAAAAATACATGCTAGCTTATGAAACTATTACTGCAATAGGTGAAGCGCAAAACAAAAACCCTTGGTACTACGATATTTGGAACTTCTTGGAAAAGGAGGTTTATCCACCAGGGGAAAATGCCAAGGACAAAAGGGGAATATGGTGAATAGCCATCCAATTTAGTATCTATAGAGGTAAACCGTATAAAAGGGGTCATCTGGGAATGCACAAGTTGTGTATCGAAGAAGAGGAATCAAAGCACTTGATGGAGGCCATCCATGGAGGAGAGTGCGGAGCGCACATGAACAGAGTGATGCTAGCCTGAAAGATTCTCAGGCAAGGTTACTACTGGTCTACCACGAAGGAGGATTGTGTTGGTTTTGTTCAGCGATGCCATAAATGCCAAATTCATACTAATCGCATGAATATCCCGCTATCAAAACTGTACAACATGACTTCGCCATGGCCATTCTCTGTCTTGGGAATCGACATCATCGGCGCGGTCACACCTAAAGGGTCGAATAGGCATGAATACATTTTGGTGGCAATTGATTACTTTACACAGTGGGTGGAAGCCCAGTCCTATGTAGTGTTGAAAGCATCACATGTGGCCAAGTTCTTCAGAAACAATATCACTTGTCGATACGGAGTCCCAAATGAGATAATATTAGATAATGGCTCCCACTTAGAGAATATCTTGCAGAAGATGGTTGAGACCTACAGGGACTGGCCAAACAAATTGCCATTCACACTCTGGGGCTATAGAACTTCAATCTGGACGTCTACAAGGGCAACTCCTTATTCTTTGGGATGGAAGCTTTTCTGCCAATTCAAATAGAAGTTTCGTCGCTGGGAGTTATGGCTGAGTGTCAGATAGCAGAGGCAGATTGGAAACAGAGCAGATTTAAGGAACTAATCCTCTTTGATGAGAGAAAGGTAAAAGCATTGTATCATGTTCAGGGCTATCAACGCAGAATTGCTAGGGCTTTTAATAAGAAAGTTAAGTCCCAGAATCTCAAAGAGGGAGATATGGTCCTAAAAGACAACCGAGCTCCCATTTACGACACTAGGGGCAAGTTTAGACCCAATTGGATTGGTCCTTACATCATCAAAGCTATCTAGTCGGGTGGAGCTGTTATTCTCACGGACTTAGATGGCCTAGAATTTTCACAACCAATCAACATGGACAAGTTGAAGAAATACTATCCCTGAGAGGCTTGTTAGGCCGAAAACCCGGAAGGACGACCTAGGCAAAAGTTAGAGCATGAAAAATTAGAAAATAAAGAAAAACTAAGCTCGCAAGGTTGAAAACCCTAAAGGGCGACTTTGGCAAAAGTTAGAGTGCAAAAGGAGAGAGTTAATACTCAAGTGAACCTCAACCGAACTACGTAAGGCCTGATTCCCATCTTCAAGATACGTAGGCAACTTCATCCTGAAGTTCGACCGTAATCACCTCCAACTAAACTGTCATGTCCAAGCGCCTGATCAGGTCATCTCTGTTTGTTATTTACCTAAGACTTTGTTTGTGATCTTTAGTCTGAGAGAATAGCTGGTTACAAGGCAGAGCAGTGGTGTTAAAACAAGGGAATTTCTAATCTTTTGATTCGGGGTTGTACATCTTGAGGATTGATTCCGTGCGTGTCAAGTGGTGATCCTTTTGAAAATGGTTTTGGAAAGTTTTAATAAAAGTTGATTTTGTTCAAATTTTATCTTTTACAACTTAGACTAGTTTTGGACCAAAAGGACAATTTTCAGTGCTCACAACTTTAATTTCATTGATTTCAATATAAAGTTCTCCAACTCTTCGATACAAATCAAAGTTCCTTTTACTACATCGAAAAAGTTTGAAAAGAAAGGTCAAAGCAATAAATTAGGGACATAAGTGAGTCAGGTGTTCGTGCATCCGCTGCCCGTGCTTGTAGAAGCTTCTAAAGCGAAAGTGGGCCCGGTTTGTGCCTCATCCTCTAGCTAAGCCAAGCACTCGCCAGAAAGGGCATAACTGAAGCTAGAGGCAGGGACTAGAAGCTCTCTCGTCCTCCAAGCAGTGAGGTACCTAGCCAAGTGTGAACCATAGATGGGGAATGAAACCGGGTATTCTACCCCCTTCTCTGGGACGGTCTGATCATGTTCGAACTAACATCTGAACCAGAAAGGGAAATAGAACACGCAATATGTGAGGCCAATAAATTGTATGCCAGGTTGCCGAGCCTTGTTGTAACTCATCTCAGTCAGATCAAGCCAGGGGCAACGCTAAGCTATGTCAATAGCAAACTTGTTACACATCCAATCGGACCACCATCCCTCATTTGAGAAATCCACTAGTCGGTGACGGAAGAAATAACCCCGAGCTGAGTACTCAGGGCAAGAGTCCACTACCTTCAGGTTATCCATAAGCCACACTTGGGAAGGGATGAAAGAAAAAATAGATTAAAGAATGGAGAGATGTATGTTGAGAAGAAAAAGTGAGAAAAGGGCTTTAAGAGAAAAACAGAGCGAAGTGTCGAGTGATGTAAGAAACACATATGAGAAAGGGTGGGAAATAATACTTGAAGAAATAGTGGACTTCCCACAAATCTGGTAGTCTCCCGCCAATGAAAGACGTCTAAGCCCATCAAGGTCTCGGCTAGCACCAAGCCAATGCAGCCTTCTTTCAAACCTTGGGCCACTTCGATCAATCGAATGCTGGACTCGCAAAAGCTAGGGGCAAGAAGGAAAGGAGCAAGCATACATAACTAGAGGGAATGTTGCCAAAAATTTCGCTAGAGAAGGTCGCCTCTGTCACCGATGTTGCAAAATCGATGAATCAAGCTGGGTATGTCCAGCTCTCCGTTGTGGGCCAAAGATCGAGCCTCGTACAGAGTGGGCCCACACATTCGTCCCAAAGCTTGGGCGTGGCCAAAACGGGGCTGAGGTATGATTTCCTCATTGCGTCAGGATTCCTTTAGTGCTTGAAACTCTTCAATTGTCAGGCATATTTCTTGTCCCCCAAAGTGAAAGACGTGTGTAATTGGGTCCCAGCATCGGGCCGCAGCATGAAGGAACAGAAAACAAAGTGGAGTACGGCTCAATGGAAAAAGTGCATTTATGTTGAAACCCCAGAAATTTACCTTTTTCGTGCCGTCTAAAGTCGCTATCCAATCCGAGAGCTTTTCAGCAAAAAGTGGCTCCATTTATGGAAGAAATGCAGCTGAAATGAAGTTCTGGAGAAGAAATCACAAAGCTGAGCCTTTTGTAGAAGATAAGGCTGTGAGTGGAAGCCAACTGTCAACAATCTGGAGGCTTCTCACATTGGTGGCTGGCAGGCTAGCAAGCTACCCCTTCTGGCCGACAAGCTCCATCTCTGGCCGGCAACCTTCTTTTCTGGCCTGCCGTCCACCTGTGTGCTGGGCAATGCTGGAAGCTTGTGTTTTGTCTTGATCTTTGTGTGTTTTAAAGTCTTGTTTTGAGTCTTTTTGGTTTTAGCAAGTTTGTCCACTTGTATTGGAGTTGTTTATCGAGTTGTATATTGTATTTTGTATTTCGTTTGATGGTCGGCTGCGATTAAGAACATTGTTTCAATCAAGCGCGCTCTTGGAAAATTCAATTCCACGTCCATTTTCATGCAAATATGGTATTCATGATGCAAAAAAAAAAAAAAAAAAAAAAAAAACGTTTTATAAAAACTGCAAGTTTTATTTCGATCATGTTTTAATCTCGGGATGCGTGAAGCGCGACCCCGAGTGACTTTTCCTGTTTCTCAGGACGCATGAAGTGCAACCTTGAGTAGCTTTTATCTTAGGATGCGTGAAGTGCGACCCCGAGTGGCTTTTCTTGTTTCTTAGGACGCGTGAAGTGCAACCTTGCGTAGCTTTTATCATGAGACGCGTGAAGCGTGATCCCGATTAGTTTTTCTTGTTTCTCGGGACGCGTAAAACGTGACCCCGAGTGGATTTCGTTCTGCAATTTCTCGAGATGTGTGTAACATGACCCCGAGCGATTTTTGTTTCTCAGGACGTGTGAAACACAACCCTGAGCGGTGTTTTCTTTTCTCGTCTCGTGTTTTGGCATGATCAGAGTGTGTTTTATGTCCTTTTGCATGGAACCTGTGTTGGTTTTTAGCATGAAACTACTCATTCATATGTTATTATCTCGTTATCTTGCTTGTTGCACTTGTTATTGCTTATTGCATCACCTACATGATCATGAGTTTTCAAAATAGCCGGCATCGCGAAGCGTGTGAGTCTAGCTTCAAAGTTTTTTTTTTTTGTTCATCTCATTTGCACCTTGCCCTAAAACTATGCTGGTTTGATTCCTTGCAAAGGGATATGTAGGCAGTCTATAGGCACAACCATTTATTTTTGTCTTGATTGTTTGTCCAAGTCTTATGGCCTTGTCAAAATGGGTCGTCTTCGAGCTTTGACATTCACTCATGTCATTTCATGACTCTAAGTTCTGTCAAAGAGGGGCAACTATAGACATCCCTTTTTGACGGCCCTTATGACTTGGATGTCATTGCTTACACACCTGATAATGAATGCATATGCTTGTCAAGTTCTCGAAATACTCAGCGAAATGCCACAACTTTGAGCCTTTCAAACTTTACACCCTTATTGCCTTGTTTTTTGACCAAAACCAGTGATTTTCAAGCCTGCAACCCCTGGTGGCCTGCCGGCCACTGCTTTGGGCTACCGGCCATCACTTTTGGTTGCTGGCCACCAATGTCTTTTGAAGATATTTTGTGATAGCTGTGCCAGCTGTTTTCACAGACGCTTGTATCTGCTCCCACGTGTATGGCTGGATGTTTATGAGGGAGATTCATGTTTTCTATATATAGAGGACGTCCCTCTCATATTTGGAGGTTAGAAAAATTTTGGAGTAAAATTTTTCCTCTCTCTACAATTTTCTCTCTCTCTCTCTCTCTCTCTCTCTCTCTCTCTCTCTCTCTCTCTCTCGCAAATTTCTTAGCCCTTGCTTACATATCCTTCACCTTTGCCTATACACTCTTAACCAAACCTCTTCATCTCTGAGTTCAGGTATCTTTGAGCCTTGTTTGAGCTCTTGAGGGTGTTGTTTGCCTTGTTTTATTACTTGGAAGTGATCTCCTCTTCAAGAGGTATAAGGCTTTGCCTCTTTATTTGTTTTAGTCACTCTTTTCCTTGATGTTTTCCAACTGTTTTTGGGCTATAAAAACTCGGTGTTTTTGGGCTGAAACTTGGGTTTAAGGCCAATAAAGGTTGCGGGGTGGTTCACCCTTTTTTACACAATGCCCTCAAGGCCTTTACCCTTGTCTTTCCCACCTTTATACTATCTTTTTCTGAGATTTTAAACATGATTTTAGAGCTATTTCATTGGCTAAAATCATGGTTTGAAGTCCAAAATTGGAGGGGTTAGCCTCCCCTCCTTGTGTTTTGCTTACTAGTCTAGCATGCTCAATATTTTAGCTTGTTATTCTAGCTATTTTTGTCTTAATTCCAGCATGTTTTAGGACTTATTTTAGACTGTTTTAGGACTGTTTCTAAGTATTTGTGACATTTGAGCTTTGTTTTGCATGCTTGTAGTGTAATTGTCCTCGTGAGTTTGGTGCTTTAGGTCTTAGATACCATCTTATTTGAGTTGATTGTATTTATTTATGACTTTCCATACTTGTAATTACTCTTAATCACCTCTGCAACCTCCCTCATTTCTTGGCTTTTGTTTTTCTTTGAAAGTGGTTTCAAACTATTTGTTTGTTTAAAGCATGAGATTGAGATGTCATGCTTAATGGTTTAATCCCTTTGGGGGTTCATTACCAACGGTATGATGTCTCATTCTTGCCCAAAGCAACTTTTGGTTTGAGCCATCTTTCCATTAGAGGACTTACATTCACCTTTGGACTTAATTTATTAAAGAATGAATGGTAATCTAAAATGAAGTAATAAAATTGAGGCTAAAAAAGGTGTAAGATAATAACTTTAGGTTCAATCGGACGTTAATTGAACCCTTGAGTCTTGAGTCATTTCATACTTATTAGTGATGAAAACTGTTCAAGATTCATTGTCAACTACTCCCCTTGATCTTTCATGATAGGGATGTGGTTTTGAGAGTCTTATTTTATTGCATTTGTTGAACTTGCACCCTTTGGTTTATGGGCCATCATGTAGTGAAATTGCATCCATTGATGGTTTGTAAACCAAGCTTACTACTCCTTTGGGCTATTCATGATAAGGAGGGGTAAATTGTGCAAATAAACCCTTGAGAATACATTGTCTTTGCTCTATTTGCTCTCTGTTGTAGCAAGGAAGTTCTGTCATCAATGGCTGGCAGGCCATCATTAGTGGATCAGAGGCCCCACCGTCACCATGCAAAATTCAGCAGTGTACTCTGACAAAAGCAGAGTTGTGCGGAGGTAGAAATCAATGCAAGTGATCTACTGTGCAACAGAGGCATTCAGCAGCAGAAACATTGACTTCTCGAGTGAAAACTGCATTCATGCATGAGCGCTCCATCGATCCTCGGGATCTGTGCTATTAGTATATTAGTATTGTGCTTAACATAGTGGCTTTGTAAATTAAATTAGCTAGAATAGCTAATTCGTTACGTGTTGTAATTATTTTAATTAGCTAGATTAGTTAATTACTTCGGTTTGTACTTATTAGTAAAGTAGTTTAGCTATTTATTCATTTCGTTTTGTAATAGCTAGTTAATTAGTTAGCTAGTTAGTTTATTCGACCTCTCCTTCGTGAGAGCGCAATGTTGTAATAGCATGTATGTCTTCCAACCCTAGGTCTTTCTCCCTTTTATTTAACTGGTTACGATCGCTAGATTAGAGCATTATATTTTGATTAGCATTTTCCATGTTTGCATCCACTTGTATTGCATGCACCGAGGCTTGGTTCATCATTCTAACTTGCATTGTTAGTTTAATACTTTGTTAAATATGTGCTTAGACCGCATGTTATCAAATTGCTTCATATGCCAAATTAGTAGTCGAGCCTATTAGTTGCATATCGTGTGTGTTGCATTTAGTCATATTGCATAGTTAGGATCATGCATTTTTCTAACTCTTTTGTTTATCTTGGCTTGGAGTACTAGGTGAGCCTTTACTCGCTTTAGCATACCGTATGAGTGTGATTGTTGCCATGTCTAGCATGTTCACCATGAGGCTAATTGCTTAAGTACTATAATTATTTGAATACCTGTGGATGAAGGCTAATTGCTTGAATTGAAATAATCTGAATAATGTTCATATGCAATCACTTTTTCAAGTGGTACACATTCACAAACAATTGTTCAAAACAAACATGATATCAAATATTCTAGTTCTTGCAAATTGAATCTATGCTTGTGTGTGCGCACATTACATAGTAATGCTAACCTAATAAACTGCAACAAGAGCATATAATGTACATAAAATTCATATCATGATTAGTAAAGGCTGATCTTTGATCGGGCGAGCGGGGGTGCTCAATTCATGACCTTCCCCTCTCGTACCTAAGTTCCCGAGCCGAGACAATCTTGGTGATGACAGACACGTGGCTTTTGGCATGAGTCATGGGTTTCCTAAATTTCTCAAAAATATTTAGGTGGCGACTCTACATCTGGCAAAGCAGTCCATTTTTGGCAAATTGATTCAAAATCGATTTTTCAAAAGATTTGCCGGATTCGGACTCTTTGGTGATTATCTATTTCACATTACACTTGTGAGATCAGATTCAAAACCGCGGGAGTCCGATACTGGAGGGTTTATTCGTCTTCCGAAAGGGGGCACGAAAAGTCGAGCTACAACCGATGATAAAGAGAAGTGTCAAACAAGAGGTTATGCTTAGCATTAGAGAGATGTAACACCTTAGTAATGAACCTTCAAAGAGATTAAACCGTTAAGTATGGAAAGTCTCTTTCTTATGCTTGAACAACAACCTTTCGTTAAAAACAACTCTTTAATCAAAATAAGCAAAGAATGGAGGGAGGTTGTAGAGATAATTATGCAAAGGTGATTACAATGGTATGAACATGTATGAAAGCTATAAAAAAGAGAAGCAAGAAAGGACCATCAACTCAAATGGATGAAGGCTCTATCCATGAGGACTTGCAACAACACATCTATAGTATTTAAAGCATAATTAAACAACCAAAATAGCACTGAAATAGCACAAAAAATAGTGCTGAAAATTGAGTTTTTAAGGTGGAAAAAGTGAAAAAATGGGCTAAAGTCAAGGGGTTTCAAACAATTAACAAGCCTAAGGAATGGTGGCTAACCCCTCCTCTTTTTTATGACTTAAAATTACATGTTTAAGCTTAAAAAAAACTATAAAAAATAGTATGAAAAAGCAAAGAAAAGAGATAGGAAAGATAGTATAAAAGCTCAAAGTGTACATCTTTCAAAGAGACGATGCTCTTTAGTTGACAAACCACAAGTTAAACACTCTCAAGAGTTGAATTTTATGTTCAAGAATCTCAGCAAGAAGTCTCAAGTTTTTGGCTTTGAAAGTGTATGTATATTGCAAGAGAGAGAGGTAGTTTGTTGGACAAGTTTTAGCACTTGGGAGCGCGCCCACCTCTGTACCAGCCAGTCATGGTGAGATATAGTTAGTTTGCTGAGCAGTTCCGAGGGAGCGAGCCCGAGATGCTGGAGAAGATGGAGCAGTACACCTAGGGCTTCCTGATGTTTGTCCTCGGTACCACCTTGTTTTCGAACAGGTGGAACACCATGGGCATATATCTGTTGAGCGCCTTGGTGACCCTTTCCCGGGTTTGCTTCTATGACTGGGGCAGAGCTGGCATCGCTACCTTATATGGCTATATGAGCTCTACTTCCTGCAGGAGGGGAGAGCGGATCGGAGGCTACTTGCACGCATGGGAGGTATGTATTCAGTTCTCCCTTTGTACTTTTCACTTTTTACTTCGCATTTTCTGCTTTATATCTATTCAACACCTATGCTTTCTATTTTGCACTTTCTATATTTGTTCATGTTGTGTGCTTTTTGCTTTGGACTTTCTATATCTATTCATGCCTTATTGATCACATATCATTGCACTTTCCTTGCAGCTATAGGTTTACGCGTATTTTCCAGCCTTGGATCCAGAGCTATGGAAGAGCTTCCATTGATGGTTCCCTATTCGAGGCGATATGATGGCCGATGTCAGCGTCAGAGTCACGAGTCTCCTTTGCCTTCTTCCGCCATTACTTCGATACCATAGCCACCCATGAGGTAACCCAAAACACAGTCATTTTTACTTTAACATTACTCTGATTTACACTTTAACAACTGATAGCAACTAACAATTTGTATAGTCTCTGTTTGTAGATCACGTGGCAGCCCTAGACTATGATGTCGGCTGGGATACGGGACCAGTACGGGGGAGGGTGGGGCAGATCACGCCTCCGGATTCTGCTGGAGGGCGCAGTCTACTGGGCTTGGTTCTTGAGCAAGAGATTCGCCTGCCAGACCGTGGGCCTGCCTGATCCGGTTGTTCAGATGCCACCCCCGGAGTCCATGAGGACAGCGGACAACCTATCTGTTGATGCAGTCATTCAGTTCATGGTGGGCTTGGACACTGATTTCTTCAAGGGAGAGGGCGATTATGCAACCTTTATTCAGACCCACCTCATGCTAACTCTGACAGGCGCTCACGGAGACGAGGGGGTGAGGGCTCCTGTGGCAAGAGAGGTGACTAGGGCGGCTAGGGCCTATGCTAGAGGGCCCTCCCCATGGAGCAGATCACCCGTTGGCCAGAGCTTCCCACCACGCTCACATGCTGGTGGCATACTGGGGCTGCTTATCAGATCCAAATTGAGCCTACGAAGGCCGGACACGAGCTTGTCGGAGTTCGGGGTTCGTATCAGGTATGGACCATACTTTACAATTTGCACCCCTCATTTTATTTCAAATATGTTTATTGCAGACACTAATCATCCAAATGCATTTGTAGGCATCTATAGAGTATACAAGGAGCCTCCTCGAGCTGGTGGCCTCTCTGATGGGTATGGTGCAAAGGAGGGAGATGATGCTTGGTCTTCACGGTATCTAGGTAATTTCTTTCAATTTGCGCTTCATGCCATCATATTTCCACTTATACACGGGCATTTTAACCGTAGTCTTTCCCAAACTGCATTGATACACGACATTGGCACACTACATTCACATATTGTACTCATACTGTATATGATTTCTGCATACCACTTATTCTGCATATTATACTTGTATCTGATACACAATAATCGAATCGATATGTTGACAAGCTTTTCTTCTAGATTAAGACCGATGGCACCAACAAGACCAAAGACTAAAGATCGGTAGTACATCCTCCAATAGTAGGGAGGAGAGAGAGAGAGAGACAGGCCCCTTCTTGTGGTTGAGATGTGAGTCGTGGTCGAGGCAGGGACAGGGGCACTTGAGGCCAAAGCAGTCCTCCAGAGCCCATCTTAAGTGATGATGATGCTGAGACCAGTGACTCCGAGGAGACAGTGACTTGGCATTCTGAGTCATCCGAGAGTGGAGACGATGACACCGGCTTGGGTTCTGAGAGCGGAGGTGTTGCCGAGGCGGGCTTTGAGGCAGAGAGTGGAGATGATACCGGCTCGAGTTCTGGTACAGAGACTGATTCAGACAGCAATACTGATGGTGATAGTGCCCTCGAATCCTCCCCTATGAAGAAGAGGGCGAAGAGGGCCTCTTGGGCCTGAGGCGACTGGCGCTAATTTTTTTGTACTTTTTTGCTTGGATTCTTTTTGTTTGGTAGCATTAGCACATGTATAGCTTCAAATAGATTTATTTTCTGCTTTGAAACTTGTACTTCTCTTTTGTAAAAACATGATCGGAATAAAACTTGCAGTTTATAAAAAGTGTTATTATTTTTGCATCGTGAACACCATATTTGCATGAAAATGGACGTGGAATTGAATTTTCTTGGAGCGCGCTTGATTGAAACAATGTTCTTAATCGGGTAATGAGCCAACCAACAAACGAAATACAAAATGCAACATACAACTCGATAAACAAAACTTAACAACTCAAATACAAATGGACAAACTTGCTAAAACCAAAAAGACTCAAAACAAGACTTTAAAACACACAAAGATCAAGACAAAACACACGTTTCCAACACTGCCCAGCACACAGGTGGATGGCAGACTAGAAAAGAAGGTTGTTGGCCAAAGATGGAGCTTGTCAGCCAGAAGGGGTAGCCTGCCGGCCATAGGAGGTGGCCACAATGTGAGCAACCTTCAAATTGTTGGCTTCCACTCACAACCATATCTTCTACAAAAGGTTTAGCTTCGTGATTTCTCCTCCAGAACTTCATTTCAGGTGCAATTTCTTCCACAAATGGAGCCATTTTTTGCCGAAAAGCTCTCGGATTAGATATCGACTTTAGATGGAACAGAAAAGGTAAATTTTTGGTGTTTCGGCATAAATACATTTTTTTCGTTGAGCCATACTCCACTTTGTTTTCAGTTCCTTCATGCCGCGGCCCGATGCTAGGACCCACTTACATATGTCTTTCGCTTCGGGGGACAAGAAATATGCCAGACAGTTGAAGAATTTAAATCACTAATGAAATCCCGGCATGATGAGAAAATCATACCTCAACCCCATTTTGGCCACGCCCAAGCTTTGGGACGGACGTGTGGGCTCACTCTACACGAGGCTCGATCTTTGGCCTATAGCTGAGAGCTGGAGATACCTAGCTTGATTCATCGATTTTTCGACATCGATGACAGAGGCGACCTTCTCTAGTGAAATTTTGACAACATGCCCTCCGCTTATGTATGCTTGCTCATTTTCTTCTTGCCCCTAGGCTTGGCGAGTCCAACATTCGGTTGATCGAAGTGGCCCAAGGTTTGAAAAAAGGCAAGAGTTACATTGGCTTGGTGCTGGCCGAGACCTTGATGGGCTTAGACGCCTTTTATCGGCGGGAGACTACCAGATTCGTGGGAAGTCCACTACTTCTTCAGGTATTGTTTCCCACCATTTCTTATATGTGTTTTTTACATCACTCGACACTCACGCTCTATTTTTCTCTCAAAGCCCTTTTCTTACTTTTTCCTCTCAACATACATCTCTCTTTTCTTTCATCCTTCCCAGGTGTGGCTTATGGATAAGCTGAAGGTAGTGGACTCTTGCCTTGAGTACTCAGGTCGAGGTTATTTTTTTCGCCACCGACTAGTGGATTTCTCGAACGAGGGATGGTGGTGCGACTAGATGTGCAACAGGTCCGCTATTGACATAGTTTGGCATTACCCCTGTCTTGATTTGACCGAGAAGAGTCACAGCATGGCTCAGCCACCTGGCATACAATTGATTGGCCTCACGCATTGCGTGTTCTATTTCCCTTTCTGGTTACGCATTGCGTGTTCTATATTGATTGGCCTTACGCATTGAGTTACACATTGGCTCAGACGTCAGTTCGGGCATGATCAGACCTACCTAGAGGAGGGGGTAGAATATACGGTTTCATTCCCCATCCGTGGTTCACACTTGGCTAGGCACCTCACAGCTTGGAGGACGAGAGAGCTTCTGGTCCCTACCCCTTGCTATAGTTTTGTCCTTTCTGGTGAGTGCTTGGCTTGGCTCGAGGATGAGGCACAAACCGGGCCCACTTTGGCTTCAGAAGCTTCCACAAGCATGGGCAGAGGACACAGGAACACCTGACTCACCTATGCCCCTAATTTATTTCTTTGACCTTTCTTTTCAAGCTTTTTCGATGTAATAAAAGCAACTTTGATTTGTATCGAAGAGTTGGGGAACTTTATATTGAAATCAATGAAATTAAAGTTATGAGCACTAAAAATTTTCCTTTTGGTCCAAAAATGGTCTAAGTTGTAAAAGACAAAATTTGAACAAAATCAATTTTTATTAAAACTTTCCAAAACCATTTTCAAAAGGATCACCACTTGGCACACACGGAATCAATCCTCAAGATGTACAACCCCGAATCAAAAGATTAGAAATGCCCTTGTTTGAACACCATTGCTCTACCTTGTAACTAGCTATTCTCTCAAAGTAAAGATCACAAACGAACTCTTAGGTGAAGAACAAACAGAGATAACCTGATCAAGCACTTGGACAAGACTGTTTAGTTGGAGGTGATTATGGCCGAACTTCAAGATGAAGTTTCCTACATATCCCGAAGATAGGAATCAAGCCTTACGTAGTTCGGTTGAGGTTCACTCGAGTATTAACTCTCTCCTTTTGCGCTCTAACTTTTGGCAAAGTCTCCCTTTATGGTTTTCAACCTTGCGAGCTCAGTTTTTCTTTATTTTCTAATTTTTCATGCTCTAACTTTTGCTTAGGTCGCCCTTCCGGGTTTTTAGCCTAGTGAGCCTCTCAGGGATAGTATTTCTTCAACTTGTCCATATTGATTGGTTGTGAAAATTCTAGGCCATCTAAGTCTATGAGAATAACAGCTCCACCCGACCAGATAGCTTTGATGATGTAAAGACCAGTCCAATTGGGTCTGAACTTGCCCTTAGGGTCGTGAATGAGAGCTCAGTTGTCTTTTAAGACCATATCTCTCTCTTTGAGATTCTGGGACTTAACTTTCTTGTTAAAAGCCCTAGTAATTTTGCGTTTATAGCCCTGAACATGATACAATGCTTTCAGTCTTCTCTCATCAAAGAGCATCAGTTCCTCAAATCTGCTATGTTACCAGTTCGCCTTTGTTATCTGACACTCAGCCATAACTCGCAGTGACGGGACTTCTATTTCAATTGGTAGAATAGCTTCCATCCTGTAGACAAGAGAATAAAGAGTTGCTCCTGTAGACATCCGAATTGAAGTTCTATAGCCCCAAAGCGCGAATGACAATTTATCTGGCCAGACCCTGCAGGTCTCAACCATTTTCTGCAAGATATTCTTGATGTTCTTGTTGGCGGCTTCAACAGCTCCATCGGTTTGCGGCTTGTATGTATATGACTTATGGAAAGCCACATTGTATTTCTCCAACAAGTCTATCACCTCTTTTTTGAAGTGAGAGTCATTATCTGATATGATCTCATTTGGGACTCTGTATCGGCAAATGATATTGTTTCTGATGAACTTGGCCACATGCGATGCTTTCAACACTGCATAGGACTGGGCTTCCACCCACTTTGTAAAGTAATCAATTGCCACCAAAATGTATTCATGCCCATTTGACCCTTTTGGTGTGACCGCGCCGATGACATCGATTCCCTAGACTGAGAAAGGTCATAGCGAAGTCATGTTGTACAGTTTTGACGACAGGATATTCATGTGATTAGCATGAATTTGGCATTTGTGGCATCGCCGAACAAAAGCAATATAATCCTCCTCCATGGTGGACTAGTAGTAACCTTGCCTGAGAATTCAAGCTAGCATCACTCCGTTCATGTGCACTCTGCACTCTCCTCTATGGATGGCCTCCATCAGGCATTTTGATTCCTCTTCTTCGACACACAACTTATGCATTCCTAGATGACCCCTTTTATACTATTTACCACTGCAAATGATAAATTGGATGGCTATTCGCCATATTCCCCTTTTGTCCTTGGCATTTTTCCTTAGTGGATAAACCTCCTATTTCAAGAAGTTCCAAATATCGTAGTACCAAGGGCTTTTGTCTTGCGCATCACCTATTGCAGCGATAGTTTCATAAGCCAGCGTGTATTTCTGCTTAATGATAATTGGACTCGTCCAGACTCCAAGTGGGATGTCTACCATAGAAGATAGAGTTGCTAAAGCATCAACGAACCTATTGTTCTCTCTCAGTAGATACGTGAAAGTCAGTTTTTCAAACCTAGGAATAAGAACGTCCAAGGTCTGGTGAAAAACCTTCATCTTTTCTTCTTTGACCTTTTAGTCTCCATTTGCTTAAGAAATAACTAAGTTCGAGTCCCCGATAATGTCCAACCTTTTTGCTCCTAGTTCCAGGGCGGCTTCTAAACCAGCGATACACACTTTATATTCTGCTTCATTATTGGACACCTTGAACCGGAGTTTGAAAGTAAAAGGTATATGGGAATCGTCGAGTGCTATCAGTAACACACCTATTCCATAACGATACTGATTGGCTGCTCCATCAAAGTGCATCGTCCAAGTCTCCTCCTCAACTTGCAGAATGGCTTCATCTGGGAACAACTATTCCACTACCTCATCCCCTTCTACTGGGTGATCTGCCAGGAACTCCGCTACAACTCCTCCCTTGACTAACTTTTGGGTGACATATTTGAGATCGAATTTGAAGAGGAGATGCAACCAACGGGCTAGCCTACCCGTAAGCGCTAGTTTCTCAAAGAGATATTTGATGGGATCGAATCTTGAAACCAGGATTATAGAATGAGCTAACAAGTAGTGCCTGAACTTCCTGGTGGCCCATAACAAGGCTAGGCAAGCTTTCTTCAACGGAGTATAGCGGGCCTTGTATTCCAGCGTTTTCTTGCTCAACCAATAGATGGCTTTCTCTATCCTATCCTCAGATTTCTAAGCAAGCATGCATCCCATGGTCATGTCTATCACAGATAGGTATAGAATCAAAGGCTTCCTCGGCTCTGGCAGTGATAACATAGGCGGATTTTGGAGGTACTACTTAACCTGCTCAAAGGCAAATTGACATCGATCATTCTATCAGAATTTCTTTTCTTTCTTCAGGAGACCAAAAAGTGATTCACAAGTCAAGGTTAATTTGGAATAAACCATCTTATGAATTGCACTTTACCCAGAAAGCCTCGCACCTCCTTTTCAATCCTTGGTGGTGTCATTTCTAAGATGGCCTTAATTTTGGAAGGATCTACTTCGATGTCCCTCTGTGTGATCAAAAAGCCCAGCATTTTCCCCGTTGTCGCGCCGAAAGTGCATTTCTACGGGTTCAACCTTAACCTATATTCTTTGATCCATTGAAAGAATTTCTCCAAGGCAGTGTAGTGGCCCTCTCTTTCTTTAGAGTTGGCAATCATGTCGTCCACGTACGCCTCAACCTCTTTATGGATCAAGTTATGCAGAATAGTGGTTGCAGCCCTCTGATAGGTATCCCCAGCATTCTTCAACCCAAACGGCATAACCCTGTAGCAGTAGGTCCCCCACGGTGTAGTGAATGCGGTTTTCTCTCTGTCCTCGGGCGCCATTAGAATCTGGTTATACCAAGAAAATTCGTCCATAAAGGATAACAATGCATGGCCCGCAGTGAAGTCCACTAACTCATCAATGCACGGTAGAGGAAAGTCATCCTTTGGATTGGCTCTGTTCAAATCTCGGAAATCCACACACACTCGGATTCTATCATCCTTTTTCGGCACTGGGACAATATTGGCCAACCAAGTCGGATATTCAGATACTAACAAAAAACCTACCTCGATCTGCTTGGTGACCTCTTCCTTGATTTTCAGCGCCCAATCTGGACGGATTCCACCCAACTTTTGCTTGACGAGTCGGGCCTCGGGGTCAAGAGAGATCCGATGCTGTACAATCTTAAGATCGATTCTAGGTATGTTTTCGTAAGACCACGCGAAAACATCTTTGAAATCTTTTAATAAAGCGACTAAGCGCTCGCGCTCCTCTGAAGACAACGTGGACCCGATCTGGACAAGACGCGAATCCTTCTTAGTACCTACATTAATAGTAATGATTTCATTAGCACAGGATTTAGCAAACCTCTCCTCCTCTTGATTAATCAAGTTTTTCAAAACCAGAGGAATTCCTTCCTCATCATTTTCATTGAAATTCTGAAAATCTTGGTCAATATAATAAATAAGCGTCATAGAGAAGTACTCAAAGCGGCAGTGTTCTAATTCATAAGATCTAGATCTTTGGTTACAATCGACTCAAAAGAAAAAGAGGACATGGACAAGACCTTTGCATCCGGGTAATCACCCCCGGGAATGCCAGACTTAGACTTAGAAGAACTAGAATCTAATTTCGACTCCACAAACTCAGTGGAATCAGATTCTAGCTCATTGCCTGACTCAAAACTTGACAGGTAACCTTCCTTCAGCTGCCATGTTAGAGATAGTGCCTCTGATGCTTCCAAAATGTTGCTGGACAGGTTCACATCTGGTTCTTCCCCAGTTATGGAGATGGTAAGGTTATCTCCCAAGTTCTCTAAGTCAGCCGTAGGATTTGTAAGGAGACATGCCCAGTGCTGCCCCTACTTTAAGCTCGCTGTTGTCTGAGTCACTTTCCACGCTCTGTTCAGCTTCAGTACTTGGTGCAACCTTTTCCTCGGTATCACTATCTTGCAGTTGCAGGTCAAAGAAGATTTCAAATCTGGGGACACGCTGCTTTGTGGAATTTATCCAGGGCTCGAGAAAGCCGCAAAAATGGAAATCTTCACCCTTCCAAACAAAGCGGCCATTCAGCGTTCCCCAGATTGGCCTGTGAATAAGCTCATAGTGTTTCCTGACTTGCTTGGCTCTGGCTCTGCCTGTCAACTCTTTCATTTTCCTGATCTAGTCCTCTGTGGTAGGTACATAACCCAGACCAAAGGTGTGTGGATTGTGCAATATGGCTGTCAATGTTGTGACACATTTCTGGCCACTTCTTCCAAGTCCCATTCATGGCACATGATGTAGTTTATTCATGAAATAAAAAAACTAGCACTGACATACATGCTCTCATCTGCAGCCAAAATGGTTTGCACTACCCGGGCCTCAGCTAGAGTGAACCTGGAGAGGAATACATCTTCTTCGCCATGAGTGATCTCCAACACTGGTGTAGTTACCTCTGGCGGGGGATGGATGGATGAATTCCCGAAAACAATCGCCATTCCTTTCCCGTGAGGGTACTTCAGCATTTGGTGGAGGGTAGAGGAAACAACTTTCTCAAGGTGTAACCAGGGCCTCCCTAACAGTAAGTTGAAGGTGGCCGGCATATCCAGGACATGGAACTCGACATCTTGCTGAGTTGGGCCCACCTTGACTCTGATTTGTACTGTACCCGTAACCTTCCTGCTCATATTATCATATGCCCGAATTACTTGGGTTGTAGGCACAAAGTCTGTCGGTTTAAGGTCAATTGCAAAAGCTATGCGGGAAGGATAGACATTGATAGTTGAACCAGTGTCTATCAACACCACCGACACCCATTTTTCCCTGCACTCAACAGATATGTACAAGGCTGTGTTGTGAGCTGAGCCTTTTAGTGGCAGTTCTTTGTCAAAAAAGGTTAGAGTTGGCTCGGCGCCAACTAGGAAGACGAATCCCACAAGTTGTTCAGGGGTAGTGTCAATAGACAATTTAGCCTTGTCCATTGCTGATAGTATAGCCTGTCGATGTACCCGAGAGGCCTCGAGAAAACCTCAAATTGAGATGTCGGCTTGGATTTTCTTAAGCTGCTTTAACACTACCTCTTCTTTGAGCTACTTCTCTTTCTGTTTCTCAACCTCCCTGCCCTTCCCAGATGCCTCAACTTGATCTAAGTGCGGTGGCTTAAAATACCGCCCACTTCTTGTCATGTGATCGATTTCTTCTGCGAACCACATGTTGTCTAGAAGGCACTTACCTAAATCTTCGTCGGTGCGGACTAGAGGCAGATCGTTGTCCTCCCACCATACACCTCTGGTAGCAAACAAACAGTTGTCCGATTCCGTTTGGATCACTTTCACATCACAAGTACCTCCCATAGGGTGCTAGGTCAGTACTGCTTCCTGGTTGTCTTCAACCCACTCTTGTTCAAATTACTTCAGCGTAGTTTCCTATTCTGTGTCTGTAGTGCTCATAGTGCCCAGTTCTTGAGCTGAATTTTCCAAGCCAACGTTCTTCGGTAGTTTTTCCTTTCAATCGGCCCTTCCGGCCACTACAGCAATTCATGCTTCCTTTTCCACCGGTTTCATTTCAGTTCCTTCTTTCTTATCTAGCTCATCACTCAGCCACCCAGAGTTGTAGGTTGATCCATTCAAATCGAACCAGCCAATCTACACATCTCCTTGATCTTGTTTGTCAAAGAACTGCTGGTTGTCTAAATCCTCCTCAAGTTCCGCTAGATCATCCAACCCTTGGCTCGGGCCATCCTCCCTAACCACATTAATCTCTACTATAGTTGGTAACACCAATTCTAGCTTGATTTTCTCAGCCAACACAATGTAACAGCTTGGATCGTATGCCCCCTTAGGTGATTCCTCAGAACTCTTCAACAACGGATTCGTACTTTCCCCTAAGACCAACCGCTTTTCTATTGCAACTGTCACCATCACAAGCTTAGGTTGAAGTGCGGATGTGTCCATTATGCACAAATCTGTGCTTTCAAGAATGAACACTGTCGGTCTGGGTACCTAGGAAGGGGTAATATATACGCTGGGGTCATAGGGGATGGCCATTGTATGGATTAGGTTTAGATTTTGAGGTGAGAGAACTTGATTATGGGGTCAGGAGAGGGTTTGTAGTTGCATTTAGTTTCTGGGGGGTGCAATCACCTTGTTGTCAATGAGGTCTTGAATCTCATGACATAGTCTAAAGCATTGGTCAGTATCGTGACCATGTTGCTGGTGAAATGCGCAGTACTTCACTGGGTTATGTTTTGGTGGAAGACAATCAGGTAGTGGGCGAGGCTTTAACGGTTTGAGGTGCCCTTTTTTGACCAACACCTTTATGGCTTGAGATAAGGTCATGTAGAGTTAGGTAAAGGTTTTCTGGGATCGGGTAGGGTTGGCTGAAGTTTGTGGAGTTGTGTTAGCAAAAGGATTGGCAGTCTTGGTTGTAGTGGTGACAACACTCACACTTGATGGCCTCGCAGTTGTGCTACCACTGGTGGTAGCATTGGAACTGCATACAAAAGGCCTCTTTGCCTGCTCTTTCTCATCAGTAATTAGCCCTTGTTTCATGGCGTCTTTAATCAGAACACCCATCTGTAAACAGGCCCGCGGGGGACCTCGCTACAGCTCGGACTCGAATTGTCTCACGGTTCTTAATCTTGAACCAAAGAGTCCAAATCCGGCAAATCGTTTTGAGAAAACAGATTTTTACTAAAGAAGTGCCAAACATGGACTGCTTTGCCAGATACAGAGTCGCCACCTAAATATTTTATTTTTGGGAAATTTAGGAAACCCTGACTCGTTTGCCTAAGGCCACGTGTCCGTCATCACCAAGGTTGCCTCGGCTCGGGAACTTGGGTACGATTGGGGAAGGTCACTTCGTGAGCACCCCCGCTCGCCCGATCAAAGATCGGCCTCTACTAACCATGATATCCATTTTTGAGAACATTGTGTGCTCTTATTCCGGTTATTAGCCTAGGTTACTATGTGATGTGCAAAGCATACAAGTATAGACTGAGTCGTTGAATTGGAACAAAACACTTCATGTTTGCTTGTGAAAATGGTTTGCTACTCGCAAGTAGGCTTAAAATGCGGATTTTGCCACCCTCGGGTGGGCTTAGAAAAACATGATTTTGCCACTGTCTAGTGGGCTTAAAACTCACAGTTGATGATTTGTTCCAATCTAAACAACCCAACCTTCACCCACAGGCATTCAAGGCAGTTATATCATATAAACAGTTAGTCTCATGGTAAGCATGCTATTCATGGCAACACTCACACGCATGCAAGGATGCTAAAGCATAAAACTCACCGAGTACTCCAAGCCAAAACAGAAACTGATTAGAAATCCATGCATGGTTCCTAAGAGCATCTCCAACGGTAATAGGCATTTTACCTATCTAAACATTACTATAAAGTATACATTTTATTTTGCCTATCAACAGTTTTATGTTTTTGCTCCAACCATACTCTTTATTTTAGCTATTCATCCAAATACTATTAATTTTATAAAATGCCACATCAGCAACAAAGATGGAAGGAAGTAATCCTAATGATTAAATACATTTTGCCTAGCCTTGAAGGCTAGCTACATGTAGCTAGTGAATGTGAGTTGAGCTAAAATGCCTAATCACATGCCTAGTGCACTGGAGTTGAAAAAAGTGAGTCATACTAGACATTTTACCTAACTAGCATTATATGCCTAGTGCATTGGAGATGCTCTAAGTATACAGAAATGCCTAATGCAACACATGCAAAAATACAATTATAGCAGGCTCGGCTATTCTAAACATGGCATATGGAATGCAACAGCTAACAAGTATTCAATTTGGAATTGAAATACAAATGCAGTTAGTATGATGCGCCGAGCTCGGTGTATGCAAAATAGATGAATGAATGCAAACTTGCTATCATACTGTATGCTAATTGAAACATGCCCTAATCTAACCATCATAAGCAGGTAAATAAAAGGGAAGAAAGACGTGGAGATGGAAGACATACATCACACTCACGCACACTTATTACAATTATTGCCCTCGCACAGAGGGTCCAAACAAATAGTACAGTCCCAAATGAATAGTACAGTCCAAATATGTACAAATTATTACTTAACAAATTAACTAAGAAAAAAAAATAAACTGGCATGCAAGCCAGGGACTGTCTTGACTCTTCTCCAGATGGTGAATGATGCATGTCCGGGTTGCCTTGTGCAGAAATCCACTGCGATGCCCCAATTAGCCTCTGTTTGTGATGGTTTTTGGAAAGCGCACCAAGCCTCGGAAGACTGCTGATTCTTGATTTGCTGCAACAGAGAGCAGGAAAGGGGCATGGCAATGTATTTTCACAAATGTATGCATGCCTCGATCCTCGTGCCACCAATCACGCATCTCGATACATGATGGCCGAGGAATCGAATTGCACAACTCAATATAGAATGAATGCACATGAAAACTCAACTAAAACCTAACTCCATCATGGATAATCCGAGTGTTTGCGGATCGAATTGAGACACGCTCACACTCAAGTACGAAAACGCCTCGCTTTCCCATGCTTAGGCTAACACCTATCCCGAACACAATGCAATATGTATGACATGCATGAAATGCAACTAAGATACATCCTAATATGTAGCATGCTATGAAATGGCATACACAATGCAATATGGTAACATGGCATACACAACGCACTAACCTACAACTTAGCATACACAATGCTATGGAATGAAATGGCATACACAATGCAATATGGACTTACACTAACACAAGTGGACCTCAGCCACACTCACATAAGAGGCCATTAGATGGAAATGAGACACTCAAAATGCGTGCACACGTGCACGCAAACCGAGGACCGACCCTAAGGCACGGAATGCCACTCTAACAAGATGTGGCAAGGCATGGAATATGGCATACTAGCGTGAAAATTTCAGAGGCAATAAATGATGCACAACAGCCCCGAAAGATGGCGAAATGACACCCGATGCATGGAATAAGTCCCGAAACATGAAATTAGGCATACGGAATGACCTATAACTATGCAATGCATGCATTATTTGAACATTGAATGTGAAGAAAGAATCAAGACAGCCCAAAAATAAGCATCTTTACAGTTCTAAGCAAGGCCAAACAGCGAACACAAATGGGGCTAAACTAGCATGCAAAAATGGCCCCGAAAGCAAGATAATGAAGCAAGTGCAAGATTCTGACTCTAAAAAGAGAAGGGCCCTTCTACAATGTTGAAGAGGGGCCCAAAATATGATGTTTTACAGTTTACTACAAGCCACAAAAACAGACACAAATATGGAAAAACTCTCATGCAAAAAGTGGGCCTAAAAGAGGACAAAGAAGCAAGTAATGCATGCTGGCCCCAAACAGATGAAGGTCCTTCAACAAAGTTGAATAGAGACCTAAAATATGACATTTTATATTTTATGGTCAAACCCAAAACAGTGTACAAGCATGCTCAAAATACTATGCAAGATAAGGCCAAAAAGAGAGCTATAACACAAAGTATAAAAAGGATGTTTCAAAAAACAAAAGACCCTTAATGAAACATGAAGAGGGGGTCAAAATAAGGCCATTTTTAGTTTGAACCAGAGTCCAAAAACAGAAGCACAAGAGGCTAACAAATCATGCAAAAATGGGGCCAAAAGAGGGATACAAAGGCAAGTGACAAAAGGGGGCCCCAAACAGTGATGATCCCTTCAACAATTTTGAAGAAGGGCTCAAAATAAGCTATTTTACAGTTTACAATATGCCTCAAAATAGTTTACATATAGGCCAAAAACAATGTGCAAGAAAATGGCATACAAGAGAGGTAATGAAGCAAGTGCAACAAGGAGGCCTCAAACAGTGAGAGGCCCTTAAACAAACATAAAATAGAGCTCAAAAAAATTCCATTTTCAGTTAGGGCCGGAGCTCAAATATGCAAGCAAGTATGGCTTAGATAGGATGCAAAAATAAGCTTAAAAAGAGGGGAAATGTTGCTCACCCTTGTAGACCAAACTTCAACACTTCTTGGCTTGAGAAAAGGTGCCTCCTAAGCTCTGAGAAGACCCTCCAAGCTGCTGGAATGGAGTGGTGGTGTGGTGCTAGGTGGTGGTGTAGAAATGAGTGTAGGACTTGAGAGGTTTGAAGCTTGGAAGTGTAGGGTGAGAGAGATACAATATAGGAGCTCAAAGGCAAATTCTCTAACCCCTAAACCAGAGCTGGGAGGCTGGTTTTATAGACAAAAGGGGGTGGAAAATGGGGGGGAAATGAATTGAAGTTTCCCCCCAAAAAAAAGGCCCCCCGGATACAAAATCTAGGGGGAAAAAAGGTCATATTTGGATAGAACAGGGTGCGAGGAGTCTGGCCGGCTGGTTATTGGATTTGCAGGTGGCCGGCCGGCTCTCCCCATGGCCGGCCAGCCAGGGGTCAAAAAGGCCAAGTGTAATTAGTGGCCGGCCACCACAGATTGGTGGCCTCCCATGTGTGCTCAACACAGCCATGTGGTCAAAAACTGGAAACAGTGAACCAGGAGAGAGAACAACCCACTTTTCAAAGGAGTTCAAAACGTTCAAACACAATTACTGGCCGGCCACCAAATATTGGTGGCCTCCCAGGTGTGTACAACACAAATATGGGGGTTAGGGTTGAAGAAAATAGCCCAAGGGTGGTCAACATTGGCTTCCGAGTAAGAAAAAACGGGCGACGAAGGGCGATGAAGGAATATAACTGGTTGCTGAAACAATTACTGGCCTCCCACCCTTCTATGACCATCCTGGTGATGAAACAGAGGTCCCTGTCAAAAATGAACGCAAATCGATGCAAAATGAAGGTTCAGGGGCCGAAACGCGCAGCCCGGGGCCCCGAAAACCGACTGTTATGCACCGGGAGTGGTGTTCGACCACGAAGTTGGTCTCTCGGACCTCAGTGTCCCTTAAAAGGGAGTAAATAAGATGCATGCCAAAAACCGGAGCAAACGGAGTTGGTTAGGCGGTCCCGAACCGAGGCACTCAGCCTGACGGCTCCGAAAACTGGGAACCGGGCTCCGAAATGGGTAAAATGGCCTACGACCCCGAAATGTAGCCCACGGCCACTGAGAGATGATCTACGAGACCTCTCCCTCACTTTGGGAAGAGAAACGGAGAAAACCGAGCCTGGTTCGCAAACCGAGGCAAAGTACAAAAAAGCCCGGAAGTCTGGAGACAAGGCTCACGGCCGAGACTCTGAAACCTCTGGACGAGCACGATATGCAACATCACCAAGCGCTCAATCGGTGACGTTTGAGTCTTAAGGTCGGTCAAAAATGGGGTGTCTACAGTTGCCTCTTTGTGTAACTCGAAAGTCATAAGTAACGGAGTGAATGTCAACGCCCGAGAGACGACCTATTTTGACAAGGCCAAGACTTAGACAAACAAAGAGATAAACAAAGGTGTGCCCGCAGCGTGCAGCAGCGAGGGCAAAATGAAAATGATATGCACAAGGCCAAATGTAACTTGATGTTCATGCAAGCGCAAAGAAGTCAGAATGAAGCAAATATTCGCAAACGATGCAACAGCTTTTAAGCAAGAATGCAAAGCAACAACTACATTTCATGCAGTTAGGAATGCAGAGAATTATTCAATTCTCGTCACGTCTCACACGGAGAAGATACGATACCTGCGCGATTCGTCTGGTCACACCAGCTTCAAATGAACCGTACATACAATATCGTGCCTGCAAAAGAGAGAAACTCAACAAGCACAACATGCTGACAACATATGTTCAATGCGATATCGAAAGTTCGACAAGCGCGGTGTCGGTGGGTGAGTGCATCGCAATGCGAGAAAGGAGTGTGCGTGATAACACAAGCTTAAACACAGAAGCATGGTAATATCAAAGAGACGTGCATAACAATGCAAGTATGTTCATGAGAATGCAAGTTAGATGCACAACAATGCATAACAAGCGTGAGTCAGGACACGTGTTTGTCACAAAACGGTGAGCAAGGAAATGCGCGTTTCGGCGAGGGCAACTCGATCGCGGCCTCCGGTTCACCTCCCAGAGGGGTTACAACATGTTCAAAAAGGATACACCTTGATTTTGATGAGTAATGATGAGACACACGCCGGTTGAAGTGAAGTTCAAGTGAGCGATTTCGTGATGTAAAAGTGCACTTCTCTTGTACTTTTTCAGGTCCCGGGGACTCCAATTTTCTTCAAAATTTGCAGAGACCTTGGGGGGGTGTGGAGAACACCACCGGCCAGTTTTATTTCCCAGGGGAGGCCACCGGCCACTTTTTGAAAAGGAGATGGCCGGCTAGCCTGAAAAGGTGGCCGGCCGGCCATATACCCAAATCCGTGGGCATTTTGGTCCTTTCACCCTCTTTTCTTTAAAACCATTCGGCCAAACTCTTTGAGCTCACAAGTGCAGCCCCAAAATTACTTCCTCTACCTTCCCAAACCATTTTCCTCTTCAGATCTGAGCTCTATATGCGTTTTCCAACGTCCCACGCAAGTTGTTTTCACGAAATCTTTCAGTTTTAAGCACTTTGAACCGATTAAATTTTGATTTCGGTGCTTCTTTTCTCATTTTCGTCACTTGAGGTGAGTTTATCTCAACATTTGGAAGATTTTCTCGGGAGTTGACTTTTGTTGACCTTTTCATTTCCCGAGAGTTGACTTTTGTTGACTTTTTCCAATTTTGGCTCATTTTTGCTCCTTTTGCAGATTTTCTGAAATGGCCGGTCATTTTCCTCACGGTGGAGGTCCTACGGATGCCGGAGGTGATCCCGATATCATGGCTCTGCCTCCGAGGGTTCGACCCTTCATACCCGAGAGGTACGCCCCGCCAGCACATATTCTTCCACGAGCTGTTTTCCATCACTTCACAGACTTTGATGAGCAAGCACCCAGAGATCTGCTTCTGCGGGAGCCGGAGTATCACCTCTCTCATGAGGCACGAGAGGTATTTACTTCGTTTTTATCTTTTCTGCAACGTATGGCGAATTTTTCATGCATTCTGTTTACATTCTGAATACACGGTTCAATTATCTGAATTTCTGAACACTCAGCCCATAAATTGATTGTGAACACACGGCACACATTGGTTAAGAATTGAACACACGGCCCAAGTACTGATTTTCTGAGCACACAACCCGAACTAGAGGTGAACACGCAGCACACACTGATTTAGAGTTGAACACGCAGCCCAAACACTGATTTTCTGAACACACAGCCTGAATTGAAGGTGAACACATGGCACACACTGATTGAGATTTGAACACGCAGCCCAAACACTGATTTTCTGAACACATAGTTCGAATTGAAGGTGAACACACAACACACACTGGTTGAGAGTTGAACACGCAGCCCAAACACTGATTTTCTGAACACACAGTTCGAATTGAAGGTGAACACACGGCACACACTGGTTGAGAGTTAAACACGCAGCCCAAACACTGATTTTCTGAACACACAGTTCGAATTGAAGGTGAACACACGGCACACACTGATTGAGAGTTGAACACGCAGCCCAAACACTGATTTTCTGAACACGCAGTCTGAATTGAAGGTGAACACACGGCACACACTGATTGAGAGTTGAACACGTAGCTCAAACACTGATTTTCTGAACACATAGTCCGAATTGAAGGTGAACACACGGCACACACTGATTGAGAGTTGAACACGCAACCCAAACACTGATCTTCTGAACACACAGCTCAAATTGAAGGTGAACACGCGGCACACACTGATTGAGATTTGAACACGCAGCCCAAACACTGATTTTCTGAACACACAGTTCGAATTGAAGGTGAACACACGACACACACTGATTGAGAGTTGAACACGCAGCCCAAACACTGATTTCCTGAACACACAGTTCGAATTGAAGGTGAACACATGGCACACACTGATTGAGAGTTGAACACGCAGCCCAAATACTGATTTCTAGCACGTAGCTTACACTTTGAAATCTGAACACGTGGCTCATTCACTTTACTTTGCACGCAGCCCATTCATTTGCACACAGCTCATTCATTTCATTTGCACACGGCTCATTTATTTTATTAAAGCGTGTATTCATTCTGAATGCAGGTGACTTCTCGCACTGTGCGGGGATACGGCTCCACCGTAGCTAGAGATTGGTACGCCGAGCTCCCAGAGGCTGTCCGGGATTTGGTTGATTTGGCAGGGTTCGGGCCCTTCTGTACTGGGCTTTCTCGTTGTCCTGCCAGAAGGACATTGATGGCAGCTCTGGTGGAGAGATGGTGGGACACCACTAACTCCTTTCATTTCTCTGCCACAGGGGACTTGACTATGACCCCGCTTGACTTCTTTGTTGCCTGGTGGCCTCGACGTGGAGGTTGGCCCATTCCTTACGAGGACATGGGTCAATGGGAGAGGCCGCTATATATTTGCCGGGGCTCACCACCGTTGATAGAGCTTCGGGTAGAGTCCGATACACCTGGTTCTCCTCCCATTTTCAGAGGGTGGAGATAGAGCCCGGGACTCCTGAGGAGGCAGCACAGTATGCTCGTGGTTTTCTGATGTTCCTCTTTGGGACCACTTTGTTTGCCGACAGGGGGAACACCGTTGGGCTGTATCTGTTGAGCGCTTTGGTGGACCTATCACAGGTCAAACGGTATGACTGGGGCGGCGCCACCTTGGCTACCCTTTACTGCTACATGAGCGCGACCTCCCGCGGACGGGGGGACTTACTTGGTGGTTACTGGAGAGCCTGGGAGGTACTTTCTGCCCTCCTGATTTACATTTCTGCTCCTCATTACTTGTACACTGCACACACGGCGCATTTACATTAATCAGATTTTGCCTTTAGCACTTTGCATTTACATTCTGTACTGTTTTCCACAGTTATGGGTCTATGCGTACTTCTCGATATTAGCCCCAGAGATGGTGGTGGAGGGGCCCCTCGTGACCCCGTACTCACTTGTATTTGAGGGCCAGCACCGGCTAAGACCCCGGGAGTCCCTCCTTTATCTACGGCAGTATTTCGATACGGTGCGGTCGACAGAGGTATTTCAGAACTCTCAATTCTTTGTGCTTTCATCTTTCACTTGTCTTGTACCTTCCTGATTTCTGATTAATCGGTTACCCGCAGATTACCTGGGCGCCCTTAGGTGAAGGTCTCCGATACCAGTTTGCTGGAGGACGGAGTGCCTCCCAGTATAGGATCCTATTCGAGGGGCCAGCTGGTAGGGCCTGGTTTCTGGGGGAGCGTTTCTTGCGTCAGGTATGGGGCTATACTTCTCAGGACCCTCCCTCAGCACCCCCAGTCGAGATGCGGATCGCTGATAGGCTCTCTTCTCGGGATGTTGTTAATGCCATGCTGGGTACTGATGCTTTTCTTTATCTTGAGGAGGGGGATTATGCTACTTACCGTCACATATACCTGATGCCTCCATTGACGGGAGTCCATACTCCGACGATGAGGCTTGCTGGTATGCCATCTTCGAGCCAGGCCCCGACTCGGGCTGCAGACGCTCCTTCCACCGCAGGGCTGGTACATCCAGAGGCGGGCGCGGATTTATTCCCCCGACTTATCATCATCCTGGATGGCCAGATATGCCGACTGAGCTGATGGGGTGGCAGTATGGGACTACCTCTCCGATTCCGATCCCAATCCCGATAGAGCCTTTGATGCCTGGCCACCGATATGTTAGAGACCCCGACTCACCACCGGTATGTTTTACAGCTTTGATTCACTACTCAGATACTTGATCACTCATTCCTTCATCGATACTCCTCGTTTTGCATCTGCGGCCTCGTTGAGTACATGGATCGTGCTCAAGATGGTAGCCTCACTTGAGGATGGTCTTATGAGGGAGGCGCAGCTTGTCCATCATGGGCTTCTGTACCTTTTAGTTTTCCAAAGACTGTATCTTCTGATCACATGCTGATTTTGGACATTTTACTGCATTAATAGGCTACTTGTGTAGAGCACATCTGACACACACCACATTCATGCATTATTCCTGCGTACATCCACTCTGTGTAGCTTGCTTGCATCTGTATCTAATATACATGTTTTGGCTAATGTATTCAAACTGCATTTTTCATTTTCAAATGCCTCCAGTATATTCTCAGCCACAGGCCGGGCCACCTGGACCTTCTCGGGGAGGTGGACCATCTGAGTCTTTTCGAGGAGCTGGGCCATCTAGGCCTTTTCGAGGAGCTAGGCCATCCAGGCCTTCTCGAGGAGCTGGGCCATCCAGGCCTTTTCGAGGAGCTCGAGGGGAGGGATCGTCTCGCAGACGCAGGGCACATATTATAGAGGCGGAGCCCGATGAGGATGAGAATGAGGATGTTGCAGATCGTCAGTCAGAGACATCTGCTAACAGAGAGGAGGGTTCTGGTCTTGGCTCCGAGAGTGGAGGCGAGGCTAAAGGGGATCCTGAGGACGACAGCTCCGACTCAGACGGTGATAGGGGTGGAGAGGCTATTCCGCAGAAGATGATGAAAAGGGCCTCTTATTCTCGCTCTTGAGAGCATTGATGTTGCGGTTCCCTGTTTTATTTACCTTTTTGCTAGTAGTTGTAGCACATTGTGCATTATTAGGCAGTTTTATTTTTGTAAAACTTGAGCCCTTTGTTTGCAAAATAAAGCATGATGGAATGAAACAGCTTTTGAAAAAGGTGTTGTATTTTAAACTCTTAGCATCATATCGCATCGTTTTGCACCATAATGAGATTGAATGAAAATGTGTATTGTGCATTTGCCCAGTCACGTAGTGAACCGACGCAACAACTTAACTTACTAAGATACAACAAAACCTTAGCAAGTTTACAACTCGATAAACAAAATACAACAGTGTTGACAACTCAATAAACAAAACTCAACAAGAAAATTGCTTAAACAAAGAGTACCAACTCAAACACACGAAAACACGACAGCTCGACAAACAACTCGATAAGCAAAATGACAACTCGATAAGCAAAACAACTACTCGATAAACAGAACTTGACAAAACAAAATGTGCTTCGGACGATCTGAGCAACGGAATGTATCCGAAACAGAGGGAAATGGAGGCCTTCGACATACCCTTTGCATGGAAATGCTTGAAACTTCCTCCTGGAGGGTAAAACAGGACTAAAGGACCACATCAGAGCATGGTCGGCCACTTTTGGGGGCCGGCCGGCCAGCTTTTTGTGTGTGAGGAGAGAAATGTGGCCGGCCTACTAGAAAAGGTGGCCGGCCTGCCACTTATCCCGGCAGCCGCCAAATTTTCGACACGTGTCCTCCTGAATAGTGTCCCATCCTCTTTAAAAGCCCCAACTTCAGGACTCATTCATTTCATCACTGCTTTGCACAAAAAAAAATGGAGGCATTTCTCGTAGAAAATCTCACATCTTGGATCTCTTCTTTAGATGGCTCGGAAAAGTTGAACTTTCGGGGTTTCGGCTTGAATGCACTATTCACGCTGAGTCATACTCCGCTGCACCTTCCTTTCCTCCATGCCGCAGCAAGGTTCTGGAACCCAGTGACGCACGTCTTTAGCTTTGGCGGGCAAGAGGTATGTCCAACTTTTGAAGATTTTCAAGTTTTGATGGAGTTCGAACGTTCGGAAGAGATCTTGCCTCAGTTTCGCTTTGGCCACGCCCAAGCTTTAGGGCGGATGTGTGGACTTACCGCGCATGATGCTCGGTCTCTGATCTGTAATGGGGAACTAGATATCCTTGGTTTGATCCATCGCTACGGTGGTGACCGCATGGCGATCACCATTGGCAAGGTTTCACAACATGCGCTCGCTTGTGCATGCTATCTCACTTCTTGCTGTTCACAGGTGGACCCAAAGATCCGTTTGATTGAAGTTGCTCAGGGCTTGAAGGAAGGGAAGAGTTGTATTGCTATGGCGTTGGCCGAAACACTGATGGGCTTGGACGCTTTCCACCATCAGGAGACGACCAGATTTGCGGGGAGTCCACTACTGCTGCAGGTAATGTTTCCCACCCAATCTCACATATGTATTTGCTCACATCACTCGGCCCTCAGGCTCGGTTTTTCTCACAAAACCTTTGTCTCACTGTTCTCTCATCGCACATCTCTCTATTCTTTATTCTCTCATTTTTCATCCCTCCCCAAGTACGGTTGATGGATAAACTGGAGGTTGTGGACTCTTGCCCTGCCTACTCAGCCCGTGGCTACTTCTTTCGGCAACGCCTGGTTGATGCGCTTGATGAGGGATGGGGGTTCAACTGGATGTGCAATTTATCTACTGACCGCATTGCTTGGCGCTGTCCTTGGCTCAATCTTCCGGCGATGAGCTATAGCATGTCCCGGCAGACTGGGGTCCAGCTGATTGGTCTGACTCACTGCATGTTCTATTTTCCATTTTGCCCAAGTGCTTGGCCATTATAATCGACTTGCCGCCAGAGGATTGAGTACCCGCCATTTTTTCCGTCCGAGGCGCACAACTTGTCGATATGCCACAAAGATGGAGGACTAGAGAGCTCTGCCCCGCCTCCCACTTTCTTGCATATTGTCCGACGAAAGTCCGATTGGCTTAATGAAGAGGCACAGGTTGGGCCTAGCTTGGCATCAGAGGCTTCAACTAGCTCTGGGAGGGGGCGCAGGGACGCCTGACTTAACTATGCCCCGGATTTATTGCTTTATTAGTACTTTCAAGTTTTCTTTATGAGTGTAATAAAAAGTGACTCTAATTGTATGCAAGAGCAAGAGAACTCTGTTTTGAAATCAATGAAATTGAAAGTCGTGGTACTGAAAATTTTCCGCTTGGGTCCAAAAATGGTCTTAGTTGTAAAAGATTAATTTGAACAAAGTCAACTTTTATTAAAACGTTTCAAAACTATTTTCGATATGGATCAGAACTGGACACGCCTGAGATCTGTCACTAAGATGCACAACCCCGAATCCTAGCAACTGGAAAGTTGCCCCTAGTCTGAATAATATCATAAGACCGTGGCAACGGAAAAGTTGCCCCTAGTCCGAATAGCACTGCATCGAGATCGCGATGATGCCGATGGAAAAAGATGATCGAGATGATCAAAATGGACAAAGTTGATCGGGAAAAGTTTATGGCTGAACTTCAGGATGAAGTTGCCTACGTATCCCAAAGATGGGAATCAAGCCTTACGTAGTTCAGGCTGAGGTTCGCTCGGGTATTTTCACTCTCCTTTTACGCTCTAACTTTTCCCAAGGCCGCCCTTTGCGGGTTTTTAACCTTGCGAGCTCAGTTTTTATGATTTCAAATTTTCTGTGCTCTGAGTTTTGCCTAGGTTGCCCTTTCGGGTTTTCGGCCTAACGAGCCTCTCAAGGGTAATATTTCTTCAACTTGTCCATATTGATCGGTTGTCAGAACTCCAAGGCATCTAGATCCATCAGAACCACAGCTCCACCTGACCAGATTGACTTGATGATGTAGGGACCAATCCAATTGGGTCTGAACTTGCTCCTTGGGTCGTGGATGGGAGCTCAGTTGTCATTGAGCACCAAATCTCCTTCTTTTAAATTCCTGGACTTAACCTTCTTGTTGAAAGGCCGGGCAATTCTGCGTTGATAACCTTGGACATGGTATAGTGCTTTCAGCCTTCTTTCATCAAAGAGCATGAGTTCCTCAAATCGCTTCACCGCTAATCCGCTTGATTATCTGACACTCAGCCAATACTCGTAATGACGGTACCTCAATCTCAATAGGCAGAACGGCCTTCATCCCATAAACCAATGAGTACGAAGTCGCCCCAGTAGAACTTCTGATTAAAGTCCAGTAGCCCCACAGAGCGAACGGCAGCTTATCTGGCCAGTCCCGGTAGGTTTCCACCATCTTCTGTAGTATGTGCTTGATATTCTTGTTGGCGGCCTCAACCGCTCCATTGGTCTGCAGCCGATAGGTAGACGACTTATGAAAAGCCACATTGTATTTCTCCAACAAATCAATCACCTCCTTCTTGAAGTGGGAACCATTGTCTGAAATTATTTCGTTTGGGACCCCATAACAGCAGATGATGTTGTTTCTGATAAATTTTGCGACGTGCGAAGCCTTCAACACCACATAAGATTGGGCCTCAACCCACTTTGTGAAATAATCTATCGCTACCAAGATGAACTCATGCCCATTCGATCCCTTTCGGTGATGTTTCATACATCGATTCCCCAGACTGAAAATGGCCATGGCGAAGTCATGTTGTACAGCTTTGACGGCGGAATGTTCATGCGATTTGTATGTATTTGACACTTGTGGCATCACCGGACAAAACCAATACAATCCTCCTCCATGGTGGACCAGTAGTAACCCTGTCTGAGGATCTTCCGTGCCAACATTACCCCATTCATGTGCGCACCACATTCTCCCTCGTGGATGGCTTCCATCAGACACTTTGACTCTTTGGCATCAACACACAGTTTATGCATTCCCAGATGACCCCTTTTATACAGCTTACCCCCATAGATGATGAACTGAACGGCCATTCTTCTGATTGCCCTTTTGTCTTTGGCATTTACCCCTGGCAAGTATGCTTCTTTCTCCAAGAAGTTCCAAATGTCATAATACCAGGGGTTTTCGTCCTAAACTTCATCTATAGCGGCAATCGACTCGTAGGCAGGTGCAAATTTCTGGTCGATGATGACTGGATGCATCCGGACTCCACATGGGATGTCTGTCATGGAAGATAGAGTTGCTAAAGAATTTGCGAACCTGTTGTTCTCCCTTAGTAGATGAGTAAAACTTAGCTTCTCAAACCGAGGTATCAGCAAGTCCAAGGTCTGGTGATACATCATCATCTTTTCCTCTTTTACTTTCCAGTCTCCTTTAGCCGGAGACACAACAAGGTTTGAGTCCCCAATGACGTCCAACCGTCTTGCCCCTAGTTCCGTGGTCGCTTAGACCAAAGAATGCACGCCTCATATTCTCGTTGTTCGAGACTTTGAATCGAGTTTGAAGGCTAGAGGGATACGGAATTGCTCGGTGCTATCAAGAACACTCCTATCCCATACCCGTATTGATTTGACACTCAAAAGTACATTGTCCAAGTTTAATTGCCGATATGCAAAATGGCCTCATCTGGGAATAAGTACTCATCGCTTCACCCCTTTCACCGGATGGTCGGCTAAGAACTTTGCTCTCGTTCTTCCTTTGACCGACTTATGTTACGACTTTAGATCAAATTCGAGAGCAATAGCAACCAACGAGCTAGTTTATCTGTAAGTGCCGGTTTCTAAAAGATATTTGATGGGATCAAGTCGTGAAACCAACATTATAGAGTGAGCTAACAGTAGTGCCGCAGACTTCTGGTAGCCCATACCAAAGCTAAGCAAGCCTTTTCCAATGAGTGTAGCGGTTTCAGACTCTAGCATCTTCTTGCTTAGATAGTAGATGGCTCTCCACCTTGTCTTCGATTCTTGCGCAAGCATGCAGCCCATTGTAGTCTCGCCATCGACAGATACAAAATCAACGGCTTCCTGGTTACGGTGTGACAGAAGCGGGTTCTCAGAATATTCTTTAATATGTTCAAATGCAGCTTGACATCGGCCGTCCCATTGGAACTTCTTTCCTTTCTTGAGGAGGCCAAAAAGTGGTTCACAAGTCAAGGTTAATTTTGAGATAAACCGTCTTATGAATTGCACTTTACCCAGAAAGCCTCGCACCTCTTTTTCAGTCCTTGGTGGTGGCATTTCTAAGATGGCCTTGATTTTGGAAGGGTCGACCTCGATGCCCTTTTGTGTAATCAGAAACCCCAGCATTTTTCCCGCTGTAACACCAAATGTACACTTCTAAGGGTTTAGCCGCAACCGGAATTCCCTGATCCTTTGAAAAAACTTGTGCAAGGCGGTGTAGTGGCCCTCTCTTTCTTTGAATTTGACAATCATGTCGTCCACGTACACCTCAACCTCTTTGTAGATCATGTCGTGTAATATTGTGGTTGCGGCCCGTTGATAAGTAGCTCCAGCGTTCTTCAACCCAAATGGCAAGACTCTATAGCAAAGATGTCCCCACGGGTGGTGAATGCGCTTTTTCCGCCTTCTAGCGCCATCACTATCCGGGTTGTAGCCTGAGAAGCCATCCATGAATGAGAGTAAAGCATCCCCTGTTGTGAAATCCACCAACTCATCGATATGCGGGAAGTCGCCCTGACTAGCTCGTTCAAATCCTAAAATCCACACATGCCGGATCCCGCCACCTTTCTTCAAAGATCGAACAATGTTGGCCAACCAAGTCGGGTATTCGGATACCAAAGAGAAGCTCGCATCGATTTGCTTGGTGACCTCTTCCTTAATCTTAAGAGCCCAAGGCGGATCCTCTTGAGTTTCGCTGATGTGCCTCGGGTCAAGGGGGATCCGATGTCAGATAATCTCAGATCGATTCTGCATGTCTTCATAAGACCACGTGAAAACATCTTTGAAATCTTTTAATAAAGCGACTAAGCGCTCACGTTCCTCTAAAGACTACGTGGACCCGATCTGGACCAGCCGCGGGTCCTCCTAGTACCAATATTCACGGTAGTGATTTCATCCATTAAAGGTTTGACAAATCTCTCTTGCTCTTGCTCAATTAAACGTTGCAAAACCGGAGGAATTTCGTCCTCGTCGTTTTTGTCAAAGTTTTGAAAGTCTGAATTAATGCAATAAATCAAGGGCACAGAAAAGTACTCAGAAACCACAGTTACTTGATTCTCATTAAGCACATCCAAATCGTCCGATTCATTTACAACAGACTCAAATGAAAAGGAAAAAGACGACCTAGACAGGACTGTGGTATCTGGGTTATCATCCCCAAGATTACCAGATTCAGACTCAGTCGAGCTGGAACCTGATTCCGACTCACAAGACTCGGTGGAATCAGATTCCGGCTCACTACCTGACCGGTACTGCTGGACAAAAATCCCTCCTCATATTGCCAAGTGAGAGAGGGTGCGATAGATGCATCCATGATAGTCGCTGGTAGGCCCGCAGCCGTTTCATCCCCAATCATGGAAACCGAGAAGTTATCCCCCAAGCACTTATGGTCGATCGGAGGATCAGAAAGTAGACATGCCAGTGCTACCCCCATTTTAAACTCTGTGCCTCGGATCCACCGCTTACACCGCTCAACCTCACCGATAGGTCTTCGCTCTGTGGCAACGCTATCCGGATAGTTGCGGTCAAGAAGATCTCAAACCGCACGTGCTTCTCTCTGCGTTTAGCCATGGCTCGGGAAGCCGCAAAATGAAAGTCCTCCTCCGGACGACGAAGCTGCTCGTGGTACCCTGAATGGGCCTATGCATTAACTCAAAAGGCTTCCCAGCCTGCTTTGCTCTGGCTCTTCCGGCCATTTCCTTTCCCTTCCTCACCCAGTCCTCTTTGGTGGGCAGATAACCCAAGCCAAAGGTATGAGGGTTATGTGGCACTTCGGCCAATGCTGCAACGCCTTTCCGGCCGCCCCTTCCTAATCCCATCCCAAGGATATGTTGTAGCTTGTTCATGAGGTAGACAGATTGAGCACTAACGTACACTCCCTCATTCACAGCCATGATATCCTGCACTGCCCGGGCCTCAGCCAAAGTGAACCCTGATAAGAAAACATCTTCTGTGCCATGCTCGATTTCCAAGACAGGTGTGGACACTTCTGGCAGCGGATGGATTGATGAATTCCCGAAGACAATAGCCACCCCCTTCCCGTGAGGGTACTTCAACATCTGATGTAGAGTGGAAGAGACTGCCTTTACTTGGTGCAACCACAGCCACCCCAAGAGTAGATTGAAGGTTGCGGGAACGTCCAAGACATGGAATTCAATGTTATGTTGTCCCGGACCAACCTGAGTCTGAATTTTGACAGTCCCCATCACTTCCCTGCTAGTATTGTCATATGCTCTGATCACCTGAGTAGTCGGCAGGAAGTCTGCGGGCATCAACCCGATTGCATACGCTATTTTGGCTGGGCAGACATTGATGGCGGACCCGGTATCAACAAGTACCACCGGTATCCACTTGTCTCTACATTCCACAGAAACGTAGAGGGGTTTGTTATGATTTGTGCCCTCAGGCGGTAGTTCTTTGTCTGAAAAGGTTAATGCTGGAGAACCTCCTCCTGAAAGACCATTTCAACCACCGCTCTAGTGTAGTATCTATAGAGAGTTTGGCCTTGTCCATGGCAGATAGGACGGCCTGTCTATGTACCCGCGATGCCATAAGCAGTCCCCAGATGGAGATGTCTGCTTATATCTTCTTTAATTGCTTAAGCACAGCTTCCTCTTCAATCTACTTTTCCCTCTGTTTCTCAGCTTCCTTGTCTTTCCCAGACGCCTCAGGTTGGTCTAAGTGCGGGGGTTTGAAATACCACCCACTTCTTGTCATATGAGCGACCTCGTCGATATACCAGGTATCATCTGGTTGATTATTCCCCCAATCCTCATTCGTGTGGGCAAGACATTAATCATCGTCTTCCCACCATTATTCTCCGCGGACACTGTCGACTGCCCGTAGATGATCGTACTCGCAACACCTTCAGTCCTCATGCCCGCAGCATTCTCTGTTCCCGTGCACACAGCACTTTCGACCCCCACCTGGGCCTTAGCTTTTCTGATTCTCTCAGAATCCTCAAACCTTTGTTGTTCCAACTCTGACAGTACAGCTGGTTGTTCAATTTTTCCTCAGATTTATAATCCCCAAATTCGAAAAAATTCTTAGTCTTGGCGCTCCCGTGTGCATTCCGACTCTCGGTCCTTCCGCCACCATCGATACTTTCGCCGCCGCCTTCTCAGTTGATATCCTACGATGTTTGGTTGATCATCTAACCATCCGGTAACTTCTGCCGACTCCTCATACTCGAACCAGTTGATTGTCGCATCCCCTGATTCTTGGTCACTGAAGAACTGGAGGTTGGCAAGGTCTTCTCCTATGGCTGTTAGATCATCCGTTCCTCGTTCAAATCGCCCCCATTACACATAATTACGCTTCTTCCGCAGCCCTACACTCACTCGATCGCCCACCGACCGGATATATTCACTTGGATCATAGACCCTTCAAATGAGATTCCCATAATGCTCAATCCTGATTCAACAACCCCACTTTCCTCTGAAATCTGCCCTGTCCCATCTTCAGTGGTCACCACCATTGGCTGAGATTGGGTTGTGGAGATGTCCATCATGCACAAGTCAGTGCAAACAGGAAGGATCACCTCCAGCTTAGGTAGGTGGGATGGGGTGATATAGATACTAGGATCGTAAGACGCGACCCCAGTTTGGATGAAGTTGATTCTGTTGGGAGGAGGAGTTTGGTTATGTGGTGGGAGAGGATTTGTTGTGACGTTGGGTTTGTCGGGAGGCGCGATCACTTGCTTGTCAATAAGATCCTGGATCTCATGACGCAATCTAAAGCAACGGTCGGTGTCATGACAATGCTGTTGGTGATACGCACAGTATTTTTCCGGGTCATGAGAAGGAGGGAGTGGATTTGGCAGTGGTCTCGGCTCTAGGGGCGTCAAATGCTTCTTCCTGATTAATACCCCCAGAGCTTTGGACAGGGGCATATATAGGGGGGTGAAGGTTCTTTGGCCTCTGGGCTGGTATTTGGCGGTTTGGGTATTGCTTCCAGATGCGCTAGAAAAAGGCGTGGCTGCCATGGGTCTTGGGGGAGGGGGAATGGTGGTGACCATGCTCACCTCGGGCTTGTGTTGTTGTTACGGTTGAAAGTCCTTCTAGGTTGCTCCCTATCCTGGTCGATCAGACCTTGTTTCATGGCATCCTCGATCTGTACCCCCATCTCGTGTAAATTTGAAAATGTGGGAAAAGGGAGTACAATCATCTTCTGCATCAATTTTGGTTGGAGATTGCGCACAATCATCCTGATTTGATCTTTGTCCTTAGGCCTCAAAGTCATCATCGATGCCTTCGCTCTCCATCGAGTTACGAAATCTGAGAAAGTCTCTTTAGGCTCCTGCCTCGTTGTTTCGAGATCACGAGTTGTAATCTCGATCTGGGTGTTATACGAGTACTGTGCAACGAAGGCCTTAGCCATTTCATCCCAGCTTCTTTTTACCTCATCTTCTAACTTCGCGTACCAGATGGCGGCCACACCCGACAGGGTTTGGCCGAACAGCGAAAGCTTTTGTGGTCGGGTTAGGCCCATTGGCCGCAGGATGTCTGAGAATAGCCGAAGATGGACCATGGGGTCCCCGGACCCGTCGAAGTGGTCAATTTGTGGCATCTTGAACCTATCGGGCAATGTCATGGCCACGTCGGTGTATCCGTCCTCGATGCCTGGAATAGCCTTTACCCCTTGTGATTTCTTAAAAAGCTTCTCAAGCTTGCTCAGTTTTAGAGCTGTATGGTCCATTTCAAACTCAAAGGGAGAGTCCGGGTGGTTGGGTGTATGGGTCTTGGACAGTTGAGGCGGAAGCGGTGAGCGGGCCTGATTGGAAGGTTTGTGTCCTCTTGGATGTTCGGACATTTGGCGGTGTTACGGGTGTTTGGCGAGCATTCTAGACGATGAGTGCTGCTTTCGGGTAATGGGGCCCCTGGTGGAGGAGGAACGATGTGAAGCAGATGTCGATTGCCAAGCAGCCTAGTGATTAGCTCGGCCTGCTGGGCCATGATCGCGGCCTACTATTTGGAGAACTCTGCTTGATGGGCAGCGTCCTCCTGCATCTATCTTATGCTCTCCTGCATTTGGCGCATTAGGGCTTCCACCCCTGACGTATTTTGCTGATCCGTCCGACTGACCGGTATGTCTATTTCTATAGCAACAATTGAGACCTCAGTCCTACTGCCCTCTGATGGAGTAACCCACTGTTCTGGCAACCTCTGTTCTGACACACTGCGCTTCCTTGGCTTTCTCCTGACAACGGGGGGTAAAGAATAGAACACTGGATGTCCATCAACCAGATCCTCAGATCGATTGAGTCGACGACCTCGTGTCCAAAGTGCTTGGGGAATACCTACTGGGTCGGAAGCAATGGTGCTAAAATTGCCCTAGCAAAAGATAAATAAAGCGAAAAGGAAATAAATGACCAGATAAATGAATAGCATGACAGCTTAAAATAAATACACAACACACAGTCGGGCATACAACACACGGTTGATAAACTGAAAACACACTATCCTTAAATACTGATCACTGTCCCTGAATCATTGTTCCTCAAAGACTGAATCCGATACCCACAGATAACTGATTCTCAAATACTGATTGATGCTCGCAGGCCTGATGCCCCAAACTTGCAAACTGATACATGCATTCCTGTAGAGACGCACTCTAAAGCACATAACAAACAATTGAGAACCAAAACACCCCTATGTTGGGGTAGGGTTCCCCTGTCCTATTTTGTCAGGAATTAGGGTTTCACTACGCATGCAGCGACTTCAAACAACCTATATCGGGTAAGTAACCTGTCCTAGTTTGGAATGGTCACTACGGATTTTGATATGCACTAGGTCGAATGGTCAAAGAGGGTGCCCCGGTAAAACCGGGGTTTGTGTTCCCATACTGGCAGAGTCCATAACCGGTCAGCCTTATGGTCATGCCTTGACAAGACAAGCCTCCGGCAAACCGTTCAGGAATAGCAGATGGCAAACACGGTGTCCTAGGCGCACCAATGCAAATGCAATGCAAAGAAACACACAAGTGTAGCCAAAATTAGATATCATGAGTTCGAGTCAAGCTCTCTAAATCCCCAGCAGAGTCGCCAGAAACTGTAGACAGGCCCGCGGGGGACCTCGCTATAGCTCAGACTCAAATTGTGTCATGGTTCTTAATCTTGAACCAAAGAGTCCAAATCCAGCAAATCGTTCTGAGAAAACAGATTTTTAGAAAAGAAGTGCCAAACATGGACTACTTTGCCAGATACAGAGTCGCCACCTAAATATTTTATTTTTGGGAAATTTAGGAAACCCTGACTCGTTTGCCTAAGGCCACGTGTCCGTCATCACCAAAGTTGCCTCGGCTCAGGAACTTGGGTACGATTGGGGAAGGTCACTTCGTGAGCACCCCTGCTCGCCCGATCAAAGATCGGCCTCTACTAACCATGATATCCATTTTTGAGAACATTGTGTGTTCTTATTTTGGTTATTAGCCTAGGTTACTATGTGATGCGCACAACATACAAGTATAGACTGAGTCGACTGAATTGGAACAAAACACTTCATGTTTGCTTGTGAAAATGGTTTGCTACTCGCAAGTAGGCTTAAAATGCGGATTTTGCCACCCTCAGGTGGGCTTAGAAAAACATGATTTTGCCACTGTCAAGTGGGCTTAAAACTCACAGTTAATGATTTGTTCCAATCTAAACAACCCAACCTTCACCCACAGGCATTCAAGGCAGTTATATCATATAAGCAGTTAGCCTCATGGTAAGCATGCTATTCATGGCAACACTCACACGCATGCAAGGATGCCAAAGCATAAAACTCACCGAGTACTCCAAGACAAAACAGAAACTGATTAGAAATCCATGCATGGTTCCTAAGTATACAGAAACGCCTAATGCAACACATGCAAAAATGCAATTATAGCAGGCTCGGCTATTCTAAACTCTTTCAAAATTCTAAACATGCTATCATACTGTACGCTAATTGAAACATGCCCTAATCTAACCATCATAAGCAGGTAAATAAAAGGGAAGAAAGACGTGGGGTTGGAAGACATACATCACACTCACACACACTTATTACAATTATTGCCCTCGCACAGAGAGTCCAAATAAATAGTACAGTCCCAAATGAATAGTACAGTCCAAATATGTACAAATTATTACTTACCAAATTAACTAAGAAAAAAAATAAACTGGCATGCGAGCCAGGGACTGTCTTGACTCTTCTCCAGATGGTGAATGATGCATGTCCGGGTTGCCTTGTGCAGAAATCCACTGCGATGCCCCAATTAGCCTCTGTTTGCAATGGTTTTTGGAAAGCGCACCAAGCCACGGAAGACTACTGATTCTTGATTTGCTGCAACAGAGAGCAGGAAAGGGGCATGGCAATGTATTTTCACAAATGTATGCATGCCTCGATCCTCGTGCCACCAATCACGCATCTCGATGCATGATGGCCGAGGAATCGAATTGCACAACTCAATATAGAATGAACGCACATGAAAACTCAACTAAAACCTAACTCCATCATGGATAATCTGGAGTGTCAGTGATTGGGAATTGAGACACGTTCCGTCACTCGAAGTACGAAACGCCCCTCGTTTCCCGTGCTCGGGCTAACCCCTATCCCGAACACAATGTAATATGTATGACATGCATGAAATGCAACTAAGATACATCCTAACATGCAGCATGCTATGAAATGGCATACACAATGCAATATGGTAACATGGCATACACAATGCACTAACCTACAACTTAGCATACACAATGCTATGGAATGAAATGGCATACACAATGCAATATGGACTTACACTAACACAAGTGGACCTCAGACACACTCACATAAGAGGCCATTAGATGGAAATGAGACACTCGAAATGCGTGCACACGTGCATGCAAACCGAGGACCGACCCTAAGGCACGGAATGCCACTCTAACAAGACGTGGCAAGGCATGGAATATGGCATACTAGCGTGAAAATTTCAGAGGCAATAAATGATGCACAACAGCCCCGAAAGATGGCGAAATGACACCCGATGCATGGAATAAGTCCCGAAACATGAAATTAGGCATACGGAATGACCTATAACTATGCAATGCATGCATTATTTGAACATGGAATGTGAAGAAAGAATCAAGACAGCCCAAAAATAAGCATCTTTACAGTTCTAAGCAAGTCCAAACAGCGAACACAAATGGGGCTAAACTAGCATGCAAAAATGGCCCCGAAAGTAAGATAATGAAGCAAGTGCAAGCTTCTGACTCTAAACAGAGAAGGGCCCTTCTACAATGTTGAAGAGGGGCCCAAAATATGATGTTTTACATTTTACCACAAGCCACAAAAACAGACACAAATATGGAAAAACTCTCATGCAAAAAGTGGGCCTAAAAGAGGACAAAGAAGCAAGTAATGCATGCTGGCCCCAAACAGATGAAGGTCCTTCAAAAAAGTTGAATAGGGACCTAAAATATGACATCTTACAGTTTATGGTCAAACCCAAAACAGTGTACAAGCATGCTCAAAATACTATGCAAGATAAGGCCAAAAAGAGAGCTATAACACAAAGTATAAAAAGGATGTTTCAAAAAACAAAAGACCCTTAATGAAACATGAAGAGGGGGTCAAAATAAGGCCATTTTTAGTTTGAACCAGAGTCCAAAAACAGAAGCACAAGAGGCTAACAAATCATGCAAAAATGGGGCCAAAAGAGGGATACAAAGGCAAGTGACAAAAGGGGGCCCCAAAAAGTTATGATCCCTTCAAAAATTTTGAAGAAGGGCTCAAAATAAGCTATTTTACAGTTTACAATATGCCTCAAAACAGTTTACATATAGGCCAAAAACAATGTGCAAGAAAATGGCATACAAGAGAGGTAATGAAGCAAGTGCAACAAGGAGGCCCCAAACAGTGAGAGGCCCATAAAAAAACATAAAATAGAGCTCAAAAAAATTCCATTTTCAGTTAGGGCCGGAGCTCAAATATGCAAGCAAGTATGGCTTAGATAGGATGCAAAAATAAGCTTAAAAAGAGGGGAAATGTTGCTCACCCTTGTAGACCAAACTTCAACACTTCTTGGCTTGAGAAAAGGTGCCTCCTAAGCTCTGAGAAGACCCTCCAAGCTGCTGGAATGGAGTGGTGGTGTGGTGCTAGGTGGTGGTGTAGAAATGAGTGTAGGACTTGAGAGGTTTGAAGCTTGGAAGTGTAGGGTGAGAGAGATACAATATAGGAGCTCAAAGGAAAATTTTCTAACCCCTAAACCAGAGCTGGGAGGCTGGTTTTATAGACAAAAGGGGGTGGAAAAATGGGGGGGAAATGAATTGAAGTTTCCCCCCAAAAAAAAGGCCCCCCGGATACAAAATCTAGGGGGAAAAAAGGTCATATTTGGATAGAACAGGGTGCGAGGAGTCTGGCCGGCTGGTTATTGGATTTGCAGGTGGCCGGCCGGCTCTCCCCATGGCCGGCCGGCCAGGGGTCAAAAAGGCCAAGTGTAATTAGTGGCCGGCCACCACAGATTGGTGGCCTCCCATGTGTGCTCAACACAGCCATGTGGTCAAAAACTAGAAATAGTGAACTAGGAGACAGAACAACCCACTTTTCAAAGGGGTTCAAAAGGTTCAAACACAATTACTGGCCGGCCACCAAATATTGGTGGCCTCCCAGGTGTGTACAACACAAATATGGGCGTTAAGGTTGAAGAAAATGGCCCAAGGGTGGTCAACATTAGCTTCCGAGTGAGAAAAAACGGGCGACGGAGGGCGATGAAGGAATATAACTGGTTGCTGAAACAATTACTGGCCTCCCACCCTTCTATGACCTTCCTGGTGATGAAACAGAGGTCCCTGCCAAAAATGAACGCAAACCGATGCAAAATGAAGGTTCGGGGGCCGAAACGCGCAGCCCGGGGCCCCTAAAACCGACTGTTAGGCACCGGGAGTGGTGTTCGACCACGAAGTTGGTCTCTCGGACCTCAGTGTCCCTTAAAAGGGAGTAAATAAGATGCATGCCAAAATCTGGAGCAAACGGATGTGGTTAGGCGGTCCCGAACCGAGGCACTCGGCCTGATGGCTTCGAAAACCGAGAACCGGGCTCCGAAATGGGCAAAATGGCCTACGACCACGAAATGTAGCCCACGGCCACTGAAAGATGATCTACGAGACCTCTTCCTTACTTTGGGAAGAGAAACGGAGAAAATCGAGCTTGGTTCGCAAACCGAGGCAAAGTACAGAAAAAGCCCGGAAGTCCGGAGGCAAGGCTCACAGCCGAGACTCTGAAACCTCTGGACGAGCACGATATGCAACATCACCAAGCACTCAATCGGTGACGTCTGATTCTTAAGGTCGGTCAAAAATGAGGTGTCTACACCATCTTATGGAGCTCAGTGAATGTGAATAGAGGTAATATGATCATTTTCTATAACAACTTTCCATGTAGATTGCAGACTACCATCCTTATCTGATCTTTCTTGGATGGCCTAGTGGTCATTATTGAAGCTTTAGCCCTCCACCTCATCGCAAACTCTGAAAAGCCCTTCTTTGGCTCTTGGCGCGTTGCCTCAAGATCATGAGTTGCGACCTCGATCTGCATGTTGTATGAGTACTGAGCAATAAAGGCCTCATTCATTTCCTCCTAGTTCTGCTTAACAGAATCCTCCAGCTTTATATACCAAATGGCTGCTACACCAGACATGGTATAGCCAAAGAGAGAGAGCTTCTGTAACCTGGTCAGGCCTATCAGTCGTAAAATGTCTGAAAACAGCCTAAGGAATTGCAGAAGTTGATGGCATGTGTTCAGGATAGCCTTCATCACGTGAAGCCACATCTAGCTCATAATGATGTTGTAAGAAGATAAGAGCTTGACAACTAGGAATTCCACGTCTATTGTCTTGGTACCAGCACGGACGGGCAACACAATCTTACTAAGAGGGTACTTAGGACTGGCATTGAAGCCAAAGAGGGGGTAATCTGCTAGTTTGAAATCCTCGTCCTTTAGGCCAAGCTTGAGGAAGGTTTTATAGTACACAATTTCAAAGGTGCTCCCTTGATCGATAGGGATTCATTCATTAGAGTACTTGTTTTCCCTCAAGTCTACAACTAGGGCATCACTATAGGGAGGAGTACGCTCTGCAAGATCATTATTAGAAAAGCTAATTTTATTGGTCAGTGATCCACGCCACCTCTGAAAGTGGGGATGCTGTAAATCATTTGGATCATGCTGAGTGGAGGAGAATTTGGCCGAATGGTTAAAGTATTGGTCGACTCAATCCTTTTTAGGAGGTAATTAGACAAATGGCCATCTTTTATCAAATCCTCGAGATGGTCGTCTAAGGCGTAGCATTTGTCCATCAAGTGGCCATGATCTTGGTGATAGTTACACCTTTGATCCCTTCATTACATATCAAGGGGCCCGGCCCACACATTTTGGTCAGTCATTTTAAATAGGTAGATTGTTTGATTTTTAGGAGGATCTGGTTGATCGAGTCAGTAAATTTCGTGTATTTTTTGTTAGACCGCTGTGGATGCCTAGTATCAACTTGGTACTGCTTGTTGTGTTGGCATGATTTTCAGCAGTTATCCCTTCTTGACCTGCAGTTCGGCTTTGGGTTTCTCCTTAATGGTGTTGCTTCCCTAGTCGGGGGTACTACTACTAGTGGCTGAGCCATAACTGATGCTACCAACTCTGAGGTTGGAAGCCCTACATTTTTTTGGAGGGCATCATTTTCCACCTTACAGTATTTTTCTATCTTCTTCATCAAGGCCAAATTGAATTTGGTGGTTTTCAGGTCAACGAACTTTGAAGGGAGATCTCTAGATGGAGTCCCATTCTAAAGGCAATAATGGCCATGGAGTCATTGCAATCATCATCAACAAGATTGAAACACTCTCAGTACCATATCGAGTACACCCTTAGAATCTCATTGGTGCCAATCTTCATTGTCTACAAGGAATCTGCTTGTTTGAGTTGTGTCTCATTGGTGATGAACCTGGCGTGGAAGGACTTTTGGAGTTGATGAAAACTCTTGATTGATGTTGATTCAAGTTTATAATACTACCTAATAGCCAGGGGCCCTAAACTGCTCTGGAAGATGCGGCACATAAGTGCTTCATCGTCTGCATATGACCGCATAGCTTATAATAATGTACATGATCAGTGGGATCTGACTTGCCATTGTATAAGGTAAATGATGGTGCCTTGAACTTCTTGGGCAAGGCAGCCTTCACTATTTGTTAGATGAATGGATTGTGTCTATCCTCTAAGTCAGAATCATCATCCTTATGTTTTTGCATCCGTTGTCGGTGCTCGCAAGGATTTGTGTTCATCAAACGAACTCGAGTCACTTCCTCAATTGTGCTTCTTGGGTTCGCTTTGTAATGAATCTGTAGAGCTACTTCCATTTCTACGTCTTCAAAGGTGTTGCTGATAGGTTCTTTCTGAAGACCAACCATGTTCACGGCATGAGGCCTTATGACATTTTTCCAATTGTTGGTGAAGACACTTATTTTCAGCGGTCATGACTTCAAAACGCTGTTCATTGCGTTTGACTTGGTTTATAAGTGTTTGCATGGTATCTTTAACAGGTGATGGTGGTATAGATGGAGTTAAGGGATCGAAATTCAGGCTCGTCGCGTAGGAGGGATTAGAGGCTTCTTTTGATGCTTTCAGGTCGACTTCGTTAGTTGGAGGGTCAATAACTTGGTCTGCCATGGATGAGTTTGAATATTCCCAAAGACGACGCCAATTGTAAGGAGTGGTTCTACAATATTCCTTCGTCCTAAACATACCTTTGCTTGATCCTCGCTTAGATACCTAAAACAGGAAACACTCCAATCGGGGGTGCCAGAATTAGCACTCCTACGGTTAAGTCAGCTTTTGTATGAGAAGGAATGAGTTCAATACTTCATAAATGGAGCTTACTTGGTTGATAGTGCATACATGTCTTCTTTTATCTACCTTCTTTTATAGCTATTTGGTGTATATATTTCCTGTGCAATTTGAGCTGTTTGTCATCATCACCTTAATGTCAGGGCCCAAGTTCCTATGACACCTCCAAAAAGGAACAACTTGTGCCCACTTTGGTACTCGGCATAGTTGTATGCCGATTCTGCCGGTATCACTTATTCGGCATATCCTTTGATCGGCGATCATGCTGCTTGGTTCTTTATCCTCGGCAATACAATGGGCCTGGCTTGGTTTGGGCCCATAATGAATGGGCTCATATATGTTTTGTTTGCCGAATATTCAAGTTTCTACTCGGCTCCCATAGGTATAATTACGTATATGTTCCTCAAAATTTTAATTCACATAATACTTGGATTATTTTTTATCAATAATTCATTAGTTGTATGAATTAAAAAAAAATGATGTTGTCATCTCTATTATACTAATATGTATATTTAACTTTGTTTATTTAAGTATTTTTTTTCTATTATTTGCATTAGTTTTGATCGATTTAATCTTACTAAAAGAAATGCTAGTGTAATTATATCAAATTTATAGAATTAATTGTATTTTTCTCAAATATCAAGAGAAGTAATTATAATTTATATTATTTTTAAAATAAATAATATATTTATTTTATTTTGTGCATAAAACAAGTTGCGTGCTAGTTTAATCAACACAATGCTAATACCAAAAAAATGCACCAAAAAAACTGTCCAGTTGGTAAGAGTAAAGTATTTAATTAACAAGTTGAAATAGAAAATTGTGTGGGCATAACCCTTTGCTAAGTTGATAGCTATGGTTATAAGTTATTTTATTTTGTCGGAAAAATAAAGTAATATTTATTATTATTACTATGTGAAGAAAGAAGCGAAAAAGATGAGGTAACTTCCCAAAGGTGGGCGAAAAAAGTAGGCAAGGATTCAATTTTCATACCAAACACGCTTTTAAAGAAAAGGGAAAATTAGAGCAGTGGTAAAAAGATTATATTTTCATAATGATGTAATTTTTTATTTTATTTTATTTTTTTTATTTTTTATTTATTTATTTATTTTTTTTGTGTGTGTATATGATGCAAATTTATTTATGTATTTGGTGCAATGTTTTCTATGTATCAGAGTTGCACGAAACAAATTCTTAATTATAATGCAATTATTTTGTGACCGTTTTACATATTTGTAATTTCTCAAGGAAAAAAAAATTGAAAAATAAAAAACCATGTGTCATCATCATCTGTAATTTCAAATACCATTCTGCCCACATACCTCTCAATATAGTTATCTCTTGCAATATCATTATTAACATATTCCCCTAAGAAAAACCATGTGCCATCATCATCTGCAATCCACAAAAACTTCTTCAAATACCATTCCGCCCACATACCTCTCAATATCGTCATATTAACATAACTTAGGTAAGAGATTCACTTCTAAAATTATTGGGTTAATAAGTTTAAATTTAAATTTTTCTAGGTTAAAAGGACATTAATTGTTCAAAATCTTGTTAGGACCCGACAATTCTCGGTGTAAATGTGTGTGCAAATAACTGTATAAAATAATAAAATAAAATTTCAAAAACTAATTTTATAAATTAAAATCTAAAAATTTAATCTTCCAGAGCTTTAGCAGAATTATTCCATAATACAAAAATTGGAAGTCGAGGCTTGTATTAGATAGAATCTCTTTAAAATAGATTTTACTCTTGCTCTGGTATTTCGAGTTTTGAGCGGCGTCAATTTTCCAAGATGCAACGACTGACACTCAAATTGCAACGACTAACACTCAAATTGCAACAATACAACTTCAAGTCTGACAAACCAAACTAGTGCTGAAACTCTTTCAAAAAATCCTGAACTCTAATTTATGTAGAAAATGTAGAAGTAGAAGAGAGCATAGAAGAAGGAAAGAATTCAAAAATTGGATGAAGAAATTGAAGGAATGGAGAGGCTATTTGTAGCCTCTTTGGTGGTTGTTCGAATGTGGCTTTATGCCTATTCGGAGTTGGTCGAAAAGACGGGATCGAAAATCGTAGCTGGTCTAGAAAAGCGATGACTGGAAGAACGAGACATAAATCAAAATTCAAATTTGAATTCAAAATTTTGACTCAAATGAAATTAATTTGAATTTCGAGCCAAAAATTTAAAAAATTAAAATGAATTTTGTCCAAAAATATAATATGAATTGACTTGACTCACAACTCACACCTATGCCAGAGCTCGGTGGTGTGGGTGTGTGATAATTTGAGTGCAAGCCCATTTGTCCATAACTTCCACCATACAAAAACTAGGTGCCCTAAGGGCCCGAACTAAAATCTAGAACTTCAAACTTATATACACACATAAGTTCCATTGTCTTTACTATGTGGGACAATCCCATTTCACTAATGTGTAACCTATCAAAACTCCATTTCCACGAAGCTCACTTTGGAGTCGATTTCCAATTTACTTGTGAACGATTTTGTCAAACCAATTGCATAGTGTTACTCACCACACAATATAGAACACGTCACCACTCGAATTCATAAAAAATATTGAACGGGATTCACGTTTAATTTAGTTCAAAGTTTGCCAAAGTTTTTATTTCACAAAACCATTTCAAACAAAGCTTACCTATTTGTTTATTTGTCCAAATATAAAATACATGTTTATTTGTCTAAATGTCACATACCTATACATGTGTTACCAATCTATTCAACTATTTATCCAACTATCACCTATCTAAACACATGTTACCTATATATTCACCTATTTGTCCAATATCACATATCTATTCACTTCATTGCCACTAGCCACCACCACTGGCCACCACCGACCAGCATCTGTCGGCGACCTTTTCTGTCAATTTTTTTTATTGATTTTTCCAACAACGATGACTTTTCTAATGACTTTTCAACGTGCCTTTATCAACAAATAAGATTAGATCACATAACATATATAAGTATGAACTTTTCACCAATTAATCCTATTATTAAGCAATAAACTATATTTTGAAATAATTTTATTAAGTAATACACATAACGGTAAATTATTATTTAAATTATTACACTCTCAAAAAATTATTAGTTGTTGCCCCACCGGTGATACTCCTACAACATTACAATTGGTGGATGTTTATTTTTTATTTGACTTGTTTTGAACAACTGTTGCTACATAATTTTGAAGTTTTAAAATTTACATTAAAAAAAATAATGTTATATATATATATATATATATCAATTACTATATTAACATATGACGTGGTATAATTTTAGAGATTTTGAATATTTGTAATTTGTATAATGGGTGAGGTCAGTAATAATGTCATAATATATGTTAGTATATTAATTAAAAAAAATATTTTTAATGTAGAAGATACAAGTCAATGGGCGACATGTTAAAAATCTTATACATAGAGGACCGCTCTTTGCATCCTACCATATGAAAAACATAAGACTTATATTTTATAATTATATATTATATTTTCTGGCCAATTTGCATAATGCAATATTGTAACCGATTATGCACGTGTTACACGTTTGTACTAATGAGAATTTTACATAGACTTTATACCCTGTCATAGAAGATCATGCATGTGTTAATTGATTGGGGTTTATAAAGTCTGAATTTGGCATGTTAGGCTCAGAAGTCTCTCCTCTCACGGCTTAGAATCAGCAAGCATTCAAAGGGCTCTAATTAACAAAGATACATTCAAATTTGTTTCAATTTGTTTACAGATATGTATATAATATATTATTGTCCATTACTCTCTCTCTATGTACGTCTCTCTACCACATAGGTCAAGGTCATCATGCCCTTAATTTATGGGTTTACCTGGGGAGTGTTTGGTGAGACTTTTTTGAGTCAACTTATGGCTTCTGGTTTTTAAAAAGTTATTTTGAACTGTTTGGTTAAACATATTTCAAACAGCTTATGATTCTAACAACTTATTTTAAGTCAAAAAAGCTGATTCTGAGAAGCTGCTCACCCCTTGCTTCTGATTATCAGCTTCTGCTGTGGAAATGTTAATTCACGGTTATACTCTTAAATTTTTTTATTTTTTATTTTTTTAAAAATAAAAAAAGACCCAAATGGACTATAAAATATTATTATTTTTTTTTATGAGAAATATAGACAAATAATGAATAATAAAAAAGAAAAATTAATTAAAAAAACTACTTCACAGCTTATTTAACAAATACTACTATAGACTAATGGATTTACATTTTTAAGGGAACAACCCCATATACATGGCCATATAGATTCCAAGGTGGCTCAAGATAATCTAAATAAATGTATTTTTTGATTTTTTATGAAATATGAGTTGGGTATGGGTTGAGTTTGAAGTGATGTGATTTAAATTAAATGATATGACTTAAATAGAATAGTAACTTTTTGATTTTTTTTAACTTTTTAATTTTTTTAAATTATGATAAACAAGACTTTTAGGCCAAGTTTGGGAAGTTTAGAATAAGTGTACTTTTTGACTTTTCTTGTATTATGTGTAGAAAAAGTAGAGAGGAGATGTTAATTGATGTGACCCAAAAAAGATAAAAAGATAAAATAAGTGCACTTATATTGAGATGCCAAACTTGACCTTAGTTCGGTGGAATAAAGTATTTTGGAATACTTATATCTTGAAGTCTATCTTATTCCAATTGGCTGTGAAAAGCCAATTGGCTTATTGCTTTATTAAAGTTGCACAAGTCTTTTACATTAATATGGTTGTGTTCAGTATGAAATAATATTATATATATGGTGTCAGAATCAACTCATTCATTGATTATGATGGTTCAATTCAAACATTAAACTGCTTAGATATAGTGTTCAAAATGTTTTCAAAACACCAGTTGATAATTTGATCAAAGGATGAGGGTCGCATTAAGAGGTCAAGTGTTGACACAAAAACCTTTGCCAGAGGACTTTTTTTTTTTGTTACAGAGGACTTATTAACCTCTGAACTCATCATGAATTTTTTGAGATGTGGTCTAAATCAACACTATTACACTTCAGAAAAAATATTTAGAAAATTAAATCAATAGTGCACATTTATTATTGGCGTGACCTACATTCCATTAATTTTAAATCCACACCTTTGAGATAAGATTCATAATAAATTTTCTTAATCTCCATAACATTTTTGTGTCTAAATCCTTCATTTCCATAAAAGGCTAGATTTACATTAGTACTAAAGTGACTTGAATATGGTATTCATTTTTTAGTGACAAACGTGATAAAGTGAGTAGATTATGATTATCAGATCAATTTTAATTTTTGTCTGTTTGTGTGTGTGTGTGTGTGTGTGTGAGAATGAAACACACGAAGTGCTCAATAAAACAGTTCGAAGATTATCGAAATAGGTTCCTTTATGGACTCCACAGACCCAAACAATATTGTCCAATCCAAATTATAGACCAGAGAAATTCTCTTCCTTTGGTTCTAAATACTTCATTTCTATGAAAGGCTATTTTTTAATGGAATTCCAAAAAAAAAAAAAAAAAAGGAGAGAAAGAGAGAGTACAAAAGGTTTAGGAGATCTCTATCATCCCATCATATCATATAATCATATAAGTAAAGCAGAATTTTCTCTTAGGAAGTTTTAGAAATGTGCCAAGTGTCATTGACATGCTCTATAATTTGGCATGTGGCATACTCAAAGTTTGTCATGTGTCTTTCTTTTTTGATAAGCTAAAAAAGATTTATTTATAAAAAAAAAGAAAAGTACATGCACAATTACATCAACAAATCAGGGAAGTGCACAAAGCATTATAACTAACCTCTACAATCCCAACTAGGTTGGCACCGCTAAGAAAGCACAATCATTTGCAAACACTTGACCCAAGATTGGTGAGGAGCCAATCAAAATCAACCAAAGCAAACATCAACATAATTCTTCACCAACAACACAACCAAAGCAAACATCAACATAATTCTTCACCAGCTCCAACCCATTGAGCTTCGAACAAAGCGAAGAAAGCCAAGCAACAACCAACCTCATAGAAGCTGCACAGACCAAAACAATCTCCTACAGCAGCAGGCCAAATAAAAGATACACCAAGAGCCAAACAACAAGAAGATACATCAAACTCCGCAGGTTTTCCACAATCTCATACACTGAGTAATTCACTCCCTTAGCATTTGACTAAACCGTAAAGCAATTCTAACTTTCCAATAGCTCCACTATCTCTCCATGTTGGTGAGGTACAAACATAGCAGCAAGACAACAGTCATAACAATGTTCCAACTTAGTGCCCAGCACCTTAAATACCAAACTCCATGACTTCAAGACTTCAATGTAATGAGTACCTAACCTATTGCAAATTTTCCACCACATCATGTACAGCGTGCTGCAACTCACTAATTATGGCTTTCATCCACAATGCTACTCTAAGCTTGATCAGGTCGCAGGCCTCCTCCAAAATATGTTGCTTGCCATTAAATATGTAGCCATTTCTCATAGTCCAAATGGACCAGAGAACAGCAAAGGGAATTACATCCCAGATTTTAGTTTCTAGCTTACCCCATTTGATCCCTCTCCACCAGTCCATCACATCTTTAGCATTTTCAGGGACCACCCATTGCATACCCCACTAATTCAGAATATTTGTCCATATCTTCCAAGAAAACTGGCACTGCAACAATACATGATTATTTGTTTCAACATCACAGCCACATAAAACACACTCTGTCCTAACATCCTGACTGAGGCATCCTACTCTCTGAAGAAAAGCTATTTTTTTAATTCTACCCTTCCAATCGAGCCATCCAAAGAATTGCACTTTTGGTGGGGAAATATTGTTCTAGATCCACCTAGCTGACCCAAACCCTTGACGCATATCATTCATATAGTAAGCTGAATTTACAGTGAACATACCTAAAGATGAGGCATTCCAAACTAGAGAATCATCTATATCTGACAAAATGGGCCCAAGTGAAGTAAGATAGGATCTTAATCTTTCCCTGTTTAAGATTAACTTCTTTGTTTACCGATAGGTCATAGAGTTTGGGAAACTCATCCTTTAAACATCTGTTAGATGCCCATGGATCCTCCCAAAAACTAACCCTCATCCCGTTCCCAACCTGATAGACAAAATTATCCTTGGAAAAATTCCACAAATTGGGGCTGCTGTGTTCCAAACTAAGTATATCTCCCCAGATTTTTGAGCACTGTGCACCATTTGCCAAGAATGGTCTCTATCTCCCACCAAAGCTGCCATACTTACTAATCACAATATCTTTCCACAATACCCTATCTTGAATTCCATATCTCCACCACTATTTAACTAGAAAACACACATTAAAATCCATCAACCTTTTAATACCCAGCCCTCCCAAACTTTTCTTTATGGTAACATTCTCCCACTTTACCATATGAAGCTTCTTTTTAATTTCTGACCCTCTCCACAAGTACCTGGCTTGAATTTTATCAAGCTGCTTAGCCACATCTACAGGTACTTAAAATATAGAGAGGTAATAAACTAGTAATGAGGATAACACTGTTTTGATTATTGTTAACCTTCACCCAAAAGAAAGCGACTTTCTCTTCCAAGAAGCAAGCTTAGATTTGAATTTCTTGATCACAGGCAACCAAGTGCTCCTCTTCTTTGGGCTGGCACCAAGTGGCAAACCCAGATACATGAATGACAACTTTTGATTCTGGTAGTTCAATTGCACAGCAAAATTAGCCAAAACCTTCTTCTGTATTCCAATTGCCCAAACATGACTTTTATAAAAGTTGATCCTTAAGCCAGACATCACCTCAAAGCATCTCAGAATTTTTTTGACATTCAAAACTTCCTGCTCCTCAGCCTTACAGAACACCATTGTATCATCTGCAAATTGCAGATAAGTGACAATAATTTGCCCATGACCTACAACAGCTCCTTTGATCAGCCCCAATGCTTTAGCCCTTTCGAAAAACATATTCAACCCTTCTGCCACAATGTTAAAGAGAAAAGATGACATTGGATCTCCTTATCTTAGTCCTTTTTCATGACTAAATTCAGTAGTGGGTGAGCCATTAACAAGGATTGAAACTCTAGATGAATGCATACATTCCTTTATCCACCTGATCCATTTATTCTAGAAACCAAAGTTTGTCATCATGGAAAAAAGACACTCCCAGTTTACAGTGTTGTAGGCTTTCTCAAAGTCATGTTTTAGGATCAACCCCTTCTGCTTTTTCTTTTTGCACCAATCCACAACTTCATTGGAAATTAACACCCCATCCAAAATGCTCCTACCACCAATAAGCGCAGATTGGGATTCTCTTACTATTTTAGACAACACCATTTTGAGCCAAGATGCTAGGACCTTAGAAATTTTTTTATATATAGAACCAAGAAGGCTAATTGGTCTATAGTCAGAAATACCATGTGGACAGTCTTTCTTAGGAATCAGTGTTATGAAAGAGCTGTTAATACCTTTAGCCAAACATCCATTAGCATAGAATTCATTGAAGAACTTCAAGATATCCTTCTTAAACACCTTCCAACATTTTTGAAAGCACAACATGTTAAATCCATCTGGTCCTGGCGCCTTGTTACCATCACTTTCCTTAATAACTCTCAAAATTTCCTCTCCTGAGAATGGCGCAACTAGCCTAGCGGATCCCATATCTTGACCAATGGTCATGTGTCTTTCTATTTATTTATTTTTTATTTTTATTGTCTTTTGATTTTCTTTTAACTTTGTTTAATAAATATGTTCATTAGAATCATTTTCTTTTATTTATATGTACTTATTCATTTAGTGGAATATAAATACATGAGAATGTATGTAGGAGATAAAAGAATTTCATTACTAAAGTAATTATCGCCTACTCTTTTCTTTTTATTTTATTTTATTTATAATTTTGATCTTTACAAATAAAATACACTATTCATTCGGTCCTCTCTCTCTAATTTTTTTTTTTTTGGTGCACATATATTATATGTTCTTAATTATTATTGTTATTATTATTTTGCTTTACTCACTTTTAATAATTTTTGTTATTATTCAAGTCAATAAAGCTAAGTTCTCTTCCATATTTATTTTGTAAGTTGTCAATGGAATTTTTCTTATATTTTATAGAGCACTCATTATATATACACAAAATCAGAATTTAATATTTTATAAACATTATAGTTTATTTTTGGGTATTTTTATACATTTTATAGGGCAATTGTAACTTAAAATTTTTAAATAAGAGTATAAAAAAAACATTAAAAAAAAATGGATCCATTTCAAAAATTATTTTCTATTATTGAAGACACACAAAAAATATATATATATCAAAACAATGCCTAAAATGCATTTGTGGAACTATTTTAGCAAAATATATTGTTTTCAAATAATTTTAAACTATGTTCAGAGTTCTAAAAAAAGGATTGAATTAAAAAATGAAATTGGTACAAAACATTAGTGCTTTTAAGCTTCACTCATTTTTTATATCAAAGAATGAAAAAAAAAAAAAAAAATCAAATATTGAAAATGAAAACAAAAAGAAATTTGAAAATACATTGAAATGGTATAATAAGTTGTGTGTTTTTATCATTGTAATTTCGTATCAATATTAAATTAAGTTGTTCTGATTTCTTACTGGCATTCAATCCTATGAACTGTAATAACAATTAACTAATATTTTCTATTTGCATGTATTATGAAACCAATTCCTTTATAAATTTGATGAAAAGCTTTTTTAAGTTTACGTTGGTCTGAGTCTTTACATATGTGATATTATGAGAGAGAGATTCTTTGGAACCTACTAATACAATATTTTTTGCAAACTCAATTTAATTATGGTTGATGTCTATTTAAAATGATTTGCAATTTTTTTTGATATGTTAATAGATACTGAATATTTTAAATTATTTGTCTAGATTTTGCACAATTCTTCATTTTTTTTAAAAAATTTTTTTCATTTTAACTGAGAATATAAGTTGTAATTTAAACTATTTTTTATAGGTTTTATTTTTTACATTTTTGATATATATATATATATATTTTTTAAACTTGGAAGAACTTTTATAATTTTGTTGTATGATCATCTTACTATATTTCCACAATTTCTTAATTTTTAATTAATATTATTTGTAATTATTTATATTACTCTTTTATTTAAAAACATTCTAACACAACTCCTGCATAACAGGGGTAAAAAAAACTAGTTAGTAATGAAGTTCTTGAAAACGGTTAGCAAAAAAAAAAAAAAAAAAAAGCCCCGATTAAATTTTAACAATCCATTTTACCAGTACTCTATTAGTCATTCCCAAAGCTATAAATTGACATATTTTCTTTTTAATTAGTAAATAAATAAATAAATTTATTGATGTAATAAGAAGAACGAAATAATGTACAAGACTAATCGCATCAAAATCAACAGGGCTAGTTCGTTTGGCCAAAATTTATGTGTCATTAGGAGGATAGTGATTTGAATCAACTTACTTGCGTGTGTGTCTCATTCTTGGTGTATTTATTAAGATTTATGTATCTCATTTTAAAAGTTTCTTTGTGTTATTATTGTGTGTGCTAAAATCTATTGGAACAAATTGTCTTGAATTTTTCAGTTGGTGGTCTTCAGGTCTTCAAAACCTAGTGATGATCTTGTCTATGTAGGACAGAAATTTGGTGGTTCAAGTCGCATTACTAAGTCACTTTTCTAAAGACAATATTTGCACCCACCAAAAAGTGTGCAGGGGTTATAGCAAATTTGCCTCCAAGATACAATGAAGCCTGATCTAAAGATCAAATCTACCGGCGTCTGCATTGAAGACAGTAGATCAAAATACTCTTGATATAATCAAGAAAACCAAGACACTGATAATCAAATCTACAGAACTTGATTACCAGTAAGAAAAACAGAAATTTGCTTAAGAAACTCTTAATTGAAAACTCTAAATCAAGAGGGAGAGAGGGAGAGAGAGAATTGCAGGAATAAATACTAAATTTTTGAATGGAATGAAATGGCTAATTTCGTAGCCTATTTATAGGCCTTGATGCACCTGATCGAATACTCATGTCTCTTGATTGCATCAAATCATATCTGACCATTGGATTAACAATCTACGGTGCAAATAATTCTCACACCGAATAGACGCCTTGACTAATGACACCTAATCACGATGGGGTGCCATCTCATAAGTACGATCGTGCGCATCTCCAATCAACGGCTATGATCAACTTGCTCCAGATCAGACACATAACCGTTTGATCGGTTGGTTGACTCATTGCCAATGGACGACACATCACTGCCACGTGGAGCTGACTGTATTCCATGTCACCCATGCCACGTTGGATCCATGTCATCGCTCTAACTTGTCCGATGCAAATAGGAAAGCACCCTCCTGGTGCCTTGTGCCAATGCGTCTGTGCTAAGTGCAAAGTGTGCCATCAAACGCCACACAGCCCACTGCCCACGACACGCCCGCACGCGTGTGCGGATAGTGCGAAGCACCATCTTTACGATGTAGATGCATGCACACTAGCTTTCACCTCACAATTCCATATTCAAAGGAATATTCCATGTAGCACTTTATTAAGTGCTCCATGTTTTCCTCTCTTTTCGATGTGGGACAAAGCCCCAAGCTTATGTCATGCTTTCCAAAGAAAAACATGGAAGGTTTTGAAAACACCCAAAAATAAACTATAAATTTGAAAACCCATTTTGAAAATTCCCTAACATTCCCTCACCATTTTCAAAATATCAGATGATGATTCTTGGTTCACTTGGCAGCCTTATGCATAGATGAAGATATCTTACGATTCGAATCATTCACTTAGTGAAGACATCTCAAAGTTAGTCAAGATGGCATAGTAGACTTGTCTTTGAACTGGTGATCTTATTTGACTAACCGGACATGTTTCACGCACAGTACAGGTTACCTTAAGTATTCAAACAAACTGACACATGGATTGGCCTTATGTCTATATCCTGTTTCATGAGTGCTTTGGAGTCAAGTCCTTGGACTCATAGGAAGCGACACCACCTCCTAAACTCACATAGATAAGCTTACTAAGAGTTACCCTGTAATTTACAGTACCCTAACAACTTAGTTGTAAGCTTATTAAGAGTTTTCTAACTCATCCTTTTTCTTTTCACATTACAGGTACCAAGCACTTCAACCTTGGGATGAAAATGAAATCAAACTAAGTGCTTGCAATCACATCATATGGTGTACTTGGACTCATTGAACTCAAGACTTGATATTTCTTCAAGCGTTGAGTCGAGTTTCCACCAGGAGTGATTATGTTAAATGGGCTTAAGACCCATCCCCTTTGATGTTTTCCACACCAAATCCCTTGTAAGTCCTTTTGTTAAGGGGTCAGCCAAGTTTTCACTCGACTTTACATAACTAATGGTAATCACACCTTTTGTGATTAACTGCCTAACACAACTATATATGTCTCAATCCTATATGCCTGGACTTTCCATTATAGACATGGCTATAGGCCCGTGATAGAGGTGCTTCATTGTCACAATGCAAAGATATTGGTGGCATAGGTTTTGGCCATATCTTAATCCCTAACAAGAGATTCCTTAGCCACCCTACCTCTTTGCTACAAGAAGCCAATGCTACAAACTCTGACGCCATGGTTGAGTCTGTTATGCATGTTTGCTTCTTAGAACCCCAGGAGAAAGCTCCTTCTCCAAGAGTAAAAATCCAACCACTCGTGGACGAGTGATCTTCACAGTCAGTTATCCAACTAGCATCCATGAATTCTTCTAGCATTGTTGGATAGCCATTATAGACTATTCCATAGTCTATTGTTTTCCTCAAGTACCTAAGTACTTGGTTAACAACATGCCAATGTACACTACTGGGATTACTAGTATATCTACTAAGTTTTCCCACTGCAAAAGCAATATCAGGTCTAGTGCAAGTCATGGCATACATCAGGCTACTTATTACTCTTGAGTAGTCTAGTTGATCAACAACTCGTCCAGTATTAGGATACAATTTCAAATTTGAATCAAAAGGTGTAGACATGGGTGTACAATTATATTGATTAAATTTCTTAAGAATTTTCTCAATATAGTGCGACTGGGTTAGAATCAAATTATTGTCCTCTTGTTTAATCTTAATACCCAAAATTACATTAGCCAAGCCCATGTCTTTCATACTAAAGCTAGGCGACAAGAAGCTTTTAGTACTTTTAATGACATCATTGTCAGTACCAAAAATAAGCATGTCATCTACATATAGGCATATGATTACACCTCTATTTCTAGTAAACTTACTGTACACACACTTATCAAACTCATGTATCCTAAAACCATTTGACACTATTACTTTGTCAAATTTCTCATGCCACTGTTTTGAAGTTTGTTTTAGTCCATATAGTGACTTCACGAGTTTACACACTTTGTGCTCTTGACCCTATGCAACAAATCCTTCCGGTTGTTGCATGTAGATTTCCTTATCTAACTCTCCATTTAAGAAAGCGGTCTTAACATCCATTTGATGGATTTCAAGATTATAGATTGAGGCTAAGGCAATCAACACTCGAATGGTGGTGATTCTAGCCACCGAAGCATATGTATCAAAATAATCAATACCCTCATTTTAAGTAAAACCCTTAGCAACTAATCTTGCTTTGAACTTGTCAATTGTGCCATCAACTTTTATTTTCCTTTTGAAAATCCATTTACAACCAATTGGTTTGGATCCAGGTGGCAAATCAACAAGTATCCAGGTATTGTTACCTATGATAGAATCCATCTCATCATTTATTGCTTCTTTCCAGAAAGCAACATCTTGAGACTTCATAGCCTCCTCAAAGGTTAATGGATCTAATCCATATTCCATATTCAGAGAAATCATTGTTTGGTTACAATAAGCTTTCCTAGTTCCTTTTACAAGGTAAATAATGAAATCAGGGCCAAATAACTTCTCAGTCCTAGCCCTCTTACTCCTCCTTAGCTCAATAGGCTCATTAGGTTCATTAGGCTCAATGGGTTCATGTCGTTCACTTTTCTCTGTAGACATCAAAAGAGTTGATTCATTTCCTTGATTAGAATCCAACCTTGGAATGGTTGTGAAATGATTCTCATAAAATACTGCATCACGTGATTCAATGATGGTATTTGTTTCCACTTAACCATTGGGCTCTACTACCAGAAACTTATATGCTTTGCTATGTATAGCATAGCGAAGGAATTCAATTCCCTTTTCACCTAATTTCTTCCTTTTAGGTTTAGGCAATCTAACTATTTCTCTACAGCCCCATGTTTTCAAGTAACCAAGATTAGGTTTCTTATTTTTCCAAAGTTCATAAGGAGTAACATTTCTTTTCTTGAGAGGAATTCTATTGAGTATGTGACAGGTAGTGAGCAAGGCTTCACCCCAAAAACTAGAACTTAAACTGGAGTAAGAAAGCATAGCATTAATCATTTCTGTTAATGTCCTATTCTTTCTTTCAACTACTCCATGTTGTTATGGTGTGTAGGGTGCAAACTTCTCATGAATAATACCAACATTTTCACAATATTCTGGAAAATGGTATTCATTGCCTCTATCAGACCTGAGTCTCTTTATTTTGACATTACACTGATTTTCTACTTCTGTCTTAAAAATCTTGAATTTATTAAGCACCTCACCTTTTGAATGCAAAAGATAGATATGACAGTACTTAGAAAAATTATCAACGAATATTACAAAATATTTCTTACCACCTATAGTGGGGGTACTATGCATGTCACATACATCACTATGTACAAGTTCAAACAGAGATGTGGTTTTATCTACTTTAGGAAATGAAATGCGATTAATTTTTGACTGCACACAAAATTTACATTTTTCAAACATATCAATGTCATACTTAAGAATTAAATCTAAATTAACCATATCATGCATTTTCCTAGTATTAACATGACCTAAACGAGCATGCCATAAAGAAATAGAATCAATAATATAAGCAAAAATAGATGTATTATTGATAATGTTAAGTTTGAACATTCCTTGATACATGTAGCCCTTCCCAACAAAAATTCCACCCTTAGACAGGACAAATTTGTCCGACTCAAATACTAGCTTGAAACCATGCTTATTAAGCATGCTTCTAGATACAAGGTTTTTCCTGACATCAGGTATATGATAAACATCTAGATCCACCATCCATTTGCCTTTAATAGTAGTAGTTGAAGAGTTGCCCATGTAGAGAACTCTTCCATCACTCACTTGTTCGTAAGTAGTGAAACGACTTTTTTCGTTGCAGACATGCCTTGTTGCTCCTGAGTCAATCCACCAGTCACTAGCATCTTCAAGCATGTTCACCTTGGATACAACAGCCACGAACTTGTTCTTGGCATTTGATGCTTCTGGCTTCTTCTTGTATGACCTGCATTCATTCCTGAAGTGCCCTGGGTTGCCACACTACCAGCAAGCGCCTTTCAGCTTCTTAGTATCTTTCTTGGGTTGGGGTTCACACTTACGCTTCTTTTTGTTGAACCTCTTGCCATCATCACCATGTGAATCTTAGAAGTCTAAGCCAATTGGTTTTCTTTACTTTCAAGAAGTCGTAACTCTTCCTCAACTTGGGGGTGTTGAGCCAATTCCTCTAAAGTTAGATCATCCTTTTTGTGTTTCAGAGTTTTTTAAAATCCTTCCAAGAAGATGGTAATTTCTCTATTATAGACAAAACTACAATAGATTCATCCATGTTCATATTCTTTTGTCGAAATTGACTCAGAATATGTTGAATCTCATGGAATTGTTCCGTAATGAGCTTTGTACCAATCATAGTAAAATGCATAAAATTACTAACAAGAAATTTATTACTGGTGGCATCCTCGGTGAGGTACTTTGACTGTCGTATGTCCCAGAGTTGCTTTGTTATTTCCAGATGTTGATACACATCGAACAGAGAGTCTAACAGTGCATTCAGAATGTGTCCTCGGCAAATGTAGTCGTCATTCTCCCATTTGGTTCTGATACGGGTTTGCTCCATAGTCTCATCTTTTTGCTCCACCGGATAGGAGGCAGTCAACACATAGATCACTTTGAGAGTGGTAAATATTTTCTTTAGATTGGTGAAACAAATTGTCTTGAATTCTTCAGTTGGTGGTCTTCGGGTCTTCAAAACTTGGCGATGATCTTGTCTATGTAGGATAGAAATTTGGTACTTCAAGTCACATTACTAGGTCGCTTTCCTAAAGACAATATTTGCACCCACCAAAAGGTGTGCAGGGGGTTACAGCAAATTTGCCTCCAGGATACAATGAAGCATGATCTAAAGATCAAAGCTACCGGTGTCTGCACTGACGATAGTAGATCAGAATAATCTTGATATAATCAAGAAAACCAAGACACTAATAATCAAATATGCAGAACTTGATTACCAGTAAGAAAAGCAGAAATTTGCTTAAGAAACTCTTGATTGAAAACTCTAAATCAAGAGGGAGAGAGAGAGAGAATTGCAGGAATAAATACTGAATTTTTGGATGAAATGAAATTGTTGATTTCGCTGCCTATTTATAGGCCTTGATGCACCTAATCGAATGGTCATGTCCCTTGATCACATCCAATCAGATCTGATTGTTGGATCGATGATCTACGGTGCAGATAATTCTCACATCGAATAGACGCCTTGACTAATCACACCTGATCACGATCAGGTGTCATCTCATTCGTAGGATAGCGCGCATGTCTTATCAATGACTATGATCAACCCGTTCTAGATCGGACACACAACCGTTTGAACGGGAGGTTGACTCATTGCCAATGGACGACACGTCACTGCCACGTAGAGCAGACTGTATTCCACATCACCCATGCCATGTTGGATCCACGTCATCTTTCCAACCTGTCCGATGCAAATAGGACAGCACCCTCATGGCACCTTGCGTCGATGTGTCGGTGCTAAGTGCAAAGTACGCCATCAAATGCCACACAGCACAAACCACGCGTGCACGCGCGTGTGAGTGTGCGTGTGCAGATGGTGCGAAGCACCATCCTTGCGGTGTGGATGCCTGCACACTAGCTTTCACCTCACAATTCTATATTCAAAGGAATATTCCATGTAGCACTTTATTAAGTGTTCCATGTTTTCCTCTCTTTCCGATGTGGGACAAAGCCCCAAGCTTATTTCATGTTTTCCAAAGAAAAACATGGAAGGTTTTGAAAACACCCAAAAATAAACTATAAATTTGAAAATCCATTTTGAAAATTCCCCAACAAAATCTAACCACAACAAAGATCTTTCTCCTTGAATTCTAGGAACAAAATCATGGAGTACGTAACATAGACCCACGACTAAAAAAGTGAGCAGAATAAGTAAACCTGTTGCTCGTTAACCAGGAGGGCACTTCAATGATAAAGTCAATAAACAAATCTCTCTTAAAATAATTCGACAGAGTAATACTAAACTTAGACAACATTTGCATATCTTAGACCTACAGGGTGCTTGCTTTATATAGAGTGTCCTACCTCATCCTATAAGTAGTAATCATGTCAAACACTTATTCCCTCCAGGAACATCACTTCATCTAGGATTCATCTCCCCTAATTAGATTAGGATTGACCTGTCATAAGACACCTAACTCACCCAATCTTGGAGTCAATCCTTAACTAGGACTCACATTCCACATTGGTTGTCTCACACAAGGTAACTGATCATTCGACTACTCACACTCATGCCCTGCCATGTGGCACCTCAAAGATAAGGCCCTCACACGGGCCAAGTAAAAAGTTATGTCCTCATAATTATGTATTGTGTTTAATTTTTATTATTATGATATAATTCAATAAATTTTATTATAATATTATATATGAATAAAGAAATTAAATAAATAAACATACAATGTATAAGATTCACCAATCCATATCAATTGAATTGAGACACATTCACAAGCAAATCATGTGCATACATTGAAGCCAATACCAACAAAAAGTTGGCTATGACACCTGCATGCAAAATCCTTCAAAATCTAAAGGGGTATTCTTGGATGAATGTCCAATATTATCACAAAAATAAATAATTTTATTTTTGAATTATAAATTATTCTAAATTTAACAAAGAATTACGTAACATTTTTCCATAAAAAAAATGTAACATGTATTAAAAAATACATAATAAGGTGCATTTAATACACACCCTTTAAAGAGTGTGTACTAACTAGGGGTGGACAAATTTCGAGCTGAGTTTGCACTATATAGTAAGAAGATTTGTGTCATCCTAAGCTTGCTCCGACCTGACCTCAAGTCTAATCTAACCACCTCAAGTCTATTCCTAAAAAGAAGTTGAATCTCAAACATGTCCAAATTTTTTTATTTTATTTTATTTTTTTTTATTTTTTTTCAGTAGCCAATCAAAAAGAAATTTTGTTAAAGTGAAAGATATAGAAACACTTGGGGGACTATTGCATCATTGTCAATGCAGTGCATCTTATCTATGTTGGCACCAATTGTAAGACCAATCATATGTAACCCCGAAGCACACCAAGTAATATGGACGACACTACATAATAAGGGATTTTGTGTCTGCCCAAGTTGTGATGCCCCGGCTCATCAATGTGAGACCCCTAAATTTTTTAGATCCTAGTAAGACCCTTACTTTTGAATTATTATAATAAAAGCCCTTAGTTCTCCGTTTATTCACAAAATTAACCCTAGAACTGAAAATGTGTCACGGATGAACCCGTACAAACCCTGATTAAACCCAAAACTTACGAATCATTTCTAATACCCTAATACTGATTAATCGAATCCCTAAATATGAAATTACCACTTAAAAACCCTAGATTTTTTCGGTATTTATCACGTTCGTTAGTTGATCGCCTTTTTATTTGAAACAAGATATCCAAACCAAATTAGACTCTCTAACTTTAATTTAATTTAATTCTACACTAAAATAAATGTCCCAATTCATAAATTAAACCCAAAGCCCTCACATTTGTATTAAATCACAAATTGACCCCAAACAAGTACCATTATATATATTCACTTGTACACTAAAATCTATTGTATACACTATATTTTACAATTTCCAAACTTTTGTACACGAGAAAAAAAATAAAATGAGTCCCTCAAATCCCCATCATGTGGCTAGCCAATACCTATGTAGATTCAATGCATGTACTTTTTGAAACAAACTTGCATGAATTAAGGAAAATCTTTGACCTAGGTACAAACTTATATATGTATATATATGTGTGTATATATGCATTGTACTTGTAACTAGAATGCTTTGATTAAGATAAAACCCTAACAAGATCATGCTTAGGTACTCAATTAAGGCTTCTAATCATCCACTATTCCATTGAATTCAAATTAAATCCAAAATATCCAATCCAATTCCAACCAATGGGCATTTTGGACCTTTTGCACCAATTTTATTATAAAAAAAACCTCTCCCTTAGAATTTTACATACAAGAACACACATACACAAACACTTCATTTAGCTGAGAGGAAGAGAAGAGAAGAGAGTGAGCTTGGTGAAGGAAAGGAAAGAAAGGAAAGGCCTTGCTGGCTAACCAACCAAGCCTCAAGTAAGCCACATCACCATCTCTCCTTCTATTTCTTTTTTCAAATACATGTTACTAGAGATTTAAAATCGTATTTTCAGATGTGTTGTAATTGTGTTCATGTGTTCAAAGTTGATAAATTGGGCCATGATCATTGTAATAACCCGACCCTCATACATGATTCTGGTATATTTTTAGTCCCTTAGTCTATACTTTTAAATGCTCATTGTGAAATTTTATGTGGAATCAAGCTTAATGAAGTGAATCCTATGGTTATGAATGCATATATGTCTAACAAGAGGAAAAAATCTGTCACAATTATGATGTTTGAATCAGAAATTGAAAGCCTCAGAGGCTTAATTATCTGAAATTGATTTTACATTTAAGATCAGTAAGATTTTTAAGTTCTAGTATGATTTTCTATGAAATTTCAATTAGGAATGATTAAACTGATTAAATTTTGTCCTTACTCACCTTTAGAGATATATATCTATACTCCTTAGCCATTTGACAAAAACAAACCATTCCTCAAAATATCTCCTGGGTGAGAGAATTAGAGATGTAGAGAGTTGAAGAGAAAGGATCAAGAGGAAGGTTTCATCAAGCAAGAAGATTGAGATTGAGAGGAACTAGAGAAATTTAAGCTCAAGGTATGTAAGAATTACTTTGCATGAGCTCTTCCTTGAACTTGTGTGAGAATTCCCTTTGAATTATGAGAATTAGGATGATGATTGAACTTTGTGTGTGGTGCTCACTAAATTAGAGAATTGTCCTTATTATTTGCTTGTTTAGAAGTTGAATTAATCTTTGTAGAGAGGAATTATATCTCATTTCCTTACCATGCATCTTTTAACTCATCTAAATGTTGGAGGAACATGTGTGTGTGTGTGTGTGTGTTTGAAAACTTATGATTTGAATTGAATTGTAAGGAATTGGTCACATATGTAAATTGAAGTGTGTTGTGAAATTAAAGGACTAAAGATCTATTTATATTTAGGTTAATGTATGTTGATAATGTTTATTTACATGGATTTTAGATCATGGTTTAGCAATTTATAGACTTGTTTTGAGCCTTGTAAACACTCACCAAAAATGAGATTTTGCTTGAAATTCGGACTGCTCTCACAGAGGAGATCACCGCACGTACGGGGGTCATGGGCGCACGTGCGGGAGGTGCTACCGCACGTGCGGGAGTCATGGCCGCACGTGCGGGAAATGGCAAAATTTTGGGGTTCAGCTACTGCTAAAAAGGCACGTGCGGGGCTATCTAGCCGCACGTGCGGGACCAACCGCCGCACGTGCGACCTAAGCTGAAAAAGTTTGGCTGCTCCGTTTGGCATGTTCAACCCTCGGATATTATTAAAATAATTAGTTGATACCTTTAAAGTGTTCATAAATTCATTTGAACAAAACGAATACGAAACTGAGTTAAAGAGGGAAATGAACTAATACTTGAATTATGTGTATGTAGGGCACATACCGGGAGTGTCTGCCACTCCACCACAGCATTGTGAGTAATAGTGCAATAAATGTAAATTTATTTACCGTTAATGCCTATTGCTATTAACGTTCTGTTTTCCGTAAGTCACTACATTAACATGTTTATTGGTTGGGAATTGGCGTGAATGTAAACATTGAAGGAATTTGTGTACATCTGGATCACTCTGGAATTATTCTGTTCTGTTATTTCTGGGCCGATGGCCGTTCTGTTATTTCTAGGCCAATGGTCGTTCTGTTATATCTGGGCTTTAAGCCACTCTGTTTAATCTGGGCTTATTGCCACTTTGTCTAAAGACTGCTCCCAAGGTCGTTCGGGAAATGGTTACAGTATCAGATTACCTATAAATCTTCTGTATTTGTTTATTCATTGAGATGCATTATAATTCAAGTTGACAATTTTATTATTTAAGTACTATTATTCACTAAGCTTGGCTCACTATGTATTTTGTTTGATTTTGTAGGTAATCAATCTGGAGGTCAGTCTTAACTCCTGATGTTCGCTTCCCTTTTGTTAACCTCCGTGTCTCCAGGCCCTAAACAGAGTCGTGCATTTTGTAGAGTTTTGTTAAGCTTTTGGCTTGTACTTTAATTATCAATCTACAGTAAACATGTGTAGGATGCTTTTTTTATACGCCCAATCATAGGGCAAGGTCTGTATATATGTATGTAAGTGCCTAATTCTCGGATATCAATCACTGTATGTTTATTCGCTTTCTGCATTGTTTGTGATCCTGGCATGATAGTGATAGCTCAATGGATTGTACGTTATTAGATGCTTCCATTCAGGCCCCACCTATTATGTATACTAGGTTAAGTGTCCATTTCTGTATAGGTCATGCCCAAACTTTTAGGGGCAAGTTTGGGGGTGTGACAATCATTCTTCTACTCATATTGCCTCTTAATAGATGCAAAACTACATTTCTCTTCCCATATCTAACATTTTTTTCCAAAGGCATACCATCACTCTAAAAATATGAGTTATTGATACATTATTTAGTATGTTTTCATCACAAAAGAAGTGAAAAATTTCCCTTAGTTGGCCTCTTTTCTTACAAATCTTATTATTTTGAGTATTGTGCATGAAAAATTTGTTTTATAGCCAACTTTCAAAAATTCTAGAAACTTGTAGAAAAATATTCTAGACCTCGATTTTATGTCAAAATATTCCTTAAGGAGCTAGCTTTCGATGAAAATTAGTTTTATTGAAAAAAAAGTGAGCGGTTTGTAAGAAAATCCAATTTTCGTAATGGTCGACCAATCTGGACAGCGCTGCAATGTTTCTTAAACAACTAAAAGTCTAGAAAAGCTATTCCATTTCTGAAACATGTTCTGAAAGCTAGATTAAATTCTATACAAACCATAGGAAGGCCGAGTTCGGGAAAAATCTGAAATAACCCTTTTGATTTTAATCTTTAAATGGTACTAAATCTTGCATTGGTATTCAAAGCTCTTATCTTCATGAATACACTTATTAGTATATGATCATGTATTGGTATGATATTGCATGTGTTATGGTTATGTTCTTTATCTTCTTCAATTGATGATGTTCATACTTATATGGATATTACTATCTTGTTAAGTTGTTCTAATTTTACTTTAAGACATCTAACTCAACGGAAACCTTAATTAGGGTGGGATTTTGTTTTCGATCACTTGGATAATGAAGAGATGATAATGTGTTATGCATAGATTGATGGGATATGCTCCCTAATTGAAGGTTAAGTCTTGCACAAGCTGTTATCACGTAAACTCTAGCATGGAACAGACGTATTCAGACTCTTTTGTGATGGTTTGATTGGTTAGATAAGGTTGGGTCCGAATGGGACATTCAGGAGAATAAAACTTTTTTTGAAAAGATAAGATTGGATTTAGGGTGATAAAATCTTTTCCTTTTCGCCGCCTTTTTTGAGGCCCTGCGGTTTACGCTACGCGGTATATAATCGTTGGTAAGCATCTGAGGTAAGTTCTACAATAAAGCAACAAAAAGGGAGTTCCGAATAGTTTGGTGTCTAATTCTTGCGATTGGGAGGGTGAAATCTCTTTGGGGGATTTCTAGAATACTAACATCTAACCTTGTAATTCTTGTTATTGACTTAAATATCATGCTTCATTATTTTCTTGTTATAAATGCGATGGTGTATTGGATTGGGAAAAAGGGATGGGGTGTGTATGCATTTACTGGGCATTCAAAGCTCATGATGTTTCTTGCCAGGTATTGAAGACTATTAGCCCGGTCGAAGACAAAGCTGAAGTATTTGAAGACGTACAGCTACTCTAGGAGGTTTAGAAACTAGTTTGTAAATGTGTTTTGAGAATGTAAGTGATAGATCCCATGTTGCATTTAAGACATGATTTTGTAATAATTATCTATATTATTTGTAACCTATCCTTATACTCTGTCAACTCATGTAGGCCTTGTGTTAATATCTTGGTAAGATTTGTCAAAATGGTAGCTTTGCTATCTAAGGTGGTTGGACTTTAAAGGGAGGCTATATTGACTCCTCCGACATTCCTAGGATCTTGCTTGATTATTAACCAAAGGACTCATTAGTGACGTTTCATATTTTGTAATCTTAGATAAACCTTGCATTTATTTGATAATATATTCTCTGATGTTCTTAATTTTTTGGGTGTCACAACTTGGTATTAGAGCCTAGGTTCAACCCTTACCCACGTGTTTCAACCTCCGATTAGCGACTACCTTGCTCTGACTATGTTATATTAATATAACACTACCTATTCTATCAACTAAAAGACATCAAAAATAGAAATTTTCTTAACCTATCTTAGGGCATTTCTTTGAATTTCGAGCACAGCAACATCGACTCATGAGGATGTATATCAAGATCGTGAAGTGGTTTTAACTCTGAGCAAGGCCTCACATCGCACAGTAAGGGTTCTATTAATTCTACGCGTCTTCTATCAATCGTCGTAGCCTCATCTTATATTTGTAACCTTTATTTGATGTCATCCTTTTCTAAGATTAAGTCATGACCATATAGTTCTATTTTATATACTGCCTTTTGTAAAATTGACCTCCCTTGAGCCCTGATTATTTAGCACAAGGCTTTTGATAAATAGTTTCATTGTCCTTACTTCATGACAAATCTTGGATATTCAGTTTAAAACGTAAATGGCCAACGCAGTTTTAAGTTAAATATCTAGTTTAGTCACTATTTCCATAACCTTGACTAAATTAAAGTCTGAAACCATAATGTCATCCATTCCATTATATTGCTCATATTTCAGTTGATTCTTATCTTAATTGATGCTATAACCACTTTGTATCCTTTCATTCCTTCATGCGGTGGGTTGGATCTGCATGTGCGGTGGAGTGAGGCAGCAAGAAAGTTTGGTTCTGTAACGGACCACATGTGCGGAAGGTGTGGTGCCCCAAAAATCAAAAATATCAAAGAATATATTAACAATAAATACATGATTTTTCTAAGGTTATAAGTGTAGGAAACATTATTAATAACTCATTTGGTCAATAACCAAGTAAGATCTCAGGAAAGATCGAAAAAGTCAAAATAGCCTCCCTCCTAAGTCCAATCTCCTTATATAGCAATGCTACCTTTTTGACAGGTCTTAGCAAGGTATTAACACAATGTCTACATGAATTGACAGAATAAAAATATAGGATATAAAAGATATACATAGATATATAAGCAAAATAATAATTACAAAAGGTATGTCTTAATTACATCAAAAGTTTTAACAGTTACAGTCTCAAACATGGTTACAAAATTAGTATCCAATTCTTCTAGGGTAGCCATATGTGCTCAAATGCTTTAGTTTTACATTTGACCGGCTAATAGTCTTTAATACGTAGCATAAAACGCCATGAGCTTGAAATCCCCGAAACACAAACACACACATCTCGTCCCTTTTTCACTGTCTATTACACAATTACAATTATAACCAGTAATGAAGCATGATATTCAAGTAAACAAGCGAAGGGTTACAGAGATAGATGTTAGTAATATAGAAATCCGTCAAAGAGATTTCATTCTCCCAACCGCAAGAATTGGACTTAGATTATTCGGTATGCCCCCTCTTTTGCTATTTTCCAGACCTTATTTTGGATGCCTACAACAGTTGCATACTGCGTAATGCCAACTGAGGACCTCAAAAGAGATGGTAAAAATAAGGGCCTTACTTATAACCTACTCCAACTTTATCACACCGAAACCAGCTAGGGTCCAAATATAACCAATTCATTAAGGGTTCCAAAATAACCACTTGTGCAAGACTTTACTTTCAATAGGGAACACGTCCCACCAACCAATTCAATTGTAACACAAGCATTATCTTATGAAGTTACTCAAGTGATCAAAAACCCATTTACACCCCCAATAAAGTTTCCCTTTGAGTTAGATGTTTTAAGTTAAGGTTTGAATAAGTTATTTGTACACATCCCATTTTTGACCGCCCTTAAGACTTGGCCACCTTAGGTTAGTCACTCGATGATGAAAGCTATGTTGTACAAGTGTTTGATTTCTTCAGTAAGAAGACTTCTAATCCCAACCTTACACCCTATTTTTGACCAAAACTATTTTAGATCTCAAAACCCTTTTTTTAGAATATTTTTCCCAAAAGTTTCTACGATGTTCCGAGGCTCGCATTTCGTCCAAAACATTATACTTTTTGGTAAACCGAGTAAAGACAAAGTGGAAATGAATGGAATGGATATGAAATATTTGAAAATCTTTAAAAACATCTTATTTAAAGGTTTGGAGTTGAAGGAAATAGGAGGGGAGAGAAGAAAACTAGTTAGGGAAGAAGTTGGGCATCAATCTGTTAGGATAGAAATGAGCAGTCTTCACTAAAATAGGCATATCTCTTTGCACACTTAGAATTTATATGTGAGACCACCACCATTAGAAATTAGACTTCTGGGGATTCAATTTACACTCAAGAATGACCTAAAACCGAGTTCGGATGAAGGAGATATGCCCATTCGAAGTCGGGCCTAGAAATAGATTTTTATGGCCGGCCGCCCACTATTAGTGGCTAGCCGCCCAGTTTTAGTGGCCTATTGGCCAGTTGTGAATTTGGCCATTTTGAGTGGATTGGTCACCCAGGGACCCACAAACCCACTACTAGTCTGCCGCCCACTTGTGACAAAACCTAGATATTTTTGGCCAGATGTCTCCACAAATGCATGCACTATTTCAACTGTCTCAATATGGATATTTTCGAGATAATAACATAAATTTCTATATATAGGGGACCTTCCCTCTTGGTTTTAAGATTAGAATAAATTCCTTAAGGACCATAACTTGCATAGCGCTCTCTCTCTCTCTCTCTCTCTTGTAACCTACACACTCTTTCTCTATACTTCCTAAACCAAAATTTTAGCTTTTCTTACTGAGGTTCCTGAGCTCAAATTTCAACCCTTGACAGTGAGAACTTGTGGGTTTGTTAACAAAAGTGTTATTCCTCTTCAAGAGGTATAACCTTGGCCTTCTCTACACTACTTCTCCTCTATCTTTTCTTACTATTTTTGAACTATTTTTGGACTGTTTTTATGGCCTGAAGCTTGTAGTTTAGGGCCATTAAAGGTAGAGGGGTTTACTACCCTTCTTTGAACCTTGTTTCATAGGTTTTTTTACCCTTATGTTTCCCACCTTTTCATCAACTTTTTTTGAATTTTGACCACTGGTTTTCAGAGTTTTTCAGAGGCTAAAAATCATGTTTTGAAGTCCCAAAAATGAAGGGGCTAGCCTCCCCTCCTTGTTCTTGTTTACTAGCTTAATTGCTCTATGTTTTTAGCTTACTCTTTTAGTTGTTTTTACTTTAATTCCAGCACTGTTTTAGTGTAAATTAGGATTCTTTTTATGAGTTAGCTTCATTCATTCTTTGTATAGTAGGCTTGTAATGTAATGGTCCTCATAAGCTTGGTGGTTTAGGCTTAGCCACCAACCTATTTGAGTTAATAGCATTTATTTCTTGCTTTACATACATGTGTTCACCTCTAATCACCTCTGAAACCTCCCTCATTTCTTGGCTTTTTATTGCTTTGAGAGTTGCTTCAAAATGAATGTTGTTTAAGCTTGAGAGGTGACCTTGTGCTTAATGGTTTACTCTCTTCAGAGGTTCATTACCAGCGGCATGATCTCCCTCTCATGCCTAAAACAACCCTCGGTTTGACACTCCTCTACATTAGTGGACTTAACTATCATTTTTGGACTTAAATGACTAAATAATGGAAAGGTAATTAAAATGGAGTAATAAAATTGGGGTTAAAATGGACCAAGATAATAAAATAGTTTGGTATTCAATCGGACGTTAATTGAACATATGGAGAGTTGAGTCATTTCATACTTGCTAGTAATGAAATGGTTCGAGTTTCCAAGGTCAACCACTTCCCTTGATCAAATCATGATAGGGAGGAGATTTGCAAGTCTTTCATTGTGCATTTATTGAAATTGTATCCCTTGGTTCATAAGTCATTATGAAATGAAATTGCGTCGATTGATAACTTGCCAATCAAGCCTACCTCTCCTTTGACCTGTTTGACGATAAGGAGAGGCAGGGTGGACAGGCATCCCCTGAGAATGCTCTATTTGTGCTTTGTTTGTTATCTATTACAATAGGAGAAACCCAACATCAGTGGCCGGTTGGCCACCATTTCTGGCCTGCCGGCCACTTTTGTCCACCAAGCAGTACCCTCTTTTTTTTTGTTTTTTTATAGAACAAAGCAGAGGCCGAGGTAAAACAGTGTAAGTTTCTAGTTGCAAAATCGAACCCTCTTGGTAGCAAAACCGAGGCATCTTAGGCTAGAAAATCCGCGTGCATGCATGAGTCATCCCTCGTCTCTCAGGGCTCATTAAATTATTCTTGTAGTAGTTAATTAATTAAGTTGATTAATGATGTTTTGTAGACAATTAATTAGTTTAAGTTCTAATTTGTAATTAATTAAGTAAAATAGCTTAAATTTTGTGTAGTAATTAATTAGTTAAAGCAGTTAGTTAATTCATGGTATCGTAATAATTAGCTAGTGTAGTTAATTTATTTCATTTAGTTTGTAATAGCTAGTTAATTAGCTTAGCTAGTCCATTCATTCGTACCCTCCTACGTGAGGGCAAATATGTAACAATGTGTATGTCTTCCAACCCCACGCCTTCCTCCCTTTTATTTACTTGCTTATAATAGATAGTTTAGAACATTATGTTTCTTTTAGCATTTCCCATGTTTGCACTTGTCTTGCATGCATCGAGGCTCGGTTCATTATTCTAACAAGCATTGCCGTTTATTACTTCGTTGATTATGTGTTTAAACCGCATGCTTTTAAATTGATTCACATATCATAATTAGTAGCTGAGCCTATTAATTTCATCATTGCATGTGTTGCATTAGTCATGTTGCATTAATTAGGGGCATGCGTGTTTTCTAACTCTTTTATTTATTTTTGCTTGCCTTGGAGTACGAGGTGAGCATTTTTGTGCTTCAGCATATCGCATGTGTGTGATTGTTACCCTGCCTAGCATGCTTTCCATGAGGCTAAGTGCTTAATTGATATACTTGCTTAAATGCTTGTGAATGAAGGCTAATTGCTTGAATTAGAATAATTTGAGTAATGTATATATGCGATCACTTTTTCAAGTGGTGCATATTCAACAAATTTTCAAACAAACATGAAATCAAAATGTTCAAAATTTTTGCAAATTAGTCTATACTTGTGTGCGTCACATAGTAAAATTAGCCTAAATAATCGGAACAAAAATATATAATGTAAATAAGAATCACATCATGATTAATAGAGGCCGATTTTTGATCGAGCGAGTGTGGTGCTCAATTCATGACCTCCCCTCTCGTCCTAAGTTCCCGAGCCGAAACAATCTTGGTGATGACGGACACGTGGCTTTTGGCATGAGTCATGGGTTTCCTAAATTTTTCAAAAATATTTAGATGGCGACTCTGTATCTGGCAAAGTAGTCCATTTTTGGCATTTTGATTCAAAATTGATTTTCCAAAATAATTACCAGATTTGGACTCATTTGTGTTTATCTATTTCACATTGCACTTGTGAAATCAGATTCAGAACCACGAGAGTTCGAACTGTAGGACTAGTTGTATCCGAAAGGAGCACGAAAAGTCGAGCTACACTGTTGAAATAATAATTTCTATAAAAGTATTAGCATTCATCAACAAAAAATTAAAATAATATAGCCAAAAACATATGTAGATGTCATACTAAACAGACAATCAGGAGCATAATCAAGTAACTAAGAACATGAAACCATTAACAAAACAAATTTCCAGATTTGGTTTATTTTAAAGATATCCCTATCAAAGGAGCATTTTAAGATTTTTCTTGAACTTGGCCTTCCTAGGGTTTGTAGCGAATTTTATCTAGTTTCAAGATCATTTTTCAGAAATGGGATAGCTTTCCTAGATTTTTGTTATTAAAGAAATACTCCAGCGCTGTCCAAATTCGTCGACTGTTACGAAAATTGAACTTTCTCTCAAACTACTCACTCTTTTTTAACAAAACCAATTTTACCTAAAATTTAACACTTAAAGGAAGGTTTTGATAGAAAAATGAGATCAAGGGGATTTGTTTGCATTTTACTAGAAATTTTTAAACTAGGTTGAAAATACCTGTCTTTCATGCACTACACTTGAATTAAGAAAAGTAATAGAAAAGGAAGGAAACTACGAGAAAATTTCCATTTCTCTTATGATGAAAACATGTCAAATAATATATTAATAACTCAATTTTTCAGTTTGAATGTGTGCCTTTAAAAATAATGTAAGATTTAGATTAAAAGTGATGGGTTTGCTCCAATTAAGAGAGAATACATGCAAGGTGGCAATCAAGGCTCAACTTCTCTTATTCAAATATAAGAACACCATACATAAACATCTGAAAATAATAATATAAGCCTCTAATATCATGCATTTGAAAGAGAAAACAAAAGAATGGGTTGTGATGTGGCTTACTTGCTAAGTTGCTAAATTTGGACAAAATTTACTCTTCTTTCCTTCCCTCCACCTCCAAGCTCACACTTCTCTCTCCTCTATCTCCCTCCTTGCTGAATTTGTGTCTGTGTCTATGAGTTTGAGTGTGCAAAAGTGTTAGGGAGATGGTTCTATTTATAGGAAAATTGTGGTGAAAAGTCTAAAGTGCCCTTTATTGGAATGGAATAGTTTTGGATTTAGTTAGAATGTAATGAAATGAAAGGTGATTAGAAAGCTTAAGTGTGGTTTAATTAGTTTAAATCCTTTCCTGGAACTAGATTAACAAGTTAGTACAAGATAAACATCCATGATTTTGGGGTCCTAATCAAAATTCTTCCCTATTACCATGAAACTTGTTCTAAAAAGTACACTACAACATATCTATATGCATATGGATGGTCATGTGGGAAAGAATTTGAGGGATTTTTCTATTATTTTGTGTGTACAAATTCCTATATAATGTAGATATTTTGTGTACAAAAAGATTTAATAAGGAAAAAGGTAAATATATATATATATATATGTAAACGTACTTGATTTGGGGTCAAAGTATAATTCTAATAGTGTGATGGTTTTGGCTAAATTTATGAACTAGAATTCCTATTTTAAGTGTAGAATTTAATTGAATTAGAGTTTGGGAAAACAATTTTGTATAAGCCACTATGCTGTGAATTAAAAGACAAACTATTGAACGAAATGATGAAAATCAGAAATTAGGATTTTGAATGATCAATCTATAATTAGGGGGTTAATTAATTAGTATTAGGGTGTTAGAAATGATTATTAAACAATTGGGGTCAATTAGGGTTTGTACGTTTTCATTCAGGATGCGTTTTTTATTCTAGGGTTAAAATTGCAAGTAAATGAGGAACTAAGGGCTTTCATTATAATAATTTGAAAGCGAGTGCCTTACTAGGAAGTTAGGGGTCTCACAGAAAGAGCCACCACACGTGCGGGTTGAGGCCCTGTGCGTAAGACAAAACGTGTTCGTGCTTCGATTTTCATGCTCAATCTCCTCAAATATGATCTCACCCTGTCTTTTCCCTCAATTTTCTCCGTTCTCTTTCTTTTTCTCTAAACTCTTTTCTCTCCCTCTTCTCTTTAGACCCTCACCCAAAAGTTTACAAATCCTTCAATCCAATAAAATCAAAGAAGATTTTGGTACTAGTTCTTAAGGACAAATCAACAAGCATTCCAAGAGCTATGGTGCAGATCAAAATCCAACGATTTTTTAAATTTGGGGGTTCTCTTCTTGGTTCGCCTCTTCTTTTCAAAAGGTAGGGATTTTTTTTTTTTTAATTTTTCTTAATGTAGTTTGTATACATGAATATGTGGTATTTTGTTATACAAATTTTAGAAACATTGTAGAAGTTTTTAAGGCATGTATTATGTGAATTTAGGGTTTGGTATGTGTTGTTTATATGCATATATGTCAACCTTTCTCTATCAAGTACGAAATTTTAGAAGCTTTAGAGCATGTGATTTCTTTGAAATTGAGAAGCCCTAAATTACATTACTTTGTGAAATTACAGAAAAGTCGGGAAATTTTATATACATGCATGAAATTGATGAGAAAAGTTATTAATTTGAACTCATGGAAATTGTTCAACATTAATAAAATGTCTTTTTATGAAAAGTAAGAAATGGTATGATTTAGGCAAATTAGAATTTGATAGTCATTTTGAAGAATTTGAGTTGAAGTTTATGATTAAATGAAATGTCAAGAAATTGATAAATTGATTTGGATTGATAATAACTCGAAAATTATTCATTTCGTGCTTTATTGAATTCATTAAGAGTATCATGTATACATTTTTGTTAGTTATGGCCTAATATTGTCAAATTGGATTTTTTGAATATAGATAACCATTATTAGCTTAATTAAACGAAATTGAGAATATAAGGATGTAATTCTGAAACTCAGATATGTCAGAAGTAAGGGAAATTATGGGTGATATTGTGAATTACATGCTATATATATTGTTCACATCATAATATATATATATATATATATTGTTTAGAGATATCTGTTTTGACAATTGGTAGATGATTGCATTGTTTGTCGTAGAATCAATGTGGAACTAGGTTGAATTAAAAATTTTATTGTTATGTAATTTGGCCGATTAATTACACAAATAGAATTGATATTGTCTGTATTGAGATATATGATAAAAGTGCTATAAAGAGGTTCCATTGTCCTTTTCGTTAGTTTCGAATGATAGGTACCAATTTCCTTCCAACTAGTGCCTGGTAAAGTGGGTTACACTTCGAATGGTAGGTTCCAATTTCCCTCTAGCTAGCGCTTGGTAAAGTGGATCCGTTTTAATAATAGGTCCCAAGTTCCTTCCAACTCGCTCCTAGTAAAGTGTGGGTAGTGGCTTGACGAAGGTCGGATTGTGTTATGTGCTAATATTGTTTCGTTTAGATATGTATATGCGTTTGTGGTGAAGGGTACCCAATTCCCTCCTGTGTTTATGACTAGAAAATGTGGAGGAATGCTCTTGGAAACATTATGAGTTAGTTATAGCTTGTTGTGATACTAGTGGATTATATGATATTATAGACTTTTGGGATTAGTCAAGGTTTACATGGCAATGTATTTAGTGGATTGTAATGTAGTTGTTGAGATTGTTTTAGGTCATCTATCATAGTGGATTTGTGAATGCTTATTGAAATTGTTATGTTTTAAAACCATTTGAAGTTAATGAATTCTTTTGAATCATTAAGAATGAAATACTAAGATAAAGGAATGACCATTTTTGAAATGTTAAATAATGACTTTCAAGGAAAAATATAATTATATATATATGTATTTTGGATTTAAAAAAAAAGGGGGAAGATTGTTTATATATGTAGTATATGAAGCATTTATGATCATAGACATGTATAGGACTATATTAATTAGAATTATTGGGATCACTACTGGGAATATATGTTCATCCTATATTGTGCAATATTTTTAGGTGCAGATATGGAAGATTTTATTTGAGTTGAGTAGCTCCCATGTGTTTTCAGCCACAAGGCATTCTATATGTAGGTATAATGCTATTGTTATGTATTAAGGGTTAAACTATTTTTATTTATATAAATGTAAGCCTAAGGGCACCTTCATCTATTGTAATTTCCTATGCATCATTTTCTTTTTGATCGGTAAAGGGAAATTTTTATTAATAATAATCCAAACAAAGGATTACACATCAACAAAAGCATAGGGAAACAACTGCATCATGGTTGAAGAAGAACATCCCAACGAGGTTGGCACTTTGAAGACAACAAAATCATATGTAATTCCCATGAAAAACACTACTGTGGAGGGAAAAAGTATGTGTCCAGGCCCAACCCACTTAATCTAGTCTGAAGGAAGAAAAAGGCCCAATAAAAGCATATTGAGCCTATAAGGAGAATCAACTTAATATGATCTAGACCAAGGCGCATGAAGGACAGCTAAGCATGAAGATTTCCTTCTAGAATGAGGATATCTCAAATGAAGAGAAACTGTTGATCAAGCCTTGATCCAACGAATAAACGCACATGTTAGAAAACACGAGTATAAGTTGGGCCTAATATGAGGAGAATTGATCCAATCAACTCCATCCTATGGTCATAACAAGTAGAAGTTGGCCACTAACACCTAACATGATTCTAGCCATCCAATGAGGTTAGATCCAACGATTAAAGATAAAGGCAAGTTGGCAATTGGCTCTACTTGTATCTAACAAAGGCAGGACCCTCTAATCAATAGATGAACGGAAAAACAAGATTTTAACCAAATAACTATAAAAGGATAAGTGTGGGTGCCGTACATTTTTTGAGTCTAAGGCTCGTTTTCCACATGACTTGCTTTGACCAACAAAGAGTCGCCACTAAAATTTTAAAGGGAATTAAAAAAAAAAATTTAACAATGACAACTGAGTTAAGGACCAATCTGTCACAACCAAGAAAATTCTAGGTTCTAGAGCTTAAGTACAAAAGAGGAAGGTCATTGAATAAAAGCACCTCTTTTTGGCTAATCCGAATATTGGCCTCTACTTACTTTCTATTTTATGATTTTAGTAGTTAATTATTCACATTAATTCATTTTATACCCTAAAACCATTAATTAACCTAAAACTATGTTATTTGAGTAAACAATGAATATCATATATTTTAGAGTCATATTTTTCATAATTTTTTTTCAATATCAAAAGTGGGTTCTTAACTATCCATGGCTTTAAACACAAACTAAAGTACACAATATTCATGAAAAACATAAAAAACACACAATCTTGCACATAAAGAGCATCTAACTTGCATAATTTAAAAGACAATACAAATAGCACACATATGCCAAAGGGGACAAGAAGACTTACCCGGATACCCACTTATGTATCTTACATGCAAGAACATAAATAAACATGTCCTAAATATACAACTAAACATACAACATATGATCCTAAGGCTAGTTTGAGGCTACTAACATGATGATTATGTATAGAGTACAACTAAAAGTAAAAAGCATAAATACAAACTAAATTACATAATGATTCAAACCGAGCCATGCATGATTATTATGTGAATAAATGAAGCCTAAAACATGGATTCAAACCGGTGGCAACAAAAACCAGCCGGTGGCCTCTAGCCACTGCCGGTGGTGTGTGGGGATGCCTCACAAGGCATTCCCTGTCCCTCCAAGGCAAAACACAAGTGTTTGGTGCAAAACGAGACACAAAACGGTCGAGTTCGGAAATCCTGAGACAAGGCGCGTAGCCGAGAACTCCGGGAATTCCAAACGAACACAAACATGGATAATCACCGAGTGTTCAAACGGTGACGTCCAAGTCTTGAGGACGGTCAAAAATGGGGTGTCTACAGTTGCCCCTCTTTGACAGAACTTGAAAGTCATAACAATGACGGGAGTGAATGTCAAAGCCCAGAGACGACCCATTTTTGACAAGGCCGAAGACTTCGACAAACATGCAAGACAAACAAGGTATGCGCCCGAAAGCAAGGGCAAAATGCAACTGAAAATGCAAGAAGCCGAGCATAACTAATGATCATGCAAAGAAAGCTGTAACGAAGCACACATGCAACAGTTTTAAGCTAGCATACACCAGACTACACTACAATGCAGAAAGGATGTAAGAGAATTATGCAATTCTCAATACGTCTCACTCGGAGGATACAATACCTATGCGGCTCGTCCGGTTGCACCGGCCTCAAATGAACCGTACATACAATATCGTGCCTGAAAAGAAAACAAACTTAACAGGTACAATGTCATTAGCAACATGCATGACAATGCAAACGAGACACGCATGCAAATGCAGATAAGACGACACGCATGCCAACGAAAATGTGACACGCATGCCAATGGAAATGAGGCACACGTGCCGATGGAAATGAGGCACACGTGCCGATGAAAATGAGGCACACGTGCCAATGCAAATGAGGCACGCGTGCCAATGCAAATGAGGCACACGTGCCAATGAGAATGAGGAGGCACACGTGCCGATGCAAATGAGGCACACGTGCCTATGCAAATGAGGCACACGTGCCTATGGGAATGGGGCACACGTGCCAAATGAGAAATGAGGCACACGTGCCAATGAAAATGAGGCACATGTGCCAATGAGAATGAGGAGGCACACATGCCAATGAGAATGAGGAGGCACATGTGCCGATGCAAATGAGGCACACGTGCCTATGGGAATGGGGCACACGTGCCAAATGAGAAATGAGGCACACGTGCCAATGAAAATGAGGCACACGTGCCTATGGGAATGAGGCACACGTGCCAATGGGAATGGGGCACACGTGCCAAATGAGAAATGAGGCACACGTGCCAATGAAAATGAGGCACACGTGCCTATGGGAATGAGGCACACGTGCCAATGGGAATGATAAACGATGCAAGTGTGACACGCATGCCACACGGAATGGAAAATGATGCAAACGATGCGAATGAAACAAATGAGACACGCATGCCTCATAAGAATGCAAAATGATGTAAGTGTGACACACATGCCACACGGAGTGTAAAATGATGCCAATGAGGTACGCGTGCCTCAAAGGATGCAAAATGCTGCCAATTAGGTATGCGTGCCTCAAAGGAATGCAAGATGCTGCCAATGAGGAACGCGTGCCTCAAAGAATGCAAAATGCTACCAATGAGGTACGCGTGCCTCAAAGGAATGCAAGATGTTGCCAATGAGGTACGCGTGCCTCAAAGGATACAAAATGCTGCCAATGAGGTACGCGTGCCTCAAAGGATGCAAAATGCTGCCAATGAGGTACGCGTGCCTCAAAGGATGCAAAAATGCTGCCAATGAGGTACGCGTGCCTTAAAGGATGCAAAATGAGGCAAGTGAGGTACGCATGCCTCACAGAGATGTAAAATGATGCAAGTGAGGTACGCATGCCTCACGGAGATGTAAAATGATGCAAATGAACTCGAATGCGCGACAACACACGTTTTTTTTTTTTTTTTTTTTTGAAAGGCATGATAATGCAAAACAAGGAGATGCACGACAACACAAATGATGTGCGAGGCAACGACAACACGAATGATGAACGAGGCGACGTATGTATTGAGGTGCATGACAATGCATGACAACGCTTGTAATAAAATGCATGACAATACATGAGGGATGTGCATGACGGCGCGACGCAACGCACCAGACAACATGATGAATGCATGCAACGCACGCCGGGCAACTTTTGAATCTTGTAAAAGGCAAAAGGATACAAAAGGATACAACATTGCATGAATTTGAGTGCCACGCACAGAAGACACAGTCCGAGGTCAAAACGGAGGCCGGTTGAGCGTCGGAGATACACTTTCTTGCACTTTCTCGAGCTATGATGACCAAAAACCACTCATATGGCCTAAACAAGGTTGTGGAAACACCACCGGCCGGGCTAGGAGGCCACCGGCTGTCCACCGTCTGAAAAAAGGTTACATCGGCACAATATTATGCCAGCCGGCACAAAATGTTGCCGACCGGCAAAAAGTTCCTGAGTCGGGGCATATTCGACTTTTCACTATGGGTGTTTTAAAATAGGGTTCCAAACCCTATTCTATTCATTTCCCTCCGCCGAAAACAAACTCTCTCTCTCTCTCTAGAGTCTCTTTTCTTCCTCGTTTCCTTGTTTCTTCGCGTTCTTGCGCCCTTTTCGACGTCGGATTCGCGATTACCTTCGCATTTCGGACATTTTCAACCGAACAAATCTTTGTTTCGGTGCATCTTTTGCCGTTTCCACCTTTTTGGGGTTTGTTCCCCTCACTTTCCTCTCCATTTCCGTGCCTTTTCACATCCCGACCTTTCCGGCCATTTTCCACCCTCCCGGGAGTTGACTTTTCGGTTGACTCTTCGTATTCCGACCCGATTTTCATTCTCCGACCATTTTCTCATCACTCTTGTCATGGCCGACGACATTCCACGTGGTGGGACTCCCCTGGATCACGAGATGGATCCCGGGGTTGAGCTCCTACCTTTGAGCGAGCGCCCGTTCGACCCGGCGACCTACCGACCGGCGATTCATGTTCTGCCACCCGAAGGACTGCGCCAGTTCAGGAGTTTCGACATGGCGTTGGATCCCGAGCTCCTGCTACGTGAGCCTGCCTCCAACCTATCCTCCGGCGCTTCCGAGGTAACCTTCTTTCTCTGCTTTACTTTCTGCAATATAGGATGCTTTAAACTGTAAATTGCCATAACTGATTACAGTCTTTAACTGCTTAATGCCGATACACTGATACACTGTATATTGTAATCGATTACAAACACGTTTGCAACTGATTATCTGTTTAAGACTGACACATGCACACACACTGCACTAGCTTTAAACCACTCAAACACGCATACACCGATACCGCTCAATCAAAATATGCACGCATGCCACATTTGCACCGAGCTACACAAACACGCTGACGCATCACACGTTGTAGTTCACTGTAAACACACCGGCACCCGGTATCTGTTTGAATCTGATAAACTTGCACGCATGCCAAATTTGCACTGAACCACTCAAACATGTTGACGCATCACACGTTGTAGTTCACTGTAAGCACACCGGCACCCGGTATCTGTTTGAATCTGAAAATATGCACGCATGCCAAATTTGCACTGAACCACTCAAACACACTGACGCATCACACGTTGTAGTTCACTGTAAGCACACCGGCACCCAGTATCTGTTTGAATCTGAAAATATGCACGCATGCCACATTTGCACTGAACCACTGTTTTTTCAAAACTGTACATTTTATATTAGCCGCAACTACTTGTTTGAAAGCAGGAGATTCCCATACCCTCCGGTATGGGAATCTTGTCGCTTCGTGAGTGGTACGCCGAAGCTTCGACGCGATTCGCCATATTGTGGACGGTGGCTTTGGCGCGTCTCAGAGGACTCTCCAGGCTTACTACGTGTAGACCTCTCCTCGCCGCTCTGGTGGAGAGGTGGTGGGACACCACCGATTCATTTCACTTGTCTGGGACTGGGGACATGACGATGACCCCTTATGATTTCTCGATGCTCACAGGCATCGGGGTAGGGGGTGATCCGATCCCCTTTGACATTGACATGGACGAGTGGACCGCGGCTCAGGTCTACTTGCTCGGCGCGGCACTGCCTCTTGCGCTCCCGGCTTTGTTCGATACTCCTGGTTTGAGGTGCAGTTTAGGGTCCAGCCCCTCCTTGTCGATGCAGCCCCGATGACCCCAGAGGCCGTGGAGAGATACGCACGCGGCTTCCTTCGGAACACAGTGCCTCTCTGCCTGCTCAGCGCACTGGTGGATGTCAGGGACATTTTACATTATGACTGGGGTGGCGCCGCTCTGGCCACTCTCTATGGGTATATGAGCTCGGCTTCCCGCGTGGCGATTGCTTTCGGGGTTCTTGGTGTGCTTGGGAGGTACATTTCTTTTTCTGCCTTTCATTTCCATTCTATATTTTACGTACTCGCACTACACACCTGCTTGTGATCCGCTTTACACTTCCGATATCTTGTACACACGACACACACATACTACGCTTTACCTTGTTGTACTCGCCACTCTGCTTGTACACTCTGCACAATACACTGCACAACACACGACTCTGCTATTTCTGCCTTTATTCTATATTCTGCTTTATCTGATAAATGCACTGGTATTTATCTTGCAATTGTGGGTTTATGCCTACTTTCCTAGGCTCGCTCCCGTACCCGATGCAGGGACCCCTCTGGTTGTCCCTTTTTTGCATCGCTTTGACGGGAGATGCACCCGAAGGCCGCGAGAGACATTTAGCTTCTTCCGCCGCTACTTTGACACTATCACCTCCGCCAAGGTATGTTTTACTTGCAGTTCATTTAGGCTTCGCCTTTCCACTACGTATTTCACTAACAGTAGGTAACAAACTGTATTTCATTTTCAGATCACCTAGCGGCCGTGGGCTCCACTGCCAGCGATGATGCGGGATCGGTTTGCCAGTGCCGATGAGACCTTGCGTTACCAGATTCTGCTCGAGGGCCCGGTCTGTCGGGCTTGGTACTTGGGTGAGCGTTTCCTACTTCAGACCTTGGGTTTACCAGAGCAGATAGTCCCGGTGCACCCTCCTGAGCACATGCGGGATACTGAGAGATTCACTGCCGAGCTGATGGCGGACTACACCATTGGCTGGGAGGCAGACGATTTCAGAGGCGAGGGTGATTACTCGGAGTACGTCCGGACCTTTATCATGCGACCTCTGAATGGCAGCCACCGAGTGGAGACAGAGGGACTAGCGGCGCCAGCGGCTGGAGTGGGAGCGGGGGCTGGAGGGAGAGCGCCGAGGAGGGCTCGAGTCCGTGGCAGGAGTGGAGTTTAGCGGGGGTGAGGGACCGGTTGGCCTGCTCTGCCCGCTTTATTGACTTTTCGAGGGCAGGGTGGGGCGACCTATCAGATCCCCTTCGCCCCTCCACCGGCTGATCATGAATTTGTCGATATCCCCGACTTGCCTCCGGTATGTATTACTGCATTTTGTACAGTCATTTCATTTCAGTTTATTTGATATTCCACAGAATACTGATGCATCTGATACTTTCGCAGGCGTCTTCTGAGTACACCCGGCAGTCATTGGAGATGAATGCCTCCATGATGGGGATGCTACAACGGACATTCGACCTCCTAGCCCTTCTGACATTCGGTATGTTCTTCGACCTGACCTCAAACCATACACAAACTGCTTTACATAATCTGATGCATAACATGACATCTGATAAACTGCTCACGGCATCTGATACACTGTACTCACACATTGCATTCTGTACTAATTCACTGCTCACGGCATTCACAGACTGTACTCGCCTGGCGCTGATTCACGCAGCGATAAATCGCGCTTTCACGGCATTCACAGATGCTCGCCTGCGCATTACGTGAGCGATAAACTGCTCACGGCATTCTGATGTATTCGCCTTTTATGCTTTTTCAGCCTCCCTTCCAGATTCCTCCGATAGGTGGCGCTCCGGCTGGACCTCCCATTTCTACTCGGGATGGCAGAGTATATCCCCGCACCAGAAGGGGGCGCACTCACGTCGGAAGCAGCTCGCGAGCTCCAGTTCCAGATGATGAGTCTGAGGCAGAGACAGAGGCAGAGGAGACCGGTGATGGCTCGGACTCGAGCTCAGACGGCGATGCCCCTGGTGGTGCCCCTGTTGATGACGCTCCTGGACCTTCGTCCAGGAAGAGGACCAGGACAGATTGACGGCCCCGGAGCCATTTTTGACATTTGATACAGATTTTTATTGTTTTTCTTCTTTTTTGCATTTTCCCCTTTTGTTAGTAGTTAGGGTACTTTGTACTGCCGCAGGCAGATTTTGTTTTCTTTCGAAACTATGTACTTGAAAAGATGATATGAAATGAAACAAACTTTTTGTCTGAAAAAGTGTTTACATTTGTGTATATTTCATACCTTGCACTGTATTGCATCATATTACACTTCAAATGTAAATGATATTGACCTGTTGTCTAAAAAATGAACACTTGTAAATTGAGCACTTGCACTATGATAATCGGATAACCAACCAACTGTCAGCAAACAACTCATACAAACCACTACTCAAACTGCATAATACAGCCCATACTCTACTGGGGATTGATCTGCATACAGCCCATAATACAGTACTCGGTTCATTCTACACATAGCAAACCCTGAACAGATAGTCCAATCTAACAAGACGGACCACAAAACTGACACGGTTGCAGTTGAAACACACTCGGATGTCCCAAATTTTCCCTTTTCTTCTCCTGCTTCGCACGAATGTAGAGAATGGCACAGCATTCTGAGCACAAACGATTTTTTGAAATAAGGAAGGGTTTTCAACCAGGGTATCGAGCCTACCACAGAACACAGTGAGACAGACTCAAACAAAGGAACAAAAGGCACACGACCTGAACACAACGAGACACACTCGGAAAAAGACTCAAAGCCAAAATCGAGACCGACAAATCAAAAGACACGACACACGGACATGTTCACAAAAAAACCTCAAATCTCGAGGAGCCAATTCCTCCGGGTATTATTCCCACCCTTTCTGATTTGTGATACTCACATCACTCGGCCCTCATGCTCGGTTTTTCTCTCAAAACCCTTTTCTTACTTTTCTCTCATCGTACATCTCTCTATTCTTTATTCTCTCATTTTTCATCCCTCCCCAGGGTGATTAATGGATGAATAGGAATTCACAGGTTCACGCCCAACACTGTTAGCTCACGGCTATTCCTTCTGGCGGATAGAGTGCCCTTCTGGCAAGTATGTTGACCGGAGGGGGGGGGGAGACAGAACACTTGACTCAATTGTGCCCCTAGTTCGTCACTTTGACTATTTTTTTTGTTTTCTAAAACAGTTTTGATCAAAATGAGAGTTGGATTAACACACTTATTCAATTTTTGATTTGAAAATCATGCGAATCAGGCTGTGAGCACAGAAAATTCTCCTTTTTGGGTCCAAACATGGTCCAATTTTGGAAAATGAAATAGTTTTCGAGAAAATAGTCAACTTCAGTAAAAAATTTCAAAAACTATTTTTGCAAACAATCAACGCTCAACGAGCGCAGAACTTACCCTCGAGATATGCAACCTCGGATCGGAGGCAATGGAAAATTGCCCCTGGCTTAAAAGGGGATAAGGCAACGGAAAGTTGCCCCTGGTTTGAATGGCAACTCTGGGCAACTTATGGCAATGCATGGCAACGGAAAGTTGCCCCTTGTTTGGATGATGCCGCGGCATTTTGTAAGCCAGTCCTCGCTGACGACGATCAGATCCTCGGACGCGGAGGAGGCGAAGATGGTTTGAATCAATATATGGACATAGTCACCTGGAAGGCATTGGTGGTTGGACTTCAAGAGGAAGCTGGTCACGTAGTCCTAGGTTGCTGCAATCGAGACATCGGATTCGGATGAGGCACAAGTGATCAAAACCATGACATGGACTGAGACGCTATGGAAGCGTTGGGGGCTGGACTTCAAGATGAAGTTGCCTACGTATCCCAAACATGGGAATCAAGCCTTACATAGTTCCGGTTAAGGTACACTCGGGTATTTTAACCTTCACTGTTTAGGCTCTAACTTTTGCCAAGGTGCCCAATGCGGGTTTTCGACCTTGCGAGCTATGTTTTTCTTCTTCTTTTTCTTTATTCTTTTCTTTTGCATTTTCATTTCTTTTCTTTCTTTTCTTTTGCTATTCTTTGTTCTTTTCTTTTCTTTTTTTGCTTTTTTCTTTGCTCTAACTTTTGCTTGGATTGCCCTTTCGGGTTTTCGGCCCAGCGAGCCTCTCAAAGGGTAAAAGTGTAGCAAGCCCATGCCAAATGGTTTTGAGATTGAAGCCTTTCTATGTCCAGGAGAATGACCATTGTGTTGATTTGCAGAAAAGTCCATCACGGCTACTTCATGAGCCTTGCCTGGTGGGATCTGATCTCCTTGATCTGGCTTTGGTGCCTCTTGCTCGAGGGCCGCCTCAAAATGGGCCACACAGGCGTTTCATGGCCCTGTTGAACATTTTGAACGGATTCCAGGTTTTGAAACAAATAGGTTGAATCTTGAGACTGAGAGCAATCCTGGGCTGCACAATCTCAAGAGCGATTCCACACAGGTCTTCGCAAGACTGCGCGAAACATTTTGTTTTTGAAAGTTTTTAGGAAAGCGACAAACCGCTCGCGCAGAAGATAATGTGGAACCAGTCTGGATCGAACCAGGATCCTTCTCAGTACTCATGCCGACAAGCATGATTTCATTCATTAAAAGTTTACCATGCCTCTCTTTTTCTCAAAATGATCAAAATTTTACAAAACCCGAGGAATTACTTCCTCTTCGTTTTCATCACCACAGTGTTCGAAAAGGGGTTTTATGAAAAGCTTAGGTCATTACAGCGATGTTTAAGGCACAAGAGAGTAGGTGGTATGTACTGTCGTTCCATTCACATCCTCTAGCAGAACTAGCTGAAACAACAACAAGTACAGAAACATGATAGCCACAGCTGTTTCATTCAGATTCCCTGATTGTGACTGGCTCCTCAACCGAGACAGACTCAAAAGGAAAAACAAAAGGATAATTACAAAACGGCGTTCGAGGCGACAATCCCGGAATCACCTGGTATACTATACAAGAGGGACTGACTCATTACAATAAGACAAACCCTGTAAGCAAAGACTGACTCAAGACAATGAGACAAACTCAAAACAAAACAAAAGACTGACTCGACCCCCAAGTCAGAATTTACAAAATTAACCTTAACAGATGCCCAAAAATGCGTGCCAAACGCCACATCCAAAAATGCGCCAGGCACTGCCCACAGGCGGTTCACCTTCTGATTACATACTCGCAGTATCTGTGTCCTCAAAATCCAACAACTGGGTGGTGACGGACTTTGCTGAGGTGGGGGGGGAGGATAACCTCGTTGTCAATCAAATCTTGCACCTCATGACGGAGGCGGAAACAATTGTCGATAGCATGGCCTGTCTGCTGGTGGTACGCACAGTACTGAGCAGGGTCATGAGTAGCAGGGAGATTCTTCGGGAGAGGCCGAGGCTCCAGGGGTTTAAGGTGTCCCCTCTCGGCAAGGATCTAAAGTGCCTTGGACAATGGCATGTAGAGAGCATGGAAGACCCTGCGCCCCCGGGGCAGGTACTTTGGATCTTGAGCACTCTTGATAGATGCACTAGCGAACGGATCGGTGGGTGCGGCCTTGGATTTCTGATCCTTTCCGGATGCAAGGTTGGGAGTGGGAAGAACTGTTTTGGCATGATGGGGCCTATCCCGATTCTCTAATTGACTGGAATTGCCCTCAGGCGGAGTGGGGAAAGCATCCTCCATAGCTTTCGACACAACTGCAGATATCTGTTGCTTGTTCATCCCCCCAGCTTTCAAAGCCTCTACTGCCCACAGCAGTTGTTCGATAGGGTCGGCATCTGCCTTCATCTTGCCTTTGTCTCTGGCCTCAGCCTGATCTAGAATTTGGTTTGATGCGTCGTTGCCATAGCTGGAGGTCATCTCCGGTTGGCTGAGTTCAATTACTATCTGTCCCAATAGCAGGGGCTCCTGGGGTACAAAGCATCCGATATATGGTGCGGCTGGTGGCGAAGCAGACATCCCATAGGCAAGATCCGCCACAGATCTTTGAAGATCACCGATCATTCCCATTAGTTCAAATGTAGTAAGCTCGCGAGCCTGATATAGTTGAGGGGTCCAAACTGGGTGTGCAGCAGGCGACCTGGGTGGATGCGGCAGATCAATATTAGCCTCACCTTGCGGGGTGATTCCTTGACCCAACGCGGCCGTCATGACCACGATCTCTTCTGAATTCTGTGTCATGCTTCGTCCTGCCTCAGCAAGGAGAAGACACTAGTCGATCGATCGACTCTCTGAATCTTCGAATTGAACGGAAAACAAGCAAGATTTCATTTCAAACAGATCAAGCACGGGTGTAGCCGAACAACTGCACTCTACTACTGATCACTGTTCCCCAGAATCACTGTTCAAAACTAAATTGATACCCGCAGACATAACTAATTCTCAACAACACTGATACTAGTGCCCTCGGGCCTGATGCTCAAACTTTGCAAACTGATATATGCGTTCCCTGTAGAGATACATTCTAAAAGCACATAGCAAGTAAAAGAGAGCCAATACACCCCTATGTTGGGGTAGGGTTTCCCTGTCCTATTTTGTTAGGAGCTAGGGTTTCACTACGCACACAGTGGTTTCAAACAACCTATATCAGGTAAGCAACCTGTCCTAGTTTGGAATGGTCACTATGGATCCGAATATGCACTAGGTCGAATGGTCAAAAAGGGTGTCCCGGTAAAACCGGGGTTTGTGTTCCCATACTGGCAGAGCCTACAACCGGTCAGCCTTATGGCATGCTTTGACAAAGTCAAGCCTCCGGCAAACCGCTCAGGAATAGCAGATGGCCAACACGGTGTCCTAGGCGCACCAATGCACATGCAATGCAAAGAGACACATAAATGGAATCAAAACAGGATATCACGAGTTCGAGTCAAGCTCTCTAAACTCCCCAGCAGAGTCGCCAGAAACTGTAACAGCGCCCGCGGGGGACCTCGATGCTACAGTTTGGACTCCCCTTTTTTGTTTGTTGCGGTTCGTAATCTGAACCAAAGAGTCCAACTCTGGCAAATCGTTTTGAGAAAAAAACAGATTTTGAAAAGAAGTGCCAAACATGGACTGCTTTGCCAGATACAGAGTCGCCACCTAAATATTTTTAAAATGGGAAATTTAGGAAACCCTGACTCGGTGCCGAAGGCCACGTGTCCGTCATCACCAAAGTTGTCTTGGCTCGGGAGCTTGGGTACGATCGAGGAAGGTCAGCTATGAGCACCCCTTTTCGCCCGGTTCGAAGACTTGCCTCTACTAACCGTGATATCCGATTTTGAAAACGTTATGTGTTCTCGTTCCGGTCATTAGCCTAGAATTACTATGTTATGCGCACAGCAAACAAGTATAGACTAGATTGCCTAATTTGGAAACAAGCATTGCATATCCGTTTGTTTTGAAAGTGCTTTGGAATTTGCTACTCGCAAGTAGGCTAAAACATGGATTTCAACGAGTTTTTCCAACTCAAGCAATCCAACCTCCACCCACAGGCATTCAAACAGTTTATCTCATACAAGCATTTAGCCACATGGTAATCATGTTGTCATGTTAACATTCACACGCATGCGATATGCTAAAGCATAAATACTTCCATCGTACTCCGTGCCAAAATAATAAACTAGTTAGCAAAAATGCATGCCCTAGTTCATGTTAGAGTGACTAAAGCATCGCATACAGAATGTGATTAGGATAGGCTCAGCTAACCCTAAAATGACATGTGAAATGCAATCATTCGGTGCACGTATTCAAGTTAGATTTGAAGATACAATGCGGTTTGTATGATGTACCGAGCCCGGTGCATGTAAGACAAATGTGTGGATGCACGCATGCGTTGCATAAGGTATGCTAAAATAAACGTGCCCTAATCTACCATCGTAAGCGGGTAAATAAAAGGGAAGAAAGAAGTGGGGGTTGGAAGACATGCACACCACTCACACACGCTTATTATAGATTTGCCCTCGCTCGGAGGGACCAAAAGAATATACAAATTAATTAACTACGCAAACTAATTAAATATTACAGATCAATTAAATTAACAAATTAATTAATCTAATTAAAACAGTAAAGCCCTCGGGAAGCGGATCAGATGCAGCGCATGCTCGGGATTTGCTCGGAATCGCACTGCCATGCATAGTTTGCCTCTGTTTTCCCTGCTTTGCTCCTCTGAAAACTGCCAAAGTCTCAGGAATGCCTCTCAAGATACTAGGGGATCCCACCGGCTAAGTAGAATGACCACCGGCACTAGGATGTGGCCATTGGCACAAAATTAACCCATCGGCTGATGACTTACTGCCGGCCGGCACAAAATGTTGCCGGTCGGCAAAGAATGCCTGCAGAACCTGCAACTCACAGTAGTAGAGGGCAAAACTTGCATGGCAATACAATTCAAACAATGTATGCACCAATCATGCCCCCTATCATGTTTGCGACTCAAAGGGGTATGTGCTTCGATTCTCGGGCCACCAATCACGCATCTCCATGCATGATGGCCTAAAGAATCAAGTGTGCACTTTCATGTCAAATGAAATGCAAACCAATCAAACAAAACAAGGCCTAATTCCTATCACCAAATCAAGGAACAAGGCATGCATGCAAGATGCAATGCAACCTAGGCATGCAAGCTAAGGATGCAACATGGCATAACAAGGCACTTGTGCAAGCATACTAGCAAACATGAGGTAAGCATGCAACCAAGCAAATGATGGTCTTAAACATGATCTAGGTAACTCTAATTAGGCCTAAAATCAGTGGCCAAAACCAAGGAAATGAAGGCCAAAATGCACACACACATGCATGCAATCATGGTCCAACACCTTAAGCATAAACAAGGCAACTCTTAAGCACACTTAAAGAGACCAAACAATAGACAATTAGCATGCAACACAAGCTCTGAAATTGCACAAAATAGAGGTGCCAAACCAACTAATTCAAGCAAGTAAAGCATGCAAATGGCCCAAGTACTTGAGGCAAGCCAAGAGGCTTAAACCAAGGTCAAACCCACCAAGCCTCACAAGGCTAAGGGGACTCAAAACAGGTCAAAGGCAGACCTAAACAACACCCGAGGAACACCTAGATGGCATCTAAATGGCTTGAATTCAAAAGCATGCACACATGCACTTTCAAGGAGCATACAACACAAGCTCATAAGGCGTTAAAGAGGCATGCAAGGCAAGCATACAAACATGTTAAAGGGACTGAAATAACATGAAAAAAGACTCCAATCTACTAAATCAAAGCAAACAAAGCATGCTATACACTTGCATACTGAAGGCCAACAAGCCCAAAAATGCAAAGAGGCTATATAATGCATGCTAGGGTCGACTCAAACAACCTAAGACAGACCTAAAGCATGGCAAAATAAGCACAAAAGCTTCACAAATCTAAGCCTAAAACATGCTAAAACAAAGGCACACAACCTAAGGCATATTAAGGCAATCACAAGGCATTGCAAGGTAGGTATGCAAGGCATGCATGGTATACCAAAACCAACTTAAAACCATGTTATATTATGGCAATATAAGCATGAAAAATAGTCATGGCATGCTCAACACACACTCAAACATAAGCTCCCTTAAGAGACCAAAAATGGTCCCTTTCAAGGACAACAAGGAGAGGGGGTGGCCCTCCCCTTTTGGAGACTTCAAGGCACCATCCCCACCATTGAAATCCCTCAAGATTTCAGTGGTGAAGAGGCCCAAACACCAAAGTCTCGAAACTTGCACAAAATAGCACAAAAAAGGGGCCTTTCAAGGCCTAAGGGTGGTCAAACACACCCAAACCACAAAACACTCTTAACAAACAATCAAGAGGGCCTAAAAACAGAACTTTTTTATGTTATACACTAAACACAAAAACAGCTCTAAGATAGGTAGAAATACGATGCAAAAATGGGGTAAAAAGAACTAGTTTCTTACCCTTGAAGCCTTTCTTCAACAATGGTGGTCTTGTTGCCTCCTTAAGCTTCAATCCAATCAAAAACAGCAAGAACAAGCTCTTAGAACCTCAGTAGCCGAAGGAAGGTGAAGCACTAGGTGCTTGTGTGCAATAGTATGGACTAAAGCACACACAAGAGTAATATAGAGATAGGATGTGTATTGAGCCCTAACCCTAAAACCAGAGCTTCCTCTGTATTTTCTAAGCAAAAAGCTCTAATTTTTCTAACCCTTGAGCAAAGGAGAGGAGGGCTCCTCTTATAGAGGAGCCAATCTTGTAAACTTACAATGTAAGCTAACAAGAGGGGCATCCCTCCATACACGTGTATGGAGGGGAAGCAAATGCCACCACTTGTTTCAAAATATCTCCAAAAGCGGTGAGCAAGAGTCGTCGGCCAAAAATGTCATTTTGACAAAATTTACTGCCGACCGGCAACAAAGAGTGCCGACTGGCAACATACATTGCCGGCGGCAACAAAAACCAGCCGGTGGCCTCTAGCCACTGCCGGTGGTGTGTGGGGATGCCTCACAAGGCATTCCCTGCCCCTCCAAGGCAAAACACAAGTGTTTGGTGCAAAACCAGACACAAAACGGTCGAGTTCGGAGATCCTGAGACAAGGCGCGTAGCCGAGAACTCCGGGAACTCCAAACAAACACAAACATGGATAATCACCGAGTGTTCAAACGATGACGTCCAAGTCTTGAGGACGGTCAAAAATGGGGTGTCTACAGGCTCTACTACGCTTGGATGTGCGCACACACAAATACAGTGCACAGGCATCCTTTGCTATGGTACACGTCGCATTCTATGTTCTTGGCTTGTTTATGGCCCAAGTAAGTCCGAATTGTTTTCTGATCAATGTTTTTAATAAAATTGGTCATTAATTTTGGAAAATATGTTTGATCAAAGCACAATCAGGCTTATTTATCTTTCTCGGGGTCAAGAGGTTAGTCTTTTTTTTACTGGCTAAAAACGGTTTTAGGGGCAAAATGGTCATTTTTGCAAAAGGTTTGTTTTTTTTCCAAAACGGGTTTACACAATAATTCCAAACATCCTTAAACATTCTAAAGATGAAGTAATTTACCATTTTATGATCGGGAGGCATGCACGCTCCAAGGCTGTACTTAAGTTGGAATTTCTTTTATTTTTTAGAAGTTACTCTTTGATCACATGTTTTCTTGGGGATTTAAAATTTGGAAAGGCAATCATTCTCAAATGATCACTAAGGTAAGAATTCAAATTCAAACTCAAACCCTTTAAATTAGGAAACTACCCACTAATTTCCCTCTAATTGCTCAAATCATAATCAAAATTTGAATCATTGCCTAAATTGAACTCCCAAATTTTGTAATTGGAAGACTATCCTAAATAACTCAAATTGTCCTAGAATCAAATCACTAGCATATCAAACTCCCTAGATATTTGTTTTTTTTTTTTTTTTTTTGGTGTGTTTGTTTTGTGGAATGTACTCATTGCCTTTCTAATTGTTGTTCCCAGAATCAAATCATTTTCAAAAGATTATATAAGCACATAATTTGCATTCATGCCTAATTGGAGGTAGGGTTTCCCTATCCTAATTTTGGAAACAAGATCTAAGATTCACTAAATCATACAAAAAGGCAACATTACAATCCTAGAAGGATGGGTATCCTATCCGGGTTTGGAAGGTACAAATGCTCTCTATATGCAAAAGGTAGGTTTGGTCACAAAAGGGTACATCAAATATTATTATCACTATACCTCTCATCCCATAAGGAAATGATCAAACAGTACTAATAGCATAATCTGACGCTTGCCTTATTGACATAACATAGCCCACAAATAGTGTCCGGGACATTATGTAACAAAGCAGGTTTCCTTAGTCTAAAATGATGCAATGCAATTAACAATTAACCACTAATTTTATAAAATAGAAATTTTCAAGTCAAGTTAACTTAATTCCCCAACAAAGTCGCTAATTGTGAGCGATGTGCCTTTTCTAAGACCAAGGCCTCATTTTCTACACCGAGTTGCTTTGACTAACAAAGAGTCGCCACTTAATTTTTGAAGGGAATTAAGAAACCTTTAATAATGAAAACTAAGTAAAGTACCATTCCATCACAACTAAGAAAATTCTAGGTTCGGGAGCTTAAGTACAAAATAGGAAGGTCATTGAATGAAAGTACCCCATTTTGCCCAATCTGAATATTGGCATCTATTCACTTTTTATTTTATGATTTTTGTGGTTAATTATTCATATTAATTCATTATAAGCCCCAAATCCTTTAACTAACTTAAAACTATGTGCTTTTAGTAAACAATGAATATCATATATTTTAGATTGCATGAATAAAGCCATATTTTTCATAAAAAGTAATTTTATATATATATATATTAAAAGTGGATTCTTAACAATCCATGGCCTTAAACACAAACTAAAATACATAATATTCATGAAAAACATACAAAACACACAATTTTACACATAAAGAGCATCTGACTTGCATAATTTCAAAGACAATGCAAATAGCACACATATGCCCAGAGGGATAGGAAGACTTACCTAGATGCCCACTTATGTGTCTTACATGCAAGAACATAAATAAACATGTCCGAAATATACAGCTAAATATACAACATATGATCCTAAGCCGGTTTAAGGCTACTAACATAACGACTATATGCATAGAATAAAACTACCAAGTAAAAAGCATAATTACAAACTAAACTACATGGTGATTCAAACTGGACTATCCATCATTATTATGTGACTAAATGAAGCCTAAAACATGTTCTAATAAAATAAGTAAAACATGGGAGAAAAAGGCAAAAAAGCTAGTAAGATGAATAAATTGCATGATGGAATGATGAACTAACAACCTAGTAGGGATAGATACTAAAAAATGAAGAAAGAAGGTACTGAAATACAAAAGTAAAGGAGCTTTACTAGATGGTTTGATTAAACTGAAGAAAATACAAAGCAAACGTAAAGAAACTCAGGTTTCTTGCTTTTAAGCTTCCCTCAAGCTTAGGTTTCTGAAGTAGTTTAGGTTCTTCACTCCGTAGGATGATTTTCAATGTTTTAGAGTTGCTATGGGTGGGGAAATTTTGTGGCGAAGGAAAAAGAGGGAAAGAAAAGGGTGTTTTTGCTCTCACACTTACAAAATGGCTCTAAAAATCTTCACCCCTTAAAAAGGAGGGGGAATGGCTTTATTTATTGCCAAGGGAGAGGGTTTTGGAACCCTTTCTAGGGTTCCATCACTTTTTTCCTCTGCTTCCCATACAAAATGCACTAAGATTGAGTTTCCATACCTAGCTCTATCGCGCTTGGATGCATGCACATACAGATAAGGTGCGCATTGCCCTTTGAAATGGTACACATGCCATTGTTGCATGTATTCCATGTTCTTGGCTTGCTTGTGGCCCAAGTAAGTCTGAATTCTCTTCTGATCAATGTTTTTGCTAAAATTAGTTGCTAATTTTAGAAAATACATTTGACAGAATTAGGCTTATCTCTCTTTCTTGGGTTAAAAAGTTTTTTTTTTTTTTTGTTAAAAATGGGTTCAGGGGTAAAATGGTCATTTTTCCAAAAAGTCAATTTTTGCCCAAAACAAGTTTACACAATTACTCTACACATCCTTAAGCATTCTAAAGATAAAGTAATTTACCATCTCATCATTGTGAGGCTTACAATTGCCCGAAGTCTTAGGGTTAGTCAAAATGGGGTGCTTACAATAAGCAAGTAAAGCATAAAGGGAAAGAGAGGCAACCAAAGAAACCCATTTAATACAGTCAATAAATATTTCTCATAATGGCCAATCAGTATGTTGATTTGATCGTCAAAGTATCCTCCTGACCAATCCTGGTTGGGGCTGATCATTGGCATTTGGTTTCTCTTTGCAGAGATCAAGGAGGTGACACGTTATCTCAATTTCCCTATGGATGTAGTTTCATCTTCAACATTTGGTGCCGTCTATAGGGAAGAAGAAGAAGGTGAGTGCCCTATCTTTCTCTAGAAGAAATACCAAATGATCATCAGCGTACCTTGATCGGCAATACGCTTAGCCAAAACTTTGGTCAAGATTCAGAAAGAGAGCTAGATGGGTTAGCAAATTCAGGAGGAATTCTAGCCCAGGTGGAAAAAGGTGACTAGTGAAATCGATTCTTTGATCGGCTTACTTTCCAAGTAGAAGCACTAAAAGGAGAACTGCGAATAGCCCGAAGGAGTTAGGAAGCTCGAAGTTGGCAAGCTGATCCTATAAGAAGTATCGTGGTTGGAGGGCAAAGTATCCAAACAAAAAAGAATGCTTCTCAAGAAAAAGCGAGCTATACTGCTAGTAGCCACCGCGGCCGCAGCTAAGAGAAAAAGCTCAAGCCACAAAATGAGATGACTCTCCAAACCACCCAAAGAGTGATCTGTAGAGTTGGCTTGATCAACAAACTAAGGGAAACCTCAAAAAGTTTAGTGAAGCTCTTTGCCAAAGAAACTACACCCCATTTCTCTAAGGCTATTGATAGTGCTAGCCCCCGAAGAGATTCACTCCTCCAAAATTCAACCTGTATGATGGAAAAAGAGATCTAACTAGACATACAAATGAAAATGCCATCACTTGAAACCATTTTCGATAATCTCTTGAAACCATTTTCGATAATCTCTTGAAGAAAAGACAATTGCCCAAACTGGAAATCTCATTTTTCGATGAAGACCTAGCATAGGTCTAACACTAGTATAGCGATGCCCTGGTGGTGACATTGTAGATCGGTGAATATATTGTGAAGAGGATATTGATAGACCAAGGAAGTTTCTCCAAAATCATGGACCATGGATTATTTAAGAGATTGGGGTTGTCATACAATGACCTTTAGGCTACTGACTCCTCTTTGTTCAGGTTCAACTCTAGTTTAGTGTACCCCTTGGGCAAAATCTTTTCGTAGGTGAAAGGGGGAGCGATAACACAACAAGTAGAATTCCAGGTGGTGGATATGCCTTCCCCTTACAACGTGATAATGGGAAGATCATGACTCCATAAGACTAAGGCGGTCTCATCCACTTTTCACCAAGTCATTTGGATCCCAATTGAAAATGGTTTTAGCAAAATCAGAGGAGACCAGACGTCCGCCAAACACAACCCAAACCTGAAAGTGTAACGCCCCAAAATAGTTCAACATGAACTACCATGCTAATGAACATTGACTAATCTATGACAACAATCCTTCCATCATCTCATATACAATAAATGGATTAATTACAAAGGTTCCACTTGCGATAAACATTCAAAAGAATTAAAAGAACACATGAATCTATAGCATATGAAACATCTAAATCTCAAAACAATAAAATGCCCTTATGGGCTTACATCTTCCAAGGCAATAACCCGGTTACACAAAATGGTCTCTTGGACCCAAACACATAGGCTCACAGAAAGATCACAACAAAATAAGAGCTACGTACTCTTTACAACTTTCTGCACCCTCAACTTGGTAGGACCACCTTGCCCTTACCTGCACCAAAGTCCCACAGGGAAGAGCATAAAGCCTAGTAGAGAATTCTAACAAAGTATATACAGTTATGCAATTCTCAGTAAAAATGCAAATGTCAATGCCATGCCATGCTCCTTTAAAGAAATTACATCTCATGCTCTTTTGAAGATTTCAATTTTTCCAATAAAAGCTTGCAATCTCAACACATTCCAACTTCCAATTTTAATCAATAGGGATAGTAAATACGATGCTGGTAATCCCTAGGCTGGTGGCTGCAAGTAGACTCTATGAGTACTACCAAATTGTCATTTTTACCGATATTAACTGGAAGGCTCAACACCTATATGCGCGGTTTTCTGGTCTTTCACCATGGACTCTTAGGCCAACTTATCAAATTCATCTACACCCCCTAACTGGGCTTACCACCGTATTTACCCCATACACATTTCCATAGTTCTCATTACAGTGCAATCCTTCTCAAAATAAACATGATGAGAGCGTGCAATAATGATAATAGAATACTTCATGTGCATTAATGAAAATCAATCAAATGAAAATGCGATGCAATAATTGAGATCTCATAACATTCCTCTATCTTCAAACATCCCTGCAACAAGATCAATTAACTTCATTACCTCTACTCAATGCTCTTTCCCAAGATAACCACATGTTATCTATACTTAGCCACAATTTCACCTTTCATAATTCTTAACAATATAGCCTCACTAAGACTACATGTAATGTTTTTCAAGCATTAATTCTCACAATTCATAATGCACAACCATTACCATCTCACAATTAAATATTCCTCATCCATCTAACAACACTTAAAAATAAATACTCCATTTTCTTATATCAAGGAGATTACCACTTCTCTTACCAAGATGTGAATTCTACACTTACTCACCCTGTAGACATCCCCGAACGTCCCGGGAGGGAATCCCGTTTTGTTTATTTGGGGCTCACTATAGTTCGGACTCAAATGTCACGATTCTGAATCTAATCTCACAATGTGTGATGTGAGATTGATAAATCACCAAAGAGTCCAAATCCGGCAAATCGTTTTGGAAAACTGATTTTTAGAAAGAAGTGCCAAACATGGACTGTTTTGCCAGATACAAAGTCGCAACCTAAATGTTTTATTTTTGGGGAAATTTAGGAAACCCTAACTCGTTGCCTAAGGCCATGTGTCCGTCATCACCAAAGTTGCCTCGGCTCGGGAACTTGGGTACGATTGGGGAAGGTCACTTCGTGAGCACCCCCGCTCGCCCGATTAAAGATCGGCCTCTACTAACCATGATATCGAATTTTAAAAACATTATGTGCTCTTATTCTGGTTATTAGCCTAAAATTACTATGTGATGCACACAACACACAAGTATAGACTGGATCGCCTAAATTGGAACGAGACATTTCATGTTCGTTTGTTTGCAAATGGTTTGAAGTTTGCTACTCGCGAGTAGGCTAAAACACGGATTTTAATGAATTGTTCCAATTCAAATAATCCAACCTTCACCCACAGGCATTCAAGCAGTTATATCACGTAAGCAATTAGTCTCATGGTAAGCATGCTTTCATGTTAACACTCACATACATGCAAGATGCTAAAGCATAAACACTCACAATGTACTCCGAGCCAAAACAAGGAACATGTTAGTAATCAATGTATGATCCAAGTCCATGTTAGAATGGCTAATGCATCACATACAAAATGCAACTAGAATGGGCTCGGCTAATCTAAAGATGGCATGTGAAATGCAACAACTTGATACACATATTCAAGTTGGAATTGAAATACTATGCGGTTAGTATGATGCGCTGAGCCTGGTACATGCAATACAAATGAATGGATGCAAACATGCATAGCATAAGGATGCTAAATAAAACGTGCCCTAGAACTAACCATCATAAGCGGTTAAGTAAAAGGGAGAAAGAAATGGAGGTTGGAAGACATGCATCACACACACGCACGCTTATTACAAAATTCGCCCTCTCGACGGAGGATCCGAAAGAATAATACAGGCCGAATAAATAATCAACTATCCTAGCTAATTAGATATTACAAAACCACTTAACTAATTAACAAATTAATTAAGCTATGAAAGCAGTAAAAATAGCCTCGGCAAGAGGAATGAATGTGTGCACGCCTCGCCGAAATCCTTTCGCCATGCTCACACCGCCTCTTGCCTGTTTTATTCCTCTGGAGACTGCACAAGTCCCAAGGATGATTCAGAATCACTTCCTGAACACTATGGGATGTCACCGGCCAAGAGGGATGGTCACCGGCCAAGGATAACTGGTCATCGGCCAGAAATGTGGCTCTCGATCACAAATATGTAGTCGACCGGCACTGAATGTGGTCGGTCGACCATATCTTTCTATAGAACCCTGTTCTGCTGCAGCAGAGGACAAACAAGGCATGGCAAAGCATTTTCAAAGCGATGTTTGCACGACCACTCTCCCTATCATGTTATGAACTCAAAGGAGTGTGGCCCTTGACCCTCGAGCCATCAATCACGCATTTCAATGCATGATGGCCAAAGGTGTCGAGTGTGTAATTTGATATCAAATGAAATGCACACAAACACACAATAGATCCTAATCCTCTATCATGATTGATCAAGAGGCAAGGAATGCTAACATGCACAATGCTATGCAACCCAGACATGCAAGTAAACTAATGCAATGTGAGCATGTGAACAAGCATGTAAACATGCAAGCATGTGACAACATATCAAACACATGACAAAATGAAAACTAATAAGCATGCCAAAATGCAACTCAAGCATACAACAATATGCAATGAGCCGAGTATGCAACAACACACAAGGCGAGCATGCAACAACATGCAAATGATGGACTTACACCAAGATGGACAGCTCTCTAATAGGTCCAAAAACAGTGGCCAAAATACTAAGAGCATGAGGGACAAAACTACATACAAACATGCATGTATAATGGTCCAACACTTAAGCATCAAAGAGGCAACTTTTAAGCACACTTAAAAGAGACAAACATGGACATAAGACCAACATGTTAAGCTCTGAAAAACATGTAAAGGATGATGCCAAATCAACCAAGTAATGTAAGCATGGCACGCAAGAAAACCCAAAACTTGAAACTAGCCAAGGGACTCAAACCAAGGCTACACGAAACATGAAGCATATGGAAAGTATGAACCAAAACAGTCCTAGATCATGTCAAAATGAGCCTAAAACGTGCAATGACCAAAGCCAAAACAAGCCAATTCAAAGGGACAAAACTTGAGGCATACAAGGCCATCAAAGGGGTGTTACACCACACCTAATGCAACCAAACATGGCATGATTTAGGCAACCAAAATCAGAGGTATGACATGCCAAAATGAGCCCAAAAACCCACTTAGATGGCATCCCAATGACCTAAGCATGATGGCATACACAATCACACATTCATGAGGCATAAAACACAAACTCTTTAAGACATTAAAGGAGTGAGAAGTGTGAGTTTATAAGCATGAAATATGGACTGAAATAACATTCTAAGTGATGCCAAACCACTGAAATAATCCACATAGAGCATGCTAGCAACTTGGACTCTCAAAGCTAACAAGCTAGATTGTATGGTGGCTATACAAAACAATGCAAGCATGTCCACAACGATGAAAATCAGAGCTCTAACATGATAAAACAAGGCTAGAAGCTTCATGGAATTGAGCCAAATCATGCTAAAAACACATGTTACAACATGATGTATGTTAAGGCCAAAACATGGGATTACAAGACAAGTGTATGAAGCATACATGACATGTCTAAACCAACTTAAAATAGTACTATATCATGGCAAAACAACTACAAATACCAGCTAAGACATGGTCAACATGAGCTTAACAAAGGTGCTCACATATGAGGCAAATATGGCAAGTATCAAAGACAACAAAGAGAGGGGATGGCCCTCTCCTTCTTAGGACCTCAAAACACCATCCCCACCACTAAAATCCCTCTGGATTTCAGTGTTGAGAAGGCCAATACAAGGTGGTCCCAGAGCTCACAAAAATGAGGCCAAACAAGGCCTAAGAAAGGGTAAACAACCCCAAACACCAAAGTGATCTCAAACAACTATTTCAAGCACTTAAAAACAGAACTTTTATCAGTTATAAGTTAAGCTTAAAAATAGATGCAAGATAGGAAAAAAAAAATTATGCAAAAATGGGGAATAAAGAGGGTAGTTTCTTACCCTTGAAGAACCTCTTCAAGAACAATGCTCCAGCAGGTTTTTTGAGTTCAAAGCAACCCAAGAGCACCAAAATCAACCTCCAAGGACCTCAGCTACCAAGGATGGTGTATTGCTAGGTGTTCAAGGGTAAAAGTAAGACAATACTACACTTTTGGACACAAAACAAAGCTAAAACAAGAAGAATAGATACAACACTATATCTATCCTCTCTAACCCTAATTCTCTGAATCTCTGGAACCCTTAAGGAGGGAGGAGAAGCTCTCTCTTTATAGAACTCCACAATTGCAAAGCTTCCAAAACAAGCTAAACCAAAAGGCAAATCCCTGTATGGAGGGGGTCAATTGTGGATGCCAGCTGTTACAGCTGGCATAAAATATCTGCCAAAAGCAGATGGAAAGGGGTCGACCAGCAGAAATGGCCGATTGGCCAACCAAGGTGGCCGACCGACCACCAAAAGTGCCGACCGGCCACCACCTTTGGCTGATGGCAAGAAAACAGGGCCGGTGGCCTCAAGCCATGGCTGGTGAGGTGTGGGAATGGCCAACAAGCCATTTCCTGCTCTCAGAAGCAAAAAAAACACAAGTTTTTGGTCTATAACCAAGCACAAAACAAACAAGTCGAGAGGTCTTAAGGCAAGGCGCGCGGCCGAACCCTCCAAGAACTCGAGACGAACACGAACATAGATAATCATCGAGTGTTCAAACGGTGACGTCCAAGTCTTGAGGGCGGTCAAAATGGGGTGTCTACACACCCATTTTAGCACAAGAAAAGAAGTTTATTCCATGGGTTTTTCCATGTTTTCAAAAAGTCCCAATTTTCTAGGTTTTCACAAAACCCTAACATTGTTCATCCCTTTTATAAAATCTCATCATACACTTCAATCTTAACTCATGTTGTCCAACATTTCAAGAAAATCTCTAAATGAACACAAGATAGAGTTCATTTTACAAAAATCACCAATCCCTTGAGCCACCAAACCCATTTTCGAAATTCTCAAGGAGGGTTACAAAATCAATCAAAAACTTACGTAAATATATGTATAACTTAAAGGAAAACCCTCTAGAATTTATAAAAGAGTAGAAATTCAACCACGTGTAAAACTCTCTACATTTTTTTAACACAAGTTTGAAATCAACAAGGAACTAGAAGAAAACTCTTAAAACCATCATCAAAATAGCAAAACTTGTATATATAACTCCAGAATGTCCCTACCTTAAGCTTGATGAAGAGAGAGAAGATAAAACCCTAGGATCAAGTGGTGAGGGAATCCAATCTCTGCCGTACACAACGTAGTTCTAGAGATGTTCAACAATGTTGATGAAGAAACCATGGACCAATCTTTGATGGATGATGAAGGATCCTGAGTTTTAAATCTTGTTTTAGGGTAGAAATATAGAGAGAAGGGAAAGAGATATATTTGAGAGAGAGAGAGAGAGGCAATGAAAATGATTTACAAAAAGCCCCAAAAGAAAATAAAAACAAAGCCTTGGATCTGGGCTCTCTCGCACGTGCGGAACCTAATCCCGTACGTGTGGCATGTGCCTTCCGCGTGGGGCTTCCTCTCACGCGTGCACCTCCCCGCACCTCCTTACGCATGTGCATATTTAGTAGTTTGCAACTTAGAAAACCCTCTTCCCAAGACGTCGCAGCCTCCGTGACGCGTGCGGCACCTTTCCGACGTGCGGCCCTAGGGCCCGTGTGTTGCCGCCCAAGAAACCAAAATTCTCGATTCGGGCACCTCGGACTCGACCGCGCCCTCTCCGGAATGGATGAAATTCAATCACCGAATAAAACAAGAATAAGAACTTTATTTGAAACAAATTTTCTGACATTTACAAACTCAACAATGGCAAAAGAACGGAGTGAAGAAGAAGAAGAAGAAGGAAAAAGGGAGAGAAAACAAAGACCCGATCGCCACAAAAAGATTATATTGGGTGAGGCGGTTGGCTTAGCCATCCACAACCCAAAGCTAAAAGATTATATTGAAACAAAGAGAAATCATACTATAACTCTATAGAGGGTGGCTGAGCCATCCACATCCCAAGAAGGATCATGCTAGAACAACAAAAGCTATAGAACAGAGAGAAAGAAATAAGAAAAAGATGAGTAAAGTCCTTTATAGGTTACCTTTTAAAGAAATCAAGAGCTTTTAGTTGTCAAACTCCTTCTTAACACCCCCAAGGTACTTGGAGATGGCTTGAATACCTAGCAAGGAGCCTCAAAGATCAAGCTTAAATGGTGTTTTAGGTGGTATGGGTAAAGAGTTGAAGATTGAAGATGATTAAGGAGGTGTGGGAGTACTTTTATGGCTCTTTCAAGTTTTTAGCCTTTGGAAATTTTGGTAACCCTTCAAAATAAGGTTTGAGGCGTGCACATATAGAATTTTGGACAAAATATGTAAGATATTTGTATAAAACTTGTAGAGGAAGCTGAATTTCCCGAAAATGCTCTATACCTGGACAATTCAGCCAGTCGTACAATTATTCATTCGGCTATCCACATTTTCCATCCAACCATAAGTTGTTATACAATCAATGAGAAAAATGTATGGTTAGGTCAATAGTGTAAGGATAGCATAATTTTGAAAGGAAAATAGGTATTTTTAGAGAATTCCATTCCTTCCATTCACTCTTACTCTGTTCTTCGCTCGATCTACTGAAAAAGATAATATTTGGAGTTCGAAAACACGAGCTCGAAACATTGTAGAAATGTTTGGAACCACGCATTCAAAACATTTTGAAAAAGGGTTTCAAAAGGGCCAAAAATAACTTGGCCAAAGTGGGCATTAGGTTAGGATAGTTGGGATTAAAACTTGAACTTTGGCTTTCCTGTTGAAGAATTCAAATGATTACACATTGCGACTTTCATAATCAGGTGTTCGAAATAAAGTGCCTAAATCTTAAGGCCGGTCATACATCCATAACAACACAACCACTAGACTTGACTTAATCCGAAACCTCCTTGGGAGGCATAAAGGTTGGTTGACAAAAAGAGAGACGCCAGGTCCTCAACTCTGAGCCTATTCACGTGCCTAATAACCTACATACATTATATAAATAGTGAGCGGGATCCCAGTGAATAATAACAAAGTAAAGGGTTAAATGTATGATGTCCCATAACTAAGTCCGTACATAGAATAGATTCATATTCATATTCTTATTCCAGTCACATACAGAAATCAGAGTTTCATGCTTAATCTGACATAGTGCATCTCTTAGCGCTAACAGATCACATATAGAGTATCAAAGATCATACTTGTCAATTCCATAGAGGAACCTCGGCCTGGCTACAGATAACTAGTCAGTTCCTTAAAGAAACCTCGGGACTGGGAACAGATAACTTGTCAGTTCCATAAAGGAACCTCCAGCCAGGTGCAGATAACTTGTCAGTTCCATAAAGGAACCTCCAGTCCAGGAACAGGTAACATACTTGTGTCACAAATACTTATCGAGAATTGGACAATCATTTATAGTACAGAACATAACATTTCATAAAACAGATCTTATTTCAATGGCTTGTATCTAAAAGGGAGAAGGAAAGAGTTGTTATCTCCATCAGAAGCCCTTGAACTTAGCTGCATTTAGGATTCTGCTATTAATGTTGCTTTGTTGGGTATGTTATTTGTGTAATGTTGTTGTGGAATACTTTTCTAAACATTGTATTTCTCATTATTGTTGTTATATATCTACTGTTTTTTAGTAAATGTTCCTAATGGCTTTGAATTGTCCCATCTCTACCTCTTTAGTTTAACTAATGTTTTACATATGAGCCTGTTATAACTAACATTAGACTCGGCTTTGAAATGTAGTTAACAGCAAGTTCTGCACATCACGCCCACCAAATTTTATTGCATTTCTGTCGCTCCAAATAGCCCAAACCACAACAAACAGGTCTTCTATGTGCACAAAATCTAATCACATAATTAGATATAACTCTCTCATATGAAGTGAGATCCAAACATTTAATGGGTCAGAGTCACACACCGTTCCTCTATTCTTTAGATAATTTCCAAACCTCAAGAAGCAACAGTTAATGCTATAAAGAAAAAAAAAATATAAACAATACTTTTGAGTACAAAGAAATTGACTCACCTGGGAGAGCCACAAACTCATAAAATCATGTACCCTTCAATTTATTGAAGCCTCCTAAGGCCTCTAAACTCCAACCCTACCAACGCAAGATTTGGACAATTACTAATCTCAAGATTCCTCAACTTGGCTAGGTTCTTCATGGTACTTGGCACATATGTCAAATTGGGACAAGCTGCGATAGTCACTGTTTTGAGTTTGACGAGGAGTCGCATTCCTTCAGGCAAAGATTTAAGATTTCTACATCCTGTAATCTGAAAGGATCGGAGAGAGGTCAAGCATTGGATTTGTCTCTCTGGAAAACAACTTCGTTGTGTGGTTAAATACAAATGCCTAAGACTGATTAAGTTCCCTATGTTTTTGGGTAACTTCTGAATTTTCACACAACAATTGAATCTCAAAGTTTGCAAATTGAGCAGTTTGCAAATGGCATTAGGGAACATCTCGATATATGCATTCCCACTGATGTCAAAAAATCTCAAATGTTTCAAATCACCAATGGAATGTGGCAATACCCGAAAACACAAGTTACTCAAATCAAACGCATACAAATACTTTAACTTTGAGAAGTATTTGTTTACAAAGTCTTTGTTGCCATCTCTCACTCCTTGAAATGGAAAGAAAACAGTCCTCAGATTCTCTAGTTTGAACAATGATTTTGTGACCTCTTCTTCCCCTAAACAATCAAAATCATGAAATGATACATGCTTAACCTTATCAGAAATCGGTCTAGAACGATAATTTGTTGTAATTAAGCATTCTTCATTTTCCATATATATTGCAAGATCATGAATGAGCTCAGGCATTCTTCACATATTTCATAAATTGCCATGTTGCTCTTTAGTCTTTTCTAAGAAAAATATGTAACATAACTGATTCAAATAATGAGTGCCAATGTCAGATGATTTAATGAGCCCTTGTGCCATCCACAACTGGATCAATTTATCAATTTCAATTTCATAGCTTTTTGGAAAAATTGAACAATATATGAAGCAGTGTTTCAAATTAGTTGGTTGTGTGTCGTAGCTCGAACTTAAGACAGTCAAAATGTCATGTTTCTTTTGTGGCAATTCCCATAGTTCTTTCTCTTTTAAATCTAACCATTTACCTTCATCAGTCTCCATAAACAACTTGTTGCCTAAAGTCTTTGCTACACAAGGACATCCGCGGCACTTTTTCACAATTTCCTCTGCGATATGTAAGAGCTTCCCAATCACATGTTCTTTCCCCAATTTGTGATGATAACCTGCCTATTTCCAAAACAATTTAAGGCAATCTTCATCGAAAAGACTCTCTAAATGATATATGGGAACTGTGCCCACAATTACAGCAACCTGCACATTTCGTGTAGTCACTATGATCTTACTTCCCTTGGCACCTTCACATCTCAATAAGTCATACAACTTATGCCAATCTCGATAGTCACAATCACATAAATTGTCCAAGACAAGTAAAAATTTCATATTATGCAATTTTTGTTTAAGGAGATTCTTTAATTGATTTGAATTGAGGTCAGCACAAGAGGGGGAAATCAGTTATGCACTGAATAATTTTTTGCATCACATCTTTAACATTAAAATATAGTCCCACCTTCACCCAAATCCTCAACTGAAAATGCATGTCGAAGATTTCATGATTGTAAATAAATTTAACGAGAGCTGTCTTACTAATACCTCCCATGCCACCAATAAGGAAGACAGACATGTCATCATCATCATCAATTAGGGTCATTAAAAATTCGAACAATGTTACTCTATCATTGACCCTTCCAACAAATTCCAACTCATTGATTTCAAAGGAGATTGATGAGCTGGCCGCGTTATGTTGTGATGTTGTAACAGTGGAATGAAACTTAGTCCTATCATCCGCAATCATGTCTAATCTCTTTCTAATATTTACTATTCTACTACTTATTTTAAATTTAAATCAGCAGTCAATTATGTGTGAGGATGAAAAGAAATTGCTTACCCAAAACTTCCTTGTGGGTGTTGATTTTTGACCACACAACCAAAGGAGGAACTTAGCTGGAGAGCACCAGTAGAATAGATTAAGTCCGAACAACCTGTCACAGAAAGATAAGAATCCGGCGGTGCTTCGTCCACCCTGGGGCACTCTGACGCTCAAGTCATTAATCAAATATCTCTTAAAGATAGCTAATTATGCTTAACTCACAAGAAAGAACTTATTACTCTCAGTATATCACACATACCTGAGACCCACGGGGGTGCCCTGTTTATATAGCCAACACTGACCTGATCCTTATCGAAGCCTTACTTCAGTGGACTCATGCTTAATGCTCATCCTGGACTCTTAGCTAGATAGAGATAAACTTTTTAAGAGCTTTATCTTTATCCAGACTGTGATCCTCTCTTGTTCTAGGACTCTTGTCCCTTATCCGCTCATCTCGGATTCCGGTATGTCCACAGATGACCTCGGCCTAGCTGAGATCACCTCGGCATCAAGACCAGGCCACGTGGCACCTCGGTTAACACTCCAGCGTCACCTTGGCCACGTGTTGTCATTAATGAAATATGTCCCCACAATTGCCCCTAGGTTCTATTACCTCGACAACCTGAGGTGATGGAACCTACATCATTTCTTCTTATAGAACGTCGGCTAAAATTCATTCTTTGCTTCAACCGAGATCATGACTTGTTGGTTTCAAGTACTCAGGACTCAACTGTCTATCTCTATCAATGGCCAAGAACCAAGAACCAAGTTCCTTGAGTTCCTTAACCGAGATCGTTCCCTTAGCCGAGGTTTTGGATTCCTTAAATTAAGAACTCTAAAAGTTTTATCTGTGCATGAGCTGTTACGCATGGTTTTCTCAACCGTTTCCTCCACGCGTCTGTTTCTCATTAGTCCATACCTAACACAGGCTATCAGGTCGTGTCGCTTCTGTGCACACTGCCTAACAAGCATATCGTCCAAGGTGTTTAATTACGTTTTGCGCTTTTTGCATTTTTACAAAGCTTCTTTCTCTTTCTTCATCTCTTCACTTCTCATTCTCTTGTTTTCACTCTACTCAAGTTTTCTCTCTAAAACAAAACTCCCAAACCACCATTGTCGTTTCTTCGAGCTTCCTACAACTGCTTCGTCCACCGCCTCCAGTCGAAGCATCCATCGTCTTGCTCCACTCATAGTCACCATCTAACTCCAACGAACCTCAAACAGGTGTCCTTGTCCTCGACGCCAACTGGTAAATTTCTAATTTATTGCCTCTTAATTTCAATCCTCTCTATTCTTTTAATTTATTTTGAATTTGTTGTGAGTCCACATTGCCTGTTATTGTCTTGTATCTAGACTCATTGTTGTATTCTGTTTCCTTCTTCATGTTCTAGTCATCATTTCTGTTTCTTGAATCTTGAATCCGTGTAGTGCTTCAAAGAATACAAATCACGTTTTGCTTGAGATATTTGCACACTGTTTTTCACACTTACTCAGTGATTTTGAAGTTTTGGGTGTGCATATATGTATCCTATTTCAATCTTGGTTTCTGAATTTTCTTGCCTTTGATTCCTTCTTGGCTCTGAACCTCATTCCATTTCTGTTTGCTTTGTCTGTTTTCTAGATTCTTGCTATTGATTCTTATTTCTGCATATATTTAGGTTTGGGGTTTGATTTAGAACCGTGTTCTTTAGGAAAATCGAAACAAACTCCCTTTAAATCTTCAAAACCCTTGCATCAATGCCTGTTTAGGTTTTAGCCGAGGTCTTCAAACTTATATTAATCATTCGGTTGTCCAACCCCTTCTTGTCGAGATAATGGATATGTTTAGGTGGAGGGTAGACACCCTAGAAAAACTAGAGCATTTTAGGTAGGAGTTCCCTATCCCAGCCGATGTCCATTTAAGGTTGGCAGGGAAGGAGGACTCTATCATGCCTGATGGAGACTCCATGCCCTTCCCTGCTGTTGCATTCATTAAATGCGGACTTCGGTTTCCCCTAGACACTCTCTTCCGAGAAATCCTTCATTATTACAAACTGAACCCTATGCAACTTCCCATAAACTCATATAGGGTTATCAATGGCATAATCAAACTAGTACACCGAGAAAAGGTTAGGATCACATTAGCCAACATCCAATTCTATTATACCATGTGTGGCCTTAAGTCTGAAAAAGGCTACATATACTACCTTAAGCCTAGATCCACTGCCTTCAAAATAATAGCCAACCTCCCAGACTCCAACAAGGGTGTTAGAGATGATTACTTCATCGTCTCGAATAGGAGTTTGCACTGATGACGATCTTCATCTCCATCGTCTATCTTTGAGCAGCTTTTTAAAGAGGGTGATGGTAAGATTTAGTCCTCCTACTGTAATTCAATTTTTGTTAAAGCTTGTTAACTCATTCATCTCTACTAATGTTTGCTCCTTGCTTTCTGCACTTCTTCCTCAGCCAGCCAAAGGATTTCGGCAATCATACGTCCCCAGCCGAGATCTAAAGAAGCTCTTGGATCTCCCTGTGCAGAGGCGTAAAGCTCCTCTTCTATTGAATTACATACCAACATACAAGTCATATTTACCCGACGTCCCTCAGAGAAGTCAAACTCCATCGTCTACCTCAACCCCTCCAGTCACTTCTTTACCAAGAGCTGATCAGGCTTCCTCTTCAGATCTAGTTGAGTTGCCATCAACCTTTGCCCCCCAACTTATTCCGATATCCCAGTGCCAACGCCAACGTCGTGCCTTAACAAACGCTCCAACCGACAGAACTCGTAGCCAAAAGTGCCGAGATTCTGAGTCATTGGCTTACGATCCAGCCAATCCTCTCGTCGCCCTTCTAGCAATACACTTCAGCACCAGAGTAACCATTGTTGCCATTGCCGACGAAATGGGTCACAAACCAATCGTCGTTAAGGATCTTCTAGCCAATATTCCTAGGATAGTGACTGTTCAGTCCTTCTCTTCTCCCTCCCAATCCAAACCAAAGCCTAAAAGAGTCAAGAAAGCCAAGGCCAAGGCTACAGTGACTCAGATTGATTCTGAAGACACTATACCGATCTCCAAACTGGCCGAGGTCGAAAAGAATACACCTGCTACCGACAAGAGGCCAATTGAGGCCTCAACGCCCAATGCCCCCCCAGCAAACAAACCGAGGTCTGACCACCCTAAAGGTAGTATCAGTTTTCTTCGTAACATGATTTGGGTGCCTGAAGTCATGGTAAGGGACAGACCTTTGACAACCGGTGACAGCGCGATCCAGGACGTCATGGTCGACACCGCCTTGTCAACGACCATGCTCCTACCAGAAGATATGAACCATATGGCCGACCTCCACGAGTAAGAAAACTTCGGCTTGATGATACAGCACTCAGTCGTGGTAAGTCTCCTTGTTTACCTTTTTAAAGTTTTTCAACACTTGGTCAAATTTCACTAATCTGTTTCAATCCTTGTAAGCCATCCAACATGAGTATGCATACGTGGTCAAGACAGAGATGACAAGGAAGGAGTCGGCAAAGAAAACTCAAGAAGCTGCCAAACTCCTCTCCTCATTCAATCATGCCGAAGCCAACAATCGAACTCTGTTGGATTAAGCCAAGGCTTCCAGGGCTTCTCAGAATCAAGCCGAGGAAAAAGCAAAATCCGAGGAGCTAACGCCTAGCCGCCAAGGCCGATCTTGAGGCGAGCCATTAAGCATTGAGTTAAAGGCCAAACTCCAGGACGCCCACAACTCAAAGGATGCCAAGCTCCAACTAGCCGAAAAGAAGACTATTGAAGAAGGCTAAGCCACCATCCGCCAATACAAAGGGCAAGTCAACCTGGCTAGCAATCGAGGTTATTACCTCAGCTGGATGGCAACGCTTAACAAGATGTCGCCCCAATAGACTCCCCACTTTGGGACATTAACCATCTCCAAGTGCCCTTTCCTCTGCTTCAAACGAATCCGATGATGATGTCAAGTAGGAGAAGGCCGAGGAGGATATTGAGGATAAAGAAGAGGTCTTTGTTAGCCAAGTCCTCCACTTGAATAAGCAAGTCCTTGACTTAACTCAAGATGAAGAAGACAAGGTCTCCAAGAGTGCCTTTCCCAAGAGGACCACGCCAAGTTGAGGTACAAACCATCGAAAAGAGCCTCGACGGACTCTTCTCGAGATCGATCTGAGATCGAGGCGGAGAAAACGCCAAGAAGCTCTCCTAATTGTCTGTTGAGGCCAAAACACAGCTAACCGCCAATGCAAAACAGTCTACTTAGAATCTTTTCCTTATTTGTAACTTTTCCTTTGTAATTGCATTTTCTTCTCTGTTTTGAACATGTAGACACCCCATTTTTGACTGTCCTCAAGACTTGGACATCATCGTTTGAAAACTCGATGATCATCCATGCCCGTGTTCATTTTGAGTTCCCGGAGGTCTTGGCTACGCGCCTTGCCTCAAGATCTCTCAACTTGCATATTTTGTGCTTGGTTGTGGACCAAACACTTGTATTTTAGCTTCTGGGAGAAAAGGGTGGCTTGTTGACCATCCCCTCAAACCATCGGCCAAGGCTTGAGGCCATCGGCCTTGTTTTCTTGAAATCGGCCAAAAGTTTTGGCCGATCGGCACTATATTTGGTCGGCCGGCACTCATGTTGGTCGATCGACCATTTTTGCTGGCTGAACCCTTTTCATCTACTTTTGCAGACATTTTTATGCCAGCTGGCACAGCTGGCATCCACAAGTAACCATGGAGCGATTTGAGCCTTGCTTTGCTTCTCCAAGAAGCTTTGCAAAGTGGATTTCTATAAGAAGGGAGCTCCTCCTCCCTTCTCATGGGTTCTGAAATTAGGGTTAGAAAAATTTGTATCTCTCTATCTCTATATCTCCCCATCTCTATCATTTGCGTGTGTATTTGTGACCTAAAGTGATTTTTGTTCACACTATTGCACATAAACACCTAGCATTACACCATCCTTGGTTGCTGAGGTTCTAAGGAGTTGTTGTTAGGGTTTTTGAGTTGTTTTTTATCAGAGAAAGGTGTTGGTGTTGTGTTCTTGAAGGTGTTCTTCAAGGGTGAGCATTCTTGCTTTAGATCCCCCTTTCTTGCTTAAGCTTTTAACCCTTCTTTGTTATTGTTTTAAGCTTAGCTATTAACTGATAAAATTTTTGATTTTTCATACTTTAGATCTTTGATTAAGGTCTCTTTTTGGTTTGGGATTGTTTACCCCTTCCAAGGCCTTGTTAGGCCTTGTTTTAGGCCATCTCTTTTGGTCCTTGTTCCTAGCTTTGCATGACCTTTCTACCACTGAAATCCAAAGGATTTTCAGTGGTGGAAAGGTGGTTTTGAGGTCTTAAATAGGAGAGGGTCATCCCCTCTCCTTATTGTCTTGAATGCTTGCATAATTGGCTTATGTTTGTAACTTGTATGCTTAGCTTGTTTTAGCTTCATTTCAGTATATATTAGGCTTTGTTTTGCCATGATATAGCACTGTTTTGACTTGGTTTAGACATACCATGCATGCTTCATGTACTTGTCTTGTAATCCCATGATTTTCCTTAACATGCATCATGTTGTAACATGTCATTTTAGCATGATTTTGGCTCAACTTCATGAAGCTTCTAGCCTTGTTTTAACATGATTGAGCTCTGCTTTTCATTGTTTTGGTCATGCTTACATTGTTTTGTAAAGCTACCATGCAATCTAGCTTTTTAGCTTTGGGTGTTTGAGTCACTAGCATGCTCTATTCGGATCATTTCAGTGGTTTGGAATCATTTATAATGTTATTTTAGTCCATGTTTCATGCTCAAACACTTGCACTTATTACTCCTTTAATGTTTTAAAGGGTTTGTGTCTTATGCCTCATGAATGGTCCATTATGTATGCCACCATGCTTAGGTCTTTGGGATGCCATCTAAGTGGGTTTTGAGCTTACTTTGACATGCCATAACTCTGATTTTGGTTGCTTAAGTCATGCCATGTTTGGTTGTGTTAGGTGTGGTGTAACACCTCTCTTGTGGCCTTGCATGCCTCATGTTTTGGCATTGTGTTCTAGCTTGTCTTGGCTAGTTTTGAGCTCACTTTTGGTCTTGTTTAGACCTACCTTGGGACTATTTTAGGTCCCCTTGTCCCTTTGGGGCTTGCTTCATGTAGCCTTGGTTTGAGTTCCTTAGCTAGTTTCAAGTTTTAGGCTTTATTGCATGCCTTACTTGCATTATTTGTTTGATTTGGCATCATCCCTAACATGATTTCAGAGCTTAACATGTTTGTCATATGTCCATGTTTGTCCTCTTTTAAGTGTGCTTAAGGGTTACTCTACTATGCTTAAGCGTTAGGCCAATTGGCATGCATGTTTGTATGTGTTTTTTGTCCTCACTTCCATTGCATTTTGGCCACTTATTTGGGCACATTTGAGAGCTGTCCATATTAGTTTAAGTCCATCTTTACACTTGTCTTGCATGTTGTTGCATGCTTACTTCCTTTGCATGTTGTTGCATGCTTGCCTTGCATGTTGTCACATACTTGTTGCATACTTAGTATATTACATGTTGTTACATGTTAGTATATTGCATGTTGTTGCGTGCTAACCCCATTGCATTTTGTTGCATGCCATGCTAGTTTACATGTTTAGGTCATATGCCTATTGCATATTAGTTGCATGCTTGCCCCATATGTTGTTGCATGCATGGGTTCTTTGCATGCTTGCATGCATGCTTAGGTTGCATAGCATTTTGTGTACATTCCCTTGCCTCTTGATCAAGCATGATAGAGGTTGGGGTCCCTTATGTGTTTTTGTGCATTTCATTCCATATTGAATTGCACATTCAGCTCCTTTGGCCATCATGCATTGAAATGCGTGATTGGTGGCCCGAGGGTCGAGGACTATACTCCCTTGAGTTCATAACATGATAGGGAGGTTGGTTGTGCAAACATAGTCTTGCAAATATATTGTCATGCTCTGTTTGTCCTCTGCTGCAGCAACAGGAGCATTTCACAGGAAAAGATGGCCGATCGGCTATCTTGGTGCCGACGGCTAAACATTGTTGGCCGAGCCTTACATTTGGTCGATAACCAATTTCCCATGGCCAATGGCCCTATCTCTTGGCCGATGGACTATCAGAAAGTCCCCAAGGTGGTCCAGAAGTGTCACAGAAGTTGGCACAGTTTTGGTCTGAAGCGGCGATTAAAACAGAGGCAACATGTGACATGTCGATGGATTTCGGCGGCGTCGTCCGAGCATGCATACATCCCTCTTCTCGAGGCTGTTTTACTGTTTTCATAGCTTAATTGATTTGCTTAATTAGTTAAGTGTTGTGTAATAATTAATTAGCTTGTTATTTAGTTAATTAGTTAATTTGTATTATTCTTTCGGACCCTCCGTCAAGAGAGCGAACTTTGTAATAAGTGTGCGTGAGTGTGTGAATGTCTTTCAACCCCACGTCTTTCTCCCTTTTACTTACCCGCTTTCAATGGTTAGTTTTAGGTTATGTTTCAATTAGCATACTTATGCTCGCATGTTTGCATTCATTCATTTGTATTGCATGCACTGGGCTCGGCGCATCATACTAACTGCATAGCATTTCAATTCCAACTTGAATACGTGTATCGAGTTGTCACATCAAATATGCCATTTTAGAATAGCCGAACCTATTTCTAATTGCATTTTGTATGTGTTGCATTAGCCATTGCTAACATGAACTAGGATCGTGCATTGATTACAAACTAGTTTCTTGTTTTGGCTCGAATACACTGTAAGTGTTTTGCTTTAGCATCCTTGCATGTGTGTAAGTGATTGCCATGATAGCATGCTTGCCATGAGGCTATTTTCTTAAGTGTTTAACTGCCTGAATGCTTATGGGTGAAGGTTAGATTACTTGAATTGGAACAATTTATCGAAATGCGAGTTTAAGCCCACTTGA